>CAWUPB010001009.1:1200000-1800000 GCA_963924115.1 Dovyalis caffra
TCTCCCTCCCAATCGCAGGTTAGGCTCCTGGAATCACTCTCTGTTGAAGAAATGGAGGATGAGGATAGGAAGATGAATGATTGTGAAGATTTGTTGACTCTCCCTTTGAAGGGTCCTGTGTAAATTTACAAGTCATCTGAAGGTCCAAACCGGTGGAGAAATGAATTGCGTAAGAATATCTGCTGGAAGCTAAAACTCAGATGAATTGCCATCAAAATTCTTGGTGGCATCTATTACTCATGATAGGGGCATCAGTTGACGAAAACGTGAATTGTATACAACTTGCAATTCAAATTGATCAACCACATATTGGCCTTTTTCATTATTTTTGAATTGCATCCAATACGAAGTGATAGGAATTTGAACATGCTTTGTATCATATTTTTGCCCCCTAATCGTTTCCATTGCTGCAGTTTAAACAGATTCTCTTTAATCCTAGGTATAGAAATTCCATGGCATGTTCGCAGTTTAGATTAGTTGCTTAATCGGAGGTTCTTTTTAAAGAAATGACATATCATCCTGTATGTCACAGAAATCAGCAATGACCTCATTACCAATCTCTGCCAAGCTTTTAAATCTCTGCTATAAACAAGGAGTGAATCCATAATCCTTGGCTGGGAAATCAAATTTATATTCTGCATATCAACTAAAAGTTAGGACAGTGTAGCGTGATGCAAACGCATAATTTAATTGCAAAACTAATATAAATTCATGGGTAGGCAGTTGGCACTTCGTCAGCTGCAACTATTAGCAGTGAATGCTGTTTAGAGTTTAAGCGTATCTTGGGCAATTTTCTTGCACAAGCTTTCTCGCCTAACAATCTGTTTTCTTCTTTCTTGCTTTTTTTTGGGTGTCGCAAGGAAATATCCAGATCATGAATATCCTTTGCGGGTCCACTTGTTCCTTTCTCCAATAAAACGGTATTCCCCTGAAGTCTGCTTCTATCTCACAACTGTGTTTTATGCACATCTGGCATATACAGAAGTCGAAGTATCATTAATCATTCTCAATACCATGGTGTGCCAGGGACTCAAAGCAATATGCCCACAAGTGTTTTGTACCTCATTTGCCTTTTCTTTCCCACCACACAAGATTTCCAAGAAAGACTGATGAAGAACTGCTTTTGCTAAAAAAATGCCGTTCAGAGTTCAGCCCCTGAGGCCATCTGCAATAGATTCACCATCAACAAGTTCCAGGTTCTGCGAAGGACTGCAGTTTTATGGATCTATGACCCTAAATGCAAGGGATATCAATTCATTTGATAACAGGAAACCATCTGGATCACTGAGCCGGATATAAGATATCTCCTTCGCAATCTCATCTTCATTCAAAAACAAGGTGTTGAATTCATCTGCAGTCATGGCTCTTCGCTCCTCGTCCAAGCAAATGACGTGCCCACTCTCTATGTATGGTTGATAGACCTTGCAAAGAGAATAAACAAGTGCATCACCAAATGCTTCTGCAAAAGACCTCAAATCAAGGCCTCTTTCAGTTCTAAGTGAGAGCATCACAATATCCACAGCCAAGTCCTTCACGTCAACATGATTACTCCCATTGTAATCTACCACTCCATTCTCCAAATTCTCCACATAACCCATGTACTCTTTCATCTTCCTTGGCCTAGAAAATCTAATTCCATTGAGATAACTAGCAGAACCTAGGCCAAAACCATAGAAAGGTTTGTTCTTCCAGTATGTATAATTGTGCTTGCATTCATACCCATCTTCACAATAACTGCTAATTTCATAATGTTTGTAACCCGCATCAGTAAGCATCCTCGAAGCCATCTTATAAAACTCAGCAGACTGAGTTTCGCATGGCAAAGGAAACTCCCCTGGCGTGTACCTACAAAAAACGTACAAAATCAATCTCAAAACTGAATACAAAACCAAAAGGAAACTCTACTATTTCCCAGCATGAATTCTGCTACTTACAATACTCCAAATTTTGTGCCTTGTTCAACCTGCAAATCATAAACAGACACATGCTTAGGCCTTGCTCCAATAGTGAGCCTCAAACTCTCTTCCCACATCTGTGGAGTCTGGTGAGGGAGTGAAGAGATAAGATCAACACTCCAATTCTCAACCCCACATGAACCCAAAATCTCAATTGCCTCATAAACCTCCTTAATCCCATGTGCCCTCCCACAACCTTTTAGCAACTCCTCTTGAAAAGCCTGAACTCCTAAAGACACTCTATTCACACCCAAACCCATCAAGTCCTTAACTTTCCTATCATCAAAAGTCCCAGGATCCATTTCCATAGATATCTCAGCACTTTCACAAACCCCAAACGTCACTCTCAACCTGTCCAAAATCGACGAAATCATCCTTGGAGACACCAAAGAAGGAGTCCCACCACCAAAAAACACAGTTTCCAGAGGTGGGCTGGTATCAAAACTTGACCTTGTTGAGTCTATTTCACGCTGAAGTAATTCAATATAGTTAGAGATTCGGGGGTCCGTATCAGTTGGGTTTGTGGAGCCAAGAGCAACAATTGGGAAGTCACAGTAGTGGCATCGTTTCCGGCAGAAAGGGAGGTGAACGTAAACTGAAGTTGGAGGAGGGTAGTGTTGATGAAGTGGTGGTGGTGTCGTGACTGAGGCATTTTGGTAAACAGGTTGTGGGGCTTGTGTGCATGTGTTGGTGATGGTTGTCCGCCATGGAAATTTTGTTGGGAGCTTTTTGGGTTTGGTTGGGAATGTTGAGAGAATTGGATTGAAGGTTGATTTTAGCATGGTTGGACTGGGATCTGATCAATGGTGCTGACCGGCTTGAGAAAATCAGAGAGTTGAGAAATGGGTTTTTTTGACAAGCGACTGTTATTTCTGTTGCCATGGCAGGACTTTATTTTAGTTCGTTTCTGGCCGTTAGAAACTTTATTCACATTTTAGTTTTGAAAATCTAGATAAGAACTGAATTATTAAATTAGCGTGTTTGTTTTTTAAAATATATAAATAAATTTAGTTCATATATTTATGGTTGCTAATAATTAGATCTTTTAAAAATAATAATCACGATAAAATTTGATCCAATTTAGTTATTAATGTAATGAGAAATTAGAAATATATTTTTCATATTGTAGGTTATTATATATATATAAAAAAAATTTTCACGTTTTTCTTGAAAAATAAAAGAACAAAGAAAATAAAAGAAAAGTTGAGTTTCATTTTTATTTGGGTTAATGGCTCCATATATTTTTATACTTACAATTAAGCTAATTTTATCTTTATATATACGTTAAGTTTCTAATATACTTTTTTAACAAGATTGTCGGATAAAATTACTAAAATTACTCGCATGATTTATTCATAATTATCTTTTATTCTCATATTGCTTGTGTAAGCTAGATAAATAGAAAACTTTCATGTGAAAGCTATATGATTAATTTCAATGGTTTAACTTGAAAATCTTATCATAATGATATATTAGAAATTTAACATATATTCAAAAATAAAATTAACTCAATTAGAGATTTGAGAATAAATTAAAGAATTATCCTATTAAATAAAGACAGATTGAACCATTGATAATTTTCATTTTAATGAATATGAGCAATTGTTTTAATTAAAAAATAAAAAAATCTATTTTGGTATTTAATTTTTAAATTTAATTTAGTTTGATTATATGATGAAATTTAGAATTATTAAAATATAAATACGATATACTACGAATTATCTTGGTTTTGTCTCTTTTATGTAATAAATATAATTATATATTAAAATACAAATATGATAATAGATAATATAATATTATTTTTAAAGTTTGATTTTGATCACATATATTTAGTAAATATCTAAATTTCAAATTATTGTAAAAATTTTGAGAAATAAAACTTTTATATAAATCTTGGGATGTTTAGTTCTAATATTTAAAATTTAATATTACAAAAGTTTTAGGTATTTTTCAACCAAAATTTATTACTATCTATAATATTTCTAAATTATTTTGTTTAAAATGTTTCTTTATTCAAATAAAATCTATTTATATCATATGGACATGCAAAGTGCACAATGTAAACAAAAAATTTATTCAGGATCTTACTAATTTTTTATACGATAATATAGTATTAAAATAGATTTTTTTTTTAATTTGAAAGAGTTATGTTAATCATTTGTTTGATAAAAGTTTTATGAAGCTTTTAAAAAAAAAAAATTTTTTAATTAGCAAAATTTGTCGAAAAGAATGACACAAATTTTGTGAATCAATTTGTGGAGTAAAAAGTAAAATAAGAAAATAATAAAAAAAATTCTCTATAAAAAAATGAGGATCTAATTTAATAATTTGATGAATTTTGATGTAATACACTAATAATTAAATTTTAATATTAAAAAGATGCTTGTTATTTTTCTGCCACAATTGATTATCACAATTACTATAATATTTTTAAATTATTTTGTCTAAAAGTGTTCATTATTCAAATTAATTCTATTTTATAATATATGAATATGTAAAGTGAACGATGTGAACAAAAACTTTATTCGGAATCCTGCAAACTTTGGGTGCGATAATAGAATATTAGAATAGATGTTTTTATTTAAAGTGCTATAATAAAATATTAGGATAGATTTTTTTTATTTAAAAGAGTTATTTCAATGACGTGATGTGAATAGATCTTGATATTATAGGTATGGACAATTTATGAACCCTTTTTTTTAATAATTTTCTTTTTTTAATCAGCAGAGTTTGTCAGAAGAAACAACACAAATTTTTGTGAATCATTTTGATGAGTAAAAAAGAGTAAATTATAAATCAATCCCACTAGTTTTCAAAAGAAATTAGATAGTCTCTTCAATACTTAATTAATTACTCCCTATATTTTTAAATCTATTCATAACTTAATCTTTTACATTATTATTTTTTTATAAATAAAAAAGATAAGAAAATATGAAAAAACTGATGAAAAAAAAGGACATATTTTGAAAAAAAAATAAATTAACCACTGTCAACACTGATTAAAAAAATAATTAATTAGTTTTTGAAATAAAAAAGATTATTTAATTCGTTTTGTAAAACTGAAAAAAAACTAATTTATAATTTTCTCAAGTAAAAAGTAACATAGACAATAACAAAAAAGTTTCCTAAAAAAGGACAAAAAAAAAAAAAAGAATCCAAGGCTCCGTTTGTTCGGCGAAAACAATTTCAAATAAGAAAATCAATTCTGAAGAAGTTATTTTCTAAAATTTTTTTTTAAAAAATATTTTCCGACATTTGACAATTATATAGAAAAATTACTAGAAAATATATTTCGGTGTTTGTTTGATACAAAAAACAAGTTGTAATTGTTAGTTCAACGAGTTTTGAGAAAACTTTAACAAGACATATTCACAATTTCACAATATAAGATGCATTTAGAAAAATTTAATAAATTTTTATAAATACTAACTCAAAGATTTAAATAAAAAATAAAAATAAAAATAAAATTTATATTTTTAATCATCAAACCAATTCATCAAAACTACTTGGGACAAAATCAAGTCAATATTTACATTTAGTAAAAAAAAAAAAATTTAAGCAATTCTAGCATTGTTATTTTGGTAACTCAATTAATTTTTTTTTTTTTTTAAGAAATGTAACTGATAATTTAGTCAAAAAAATAGTTTTGCAAATTATTATTTATCATTTGTGGATAATTATTCATTTGGTTTCAAAAGATTAATGTTGGAATAATTTGTAACTAATTATTGACTATAATTACCAATAAAATTTTATAACCGATTAAAATTAGTTATAAATTATTGATTTAGTTGCAAATCAATAATATTGGAAAAATTATGTATTTACTAATGAATCAATTAGTTTTAAAATTTTCACAAATGATTATATTCTTGTAATAATCATTTCCAATCATTTAAATATAATTTAGGTGGTGTTTGAGATAATAGTAAAAAAATAGAGATAAATCATTGAATTATTTATTGTAAAAATAATTTTAAGGTGTAAAAATGATTTTTAAGAATATTTATGTATTTATAAATCGAAAAATCAAATGTTAGTAAAAATAGAGAAAAAATAATTAAATAATTAATAATAATTGATAAGAAATAATTACATATTAATTTGATATATTTTAAATAAAAAAAGACAGAAAAAAATTATTAAAATATATCAAGAGAGAGATTAGTAACATAAGAGCGAGATAGCTTATCGGAGAGAGGGAAAATGTTTTTTTCTTTTTTATCTTGAAAAATGCTTTCTCAAGAATACTTTATCATTTTTTATTGATTTTTTTCCTAAACGCAAAATAAATATAAAAAAATGAGAGAAAAAAAAACCCCAAACAAACACAGCCCAATTTAATCTTTTGGGTTAAAAATAAAAGGACTAAACTGACTGTTCTTACGTAGAGCATTTACTGAAACTTCAGGTTCAATATAATTGTCTTATATTGGAACTCTAAAAGCAGTGTTATTAAATCCGAACCGCCCGATAAAAAATCCAACGATCTACCACTTAAATAGTCTGGATTAATACCGTCCAATTAAACTCGACCGTTAAACCAACGAGAAGCGTTTACAAAAATAATAAAAAAAGTTGTAACTTGTAGAACTTGTACATTCTTACATTATAGATTTATCCCTTCATCATTTCTTATTTATGATTCATATTATTATATTAACAAGCCAGAGTTACCCAATAGCTTCTCCAGATCACTATCACATAGCTCAAAAGAGCACGTGACCGGGAAAAATGCCTTGCTAAATGCTAACTAACCAAGCACATACCTGCCCATTTCTAATAAGATGTCCTCCTCTTTGTAGTTCAAACAAAGATGTTCTCACGTTTAGGAACTATGACTCATCGTTCATATCAGAATTTTTTTTTTTTTTGGTCAGAAACAAGCCAACTAATAACATCTTTAACAAAATCAGCCGATTATCAATTTGAAATAACCGAAAGCACACTTCGTTCCTGCAACTTCTGAAAACCGCTTTCTTCCGTTTTCAAGAATTTGGGCTACTAAACAGAGAACACAAACCGCAAAAACTCCTACACAAACTTTTTTTTCCTCAGGATATGCAACCAACTTAACTTACGATCAAAGGAAGCAAAAGTTCTATGCCAATACCTAGAATAACATTACAAAATTATAATACATCACACGTTTATATTGTCAAGAAAGAGATTTCACCATGTATGGCCCTTCAAGCTCATAGCCCAATTTTCTATAGTAATGACGGGTTCCTACACCTGAAATGACAGCTATTTTGGTTGATCTATGCTCCTTGCGAGCAATCTGTTCTGCCTCTTCCATCAAAAGTGTACCATAACCCTGTTGGAAATACAAGAAAGTAAACAAGTGGAAAATAATACCGTCAGCAACTATTTTCCATGTTGAAGCATTTACAGTACAAAGTCTAAGTGGTAGCCCAACAAATTGATCAAACAATCCTTGGTTTAATCCTTGTCTAATACAACAGCATTACTATGTTACCTGGTGTTGCAGCTTCTCTGCATCCCGCCCATGAACAGGAACTGCAGTTCCGTATACATGGAGTTCACGGACAATAGAGCACCTCCCCATAAGCTCAGGGCAAGTAACATTGCGGCCACATTTTCGTAAGCGCAGTAACCCAACAAGAATATCCTGTGAGCAAAAAGAATTTTAGGAAAGTTCTTGTTAGGCAAATCTTCTGCAGGTAATCTTAAATTAAGAAGTAACCACACCAGAACAAGACAGTTCTCTACATTATTACTGACAAAAGTCCCTAAGACATTACAATGAATACTGCAATCCTAAAAGATTTAAAGACTTCATTTCCCTCTCAATTACAGACAACAAAAGCCCCTTTTAAACATTCCAATTAATATTGCAGTCCCCAAGGGATTAAAGACCATTGATAAAAAAAGGACCATTTTTGCAACAACCAATCCAATTTACATCTACAAGTAGATATGAGGATTTGCAGATAATAAAGTACACGGTGCACAACATACAGAAGCCAACCACCCACCCACACAGACATGCACTCGTGCATGCATAAGATGTCCCAAAATACCTGGTGTGTATCCTCATAGGAAAGAAATGTTTCCCAGCCTTCGTTGGCGGTATAATCACGCCGAACAAGCTGAACTTCTTCTGGCTTAATCTTGTGATGAATGTCCTATAGGCATAACAGAGGCACTTGTTAGAATCTCAACTTATCACAGCCAGTAGTACCAAACCTGATCTAATGGTAAATAACTTATTCATTTACCTGGATTCCAGCCTCACGTGTACGGACATCACGACATTTCAGGCCTAAGTCATCCATCCGAGCTAAAGCTAACTCCCTAAGATTTCCTTTCTCGACTCCAGATGTAACCAAAGGCATAGGAATATCCCGTTGAACCCTATAAACACGTGTCCAAGGGGGTACCATGGCTAGGATCCTTGCTACTATATCTACAAGTTGCTCAGGTGGGTAATTTCTATAGCTGCAAAATTGAATCAACTATAATCAGTCCTTCTGCATGAATCACACACGTACACTTACAAACACACACACACACACACACACACACACAAAAGAACAACAACGCTATACCTGCCAGTTTTCCATAGCTCATAAAGCCCAGTTCCACGAATTACAAGTGTAGGATAAATTTTGAGCCCATCAGCTCTAAAAGAAGGACTCTCAAAGAACTCCCGAAAACTTTCCAAGTCCCTCTCAACCCCAACATTCGGAAGATCAGGCATCATATGAGCAACGATCTACAGTGGAGAAATATAATGGAGACAAATAATCAGAGGAAAAATGTAACGAGATTGCTAATCAAAATAAATATAAGGCTCAAACATTTGTTGCATTGAGCATCACCTTAAGGAAACAACATGATAACCAAAGAGCTTGCAGCCCAGTGATAGCGATCTCTTACAACAAGAGGTTATGGGGTTCAAATTCTAGCAGACTAGTTCTGCTAAGAGCCTTGAGTGTGTGAGTTTGTTTTTTTTTTTTTTTTTTTTTTTTTTTTTAAATGATGCATTTTCAAAACTGTTCACTCTTATCCAACTTAAAGAAAAACTTATCACAGAGGCATGAGATGGGCATCAGGTTACATGCCACCCCAAACTCATCAAGATTACTAGCATTATATCACAGGGCAATGCAAAGTGCACACCTTACAACCAGCATCCTTTGCCAAGCAAAAACAATCAGCAGAGAAACTAATCACAGAGGCATGAGATGGGCATCACGTTACATGCCCCCCCCCAACCCCCAAAAAAATTCATCAAGATTACTTGCATTATATTACAGGACAATGCACAGTGCACACCTTAAAACCAGCATCCTTTGCCAAGCAAAAACAATCAGCCACAGCAGCTACCGTGTGTCCTCTATTAGTGTCTCGAGCAACATCCTCATATGTGCTTTGAACTCCAATCTCCAATCGTGTGCACCCATACGAAAGCATTTGGCGTAGATGAGGACCAAGACAATAATCTGGCCTCCTGATAAATAAACGAAATAAACAATTAAATTTATGAAAAACAAATTATAATGCTACTAGCTTTGAAACTAATGCCAAAGGATTCATGCACATTAAACCATCACTACCAAGTAGAATTTCCAAACACATTCTGACACTTGCTACTTGAAACCAGTTAGATTAAAGTGTATGCTCAATTGTATAACATCTCAATTAATCACCTAGAACTACCACCTTTACTGTTTTCCCATGTTCTGTACAACAGACTAAAAAGATACCCCAAATGATATCTCCCAAACCAGGCAACACCCCAAACCTCACACACCCCAAGAGTCAGCATGTAATTTATGAAACATTCTAGCTTCAGAACTTAAAGAGAGAAGAAAACAAGTCAGATAATTTTCTGGGATTTAGCATATCACTAAGAAAACTTATGAAAAACCCAAATTCACATCCAACAATGTTCACATGGGAATGGGATTTTCCATCTGAAAAAATTCAGATAATAACTCACGTCTCAATCGTCATGCCAATGCACTTTGTTGCACCATGCTCAGAGTAGGCAACTGCCTCCTCGACATTGGCTGAAGTGTGCCCTGATAAAGCATCGTGAAGGTTCCTTACAAAGTAATCACGGTAATCTGCTGGCAATGACATGAAAGTACCACCCATTAATATGAACTCAACCTGAAAACATATAACACATTAATCAGAAGGTGGCTGTGTGTGCTTATGAACAAACCCAACCACTTAAAACAGCAAAACCAAACACTTAACATAAAAGCAGAGAGCACTCAAACCTTATCTACACTATGACCCAGTCTCTTAAGCTGATCAATCCTGCTTCTAGCTTGGACATATGGATTATATCTGAAACCAAAAATAAAGCATTTAAATAAAGGCTTTAATCATCATAAGAAAAGTTAACCACCAGATATCATGAAAAACATTAACCCCTTTATGATTGGTGAAAACAGAAACCCGTGAGTTAATGGACCAAGCAATCTGAAAAGTTGATACTTCAAACCAGTCGCCCTCACATGTATAACACAGAAATATACAACCCCTCATGTTCATGTATCCAATTTTACCAACCAAAATGTTCATTTAGTAATTTCTTGATTTAAAACTCAATTAAAAAAAACACACAACCTGTAACACCTCACAGCCATTGCTTGAAACCTTAACTTAGGATATAAAGACTAACTGAGTACAGGAAATGACAAGGAAACAATTATTTTTGCCTTTCATATTCACTGTTTTGGATAAGTTTTGAACAACATGGTGGTTGAAACCAGGCCCTCGAACCTCAAAGCGAGGCATCAGACAGAGCACACATGTTGACCATGAAATTCAATTTCAAGTCACTCTACCATGCTACCTTCGTTCTCTATTACCATACACAGATGATTAAGCTAAAATCGAGTTTCTTGGGTGCAAAAGTTGCACTGATGTGGATAACAAGAAAATGAACCATTTTAATCAGCATGGTTCACTAAAACCCTAGAGCAACCTCCAAGAACAATCAGATAAAACTACAAGATAGGCGGAATATTATACTTAAGCGAAAATCTCAATTTGCATCAAGCTCAAGAAACAAATGCATTTACAGTCTATTTATTACACTATTTCCCGTGAAGTTCTAAAATCAACACAGAGACATTTAATGCACACAACAAAATTAAAGACATTACAAGTATAACCATAAAAAAAACTAACAAAAGATTAGCTTCCTGATACTACATTCGAACCAATTAATCAAAATGAATCCCAGGCATAATCAACTATCTTCTTTAACTACTTTACTATTGTGACACTAAAAGTAATACTACTTTTCACAAAGCAAAAGCACAAACCTAGCTCGAATCGCACGCATACTAGTAGGTTCATAACCAGTATACGACTGCGTACTGTACTCAAAATCTGAGTCCGGTCCACCAGGACAATACACACAAATATTCCCCGTCGTCGCGATATGCGGACACCGGTGAGGCTTCGACATGACAGCAACAACTGCAATTCCTGATGCGGTGCGTACCGGTTTGGCTCGGAGTTTCGGTAGTAGTGACTCGCGGTCGGAGTCCGGCAACGCTGCGATCATCTCGACAAGTTTTGGAGCGCGTGCTAAACCGTATTTGCGACAGGCGGCGGATTTTAGTGCGTTAAGATCGACGGTTTGGTTTTTTCGTGAAAGGTCTACCATGGAATTGACGATTTCGGCTATGGCTCGGACTCTAGCTTCTTCTTCGGTTAGACCGTGAGGTTGGTACCCGCCGCGACCTGGTCGCGGGAGTTTTTTGGTCTCGGTAATTACTGCAGTTGCCATTGGAGGGAGAGGGGGAGGAAGGAGAAAGTCCGAAAATACGCACTGAGAGGCAAGGTAAAAGAAGCACTCGTTTATGTTTATGTTTATGTTAAAGAGACCTGTTTGGTTATAAGGAAAGGGCTCCTGTGTTTGGTAACCAGTGTTAAATGGGAATGAGTTTCTTTCCAAAGGTAAAGGAAGGCCAGGCTCCGTTTGTTTTTGTTGACGATTATTTCATGTGGACTGTGGAGGAAAATGTTTTCCTGGAAAATAAGTGTCATATATCATTTCCTACAAGTATTATTGAAATATACTAGTAGTTAGAATCTCCTTTTTAAACTATAATCTCTCTTAGAGTGATTATTAATATTAAATGTGAGATAAAGAATTATATTTTTCTCCCATGTCCTCACTTTTCATTTAGTCCTATTATTATTATTTTTTATGAAATCAACCTAAATGTGAAAAATTAAGTAATTTAAATAATATAAACATAAGTAATATTGATTTTAAAGAAATTAAACCTCTATATTTATATTATCAATAGGCATTATAAGTGTTTAGTATATATAAATATATGTTTATGTTATGAAATAATGAATGTTCATTATCATTTCATATTTTCACTACTCATGATTTAATTCACCATTCAATATGAGAAAATAAAAGGGTGATGCATTTTATTCAATTATTTATGCATCTTTTAATAGTTCATAGTTCATTCTAATTCTTTTCCTAATATTGAAACCTATAAATATGATTGATTGTTCATTAGTTTGTGTATAAGTATTTTGTAGAGATTGAGAGATTATTTGGAGTTGTTATCTCTTGTATTTACTTTATTCAATAATGAATTCATTTTACTACCATGTTTCTTATTAATTCTATTATTTTTTTATAACACGTTATCGAGACGAAACTCTAACTAATTGAGATAATAAACCATGAGGTATGTATCTATTAAAAGACTTAATTATTTGTTTCAATCATTGGATTTTTCTACACAAGTATTCTACTAAACATCTAAATTATTTAGATCATTAAGAAAAATATATCTAATTTATCATGTATTTTAAATCTAATGACTCAACAACTGAGTCTAATAAGATGGTAAATAATGAAAAGTTATAAAACAAAATTTAGACACATGACATTCCTTCCCTGTTGAAAACGGTCTTTATCCTCAAGGACCATTAAAAAGTAGAAACTTGGTTCCGAAAGAATCCTCCTCTTCCCATGTAGCTTCTGAAGCTAGGATTCCTTGCCAACTAATTAGCGTATACGCTCTTTTTTATGACTATTCAAAACGGTTGTAGGTTAAGGCTACAAGGATCTAGAATGGTCTGACAACAAGGGTAGGCTGAAGTCAGTCTAATCTCGAGCACCCAGTCGAGCACCCAATTGCTTCTTGAGGAGGGAGAGGTGAAACACTAGATGCATCTTAGTCCTGGCTGTAGGTCCAACCAATAAGCTACTGCCCTAATTCGTTCTAGCACTCAGTAAGGCCTATAAAAAAGTGGTGAAAGTTTCTGTGACCTTCGTAGCACTAGGGAAGTTTGTCGATACGATTGAACGCACAGATGTACCCAGTTACCACATTCAAATTTAGGCTCCGATCAGCCCTGATCATATGCTGACTTCATCCTAGCATGTGCTTGTTGAAGTTGAGACCTTAAGTCCAAACGAGTGTGATCTCTTGTTTACAATGTTTGGTTGACAACCTTGACCCTTGCTGTTCTTGAGACATAGGTAAGTAAATTGGGTGCTGCCCTGCCATACACAACCTCAAAGGAAGTTTTGCGAGTAAAAGTATGTAGGCTGATGTTATAGCAAAATTCAACCCATACAAGCCATTGCACCCATTTAAGAGGCTTGGAGCTTATGAAACAACACAAGTTACATCTCTAAGGTACGGTTTACAGCCTCAGTTTACCTGTCTATTTGTGAGTGATAGGATGAGCTGTAGTTGAAACTAGTCCCCTGCAGATTAAAAAGCTTCTTCTAAAAACCACTTAAGAATGTAGAGTTACGGTCATAGACAATAGATTTTGGCATTCCATTCAGTTTGAATATATTTTTAAAAAATGTTTGTGCCACCTTTTGTGTTGTGTAAGGATATGCTAATGTAGTAAAGTGTGTTAACTGTTCAACTTTCATGATGTATGTGAATATATTTTTTCTTGATATGAGTATCCCGCTAGACATTATGTCTAGTCCTCTTTTTTTACCAAAATTATACCTCTACTAAACCTTACTTTTACTATTTGCTTTTATGAAAGCCTTTACCTTTCATGCATAATATGATTTCAATACATTTCATGAAATATATAAATCAATGCTCATGATGTAAACATAAAAAAATACCTAAAGACTCATTTAATCACATAACGATTCTAGTCATTGTGGTAACTTTAACTATGCTTACCTTAGTTTCTTTGTAATTTAACAAAATTATCTCCTTAAGCAGCTTTAATTCCTATTATTAAAACAATAAATAATAAATCTTTTACTTAAATCAATCGTCTCCTTACTTAACAATTAACTAAAAATTTCCAAAATTCATATTTCATTATTTATTATTTTTAACCTTTTCAAAATACTTTATCATTACAAGAACACCTTCATAAACCATATTTTCAACCTTTTTAAAATACTTTTATCATTATAAAAAACACTTTCATAAACTACATATTGAATTTTTAGCTTAATCTAAGTGATACGATATGTTACATATACAAAATTTCAATTCAATCCATTAAATCCAAAAATAATTCATATAATAAAATCTTACCAATCAAACTTTAAATTAACTTCATAAATCATTAACTTGAGATAATTAATCATAATTTAACCAATTAAAATTACTTAAATCATACTTTTTTTTTAAATGGGTCTCAAAACCTTAACTTCTTCAATCTTAACTTTAATGACACCCATCATAATCCAACCTTATAATCATTAATAACTATCTAAGAATGCATCAAATGACCAAAAATCATAATAGAAAACCATACCTTTTTTTTTTGTTCGAATTTCAAACTCAAGAACACTAACTCTTCAAACTCCAATTTTGCGTAATATCAACTTAGATCATCAAATATTAACATAATCTAATGTTTTTGATAGTGAAATAGATAAGGAATGGATGACGGATGGTGGAGTTGAAGCGGAAGGGTTAAGGTTTGAATGGGAGAGCAAGAGAAGTGAAGAAAAAAAGGGAAAATGTCTAATTCCCATCTTTTTCCACCCCTTTAAACAAAAGCCAAATTTGTTTTCATTTCATTCAATAAATTAATTCACCGTAAAACTCACTTCTACACATCAATTCAAGACTCACAAATTCTATTACTTTGATCCATCTCACTTAATAAATTTAATCAAGTTTACCTAACTCCAATTATTTTATTTTTTGTTAATCTAAAATGCATCACATAATCAAAATAATTAAAAGAAATAAATCACATGCATAAGAAAAAAAAATTAAGACTCAAACACAAGCATACAATGTATAATATGAAGAAGAAAATTTCTAATGTTACATTCATATTCTAACATTTAGATTTTCCATCTCATTCTAAATTTACATTTAAAAGGCTTATTAAGATCAATTTCTACGATAATTGGTGCAAATTTGACCTTAGTATCTAAGGGTATTCTTTTGGTTTTTTTATTCGGTTTCGTATTATTTTAGTTAATTGAATATTTAAAAACCAAAATTAAAAAAGTATCGAAATATCATTTGGTTTTTTAGTTAAAAAACCAAAATTTTTTGTTTCGATTTTTAGTTTAAAATGAATTTTTTTACTTCATTTTTTTAGCTTCAACTCATACCCAAATTTCGCTTCAACCCATACCTTATAAAATCCGGCTACTTCCTTACCATCCCAACCACTAAGTATCCCAACTATCCTACCATTTTAAGGCCATTTTAATTAGTCGGCCCAAAAACTCTCACCCTCGTAGAGTACTTGATGCATGATCGAACCCATACCATACCACGACTCTATTACTCGTTTCCTTCAATCCTTCAAACATTCTAAATAACCTATCAATCTAAGGCCTAGTCAATGAACTAAACAATCCTACCCCATCGAATACCCGACTCATAACCTAAACACCTCCCTAAATAACCCTCACTTTATAACCAACTTGTTGCCTATAGAAATTAACTATGTGGTAAGATTATAGTTTCACAAACAAAAGATAATTTGGTAAATTAAAGCAAGTGAAAGAGATTTAGTCATGCCAAAAAGGATAAAGAAACCACAGCGAGAGAAGGAAGAGGTCGAAAGAAAAAAGGTGTGCGATGATGGCAGTAAGGGGGTCCCAATAGAGATTAATCGAGTAGAGGAGAAATGATGAGTTTTAGCTAATAATACAAGTTTTGGTATCGTTTTCACATATTTGAAGGAGAAGGTCGTTTGGGTTTAGTTGTAACAATGAGAGTGAGTAGAAGAGGAAGGTCGTCCGACGGTGGTATTACACGGTGAGAGAAGAGAGGAGGAAGGTGAATGTTTAGGATCTTTAATCTATTTAGGGTTTCAAAATATGTATATATAGTGAAAAAAAAATTAGTTTTTTGGTTTAACCAAACCAAAATAATTTCGATTCTCAATCTGATTTTTTTTATTAAAACCTATTGGCACTTTAAAATTCAATATCACGCATCGATCAAGTGTAGCATCTTCTTATGATGAAATAGTGATATAAGTGAAACGGTGTGTTTAGTCTTATGAACCAACTAAATCTTGACAAAGTATTAAGTCTTAAGTGAAATAATATGTTTGATCTTATAACCAACTAGGTTTCGATGGAGTGTCGAGCCCTAAGTGAAACGATGTGTTTGGTTATATAACTAACCGAGTTTAGATGAAATCATAATGCTTAAGTAAAACAATGCGTTTAGTTCCGTAAGCAACCAGTTTCGATGAGACAATATGCTTAAAAGAAACAAAAAGGTAGTTACCAAATAACTATTTGCACTTAAATTTAAATCTAAGACAGTTATCAATTGAGAGATGTTTAAAAAGGGGGACTAACAAAATGGACGACGATTAATAAGATAAGACTTTTTCAATACAAGTTTATTTAAATTCCCTAATTTATCCTATAAAAATTAGTTTTTACTTTCTTGTAAATAGTTTGATAGCTTTTATTGCCTTTAGTAATTTCATCTTTGTAACTTAGAAAGTGTTGATATATCGGTGATTATGAACAAATAACTTCGAATGTCTTGATAGCTAATTATGTAAGTATCATATTTTCTAATCTATGATGTTTACATTCTCTCTAATGAATTTCATCTCTTTCAATTGATAAAATTCTTTTTATTTTATTATTTTTCTTTAAATTGAGTATCACAAAAAGTTCTAGTGGCTTGCTAAGTGAAACCAAACTCATATTATTTCATCGTGAATGCCTTGGTGATAAATTGAAGCACCGATACATTCCGCTTTGAGATTACATTTGAAGAGTAAGTAGCAAGTTTTGGTGCCCATAGCGGGAGAGAAATATCAAAACATGATACTGCTAGAAGTATGATGAGACGAAAACTCCCCGAAGGAGACCAAATAAACGAAACACTTCCTATTTATGTCAAAGGAAGGGTCCAAATTTTCGAAGGTCGACCTCTAATTAAAGCCATGGAAAACCATAATCGTGAGAAAACCGGGGTGATGACAAAGCAAAACCTAAAAATGTAACCGATAAAGGGTAATTTGATAATCGAAATAGGTTGGATATCAAAAATTAAGAACATGTGGGTTCGAATGGAAGTGATGGTTCTACAAACCGAAACCATGATGTCGGGAAACAAATACCTAAAGAATGAATGGTTGAATTTTGACAAATATTATCAAATCGCACTAAAGAATTGATAAAAAGGATATATGATCCATCTTTGGATATCGATAGTCGGATAAATCAGTAAATATAGTTAATGTCAAACCAGTTTGAAGAGGATATCAATAAGATGAGGGCTTCTATAGTCGAGTCATCAAAGAAAAATAATAAAAAAATTACTAACCATACTATTGAACTATTAAATTTTATATGTTATCATAGTAACAAAGTGATTACAAATGTAAATCACTTATTTAATGAAGCTATTATTCCATTAACAAGACAAGTGACCAAGGAAGTGGAGATTACCATTAAATCAAGGTTTGAGACAATTGTAAGCATTATTCGAATGATGAGAGAGTGTGTTTGATGACTTGTAGTTTTAGTAAAAGGAAAAAAGAAAGCGTGAGTTGAAGAAAATTTTTTTGACATCAATAGAGCAAGTATGATCATCAACGGTTAGGCTAATCGAAATTCTTTTAGGTTATCCATCTTCTATTCCTAATAGACAATTTGATAATAGAAATTCTCATGACATGCCACAAAACAATTATAGACATGCTCATTATGGCTAAACTAATGGCCATTCATCCTTGCACCTCTTAGAGGTATGTTGACACAACTCATGCCTTCATATTATGGTTTTCCTCCAAGCATACCCCTAAAGGAAACAAGCAATTTTCCACCACAGAATCCGCCAACTATGACAATAGTTGGGAGAAATGGTTCAGATGTCACATCCCGTCATTGGAAATGCACCGAAGAACCGAATCAAAAGGTTTTGGCCGATATGATTGAAAAGATGTATGGACCGTGAATGCCAATGGTCAATTGTCTTGTTTATCGAAGATCATATATAGATTACATCAATAGAGAATATCCTTTCCTTAGAGGATTTTGAGCTTCGAATTCACTCTATTTTTTAGTGAATATAATGTTTTTGCTTTGGAACATGTTGTCGAATTTATTTTTCAATATAGAGATTTATTAGGAGATGATTTTCTAAAACTAGAACTCTTTTCTAACTTCTTAAATGCTATAACATTCACTTGTTATATCAATTTATTACCAAATTCCATCTTCATCTAGTGGGATATATAGAATGCATTCTAGGCATAGTTTTTTAGAACATACCCCGAGATTTCAATGGTAGATTTAGCAAGGTTAAGGCGGTTTCAAGAATCTACGGAATAATTTATTTCAAGGTTTAGAAGAACAAGAGTTCGATGCTAGGTTAATTTACCTAAAAATGAGTTTTCATATTTTGCACAAGATGGATTGGATTTTGAGCTTAGAAAGAAATTTGAGGGTATGGTGTTTCAAGATCGTTACGAATTGATCGAAAGGGCTTCAAGGTTTAACGAAATATTGTAAGAAGAATCACTTCAAAAAAGTACCATGGTTTGAACATACTACCAAGATTCCATGATGGTCGATGTTGATTTTGCAGAGTATGTTAAAGTGGAAGCCAATAATCCGTAAACATTTGACTCAAAAAAATATATAAGCTCTTATAAGTTTTAAGTTAAAAGAAGATCGTAAATATTCTTTCGATCTTGATAAAGTAGACTTAATCTTTGATGGGTCGTTAGCCAACAATAGAATCAAACTCAAGGGAAAACATAAATTACTAACTTCGAAGAGTTGAAAAAAGAGAAATTCTAAAAATGACACGATGCTCCATCCCATTCAACTAATAATTATATTTTCTTTAGGAATTTAATTCAAGACATGATAAAATCAAAAGAATTAAATTTTCTTAATAAAAAATAAGTTATCGAAATTGACGAGTAATCTTTTTTTTGAAGTCATCAAAGTATTGACTTTTGATGTTTTCGACTTGTCTAATTTGTAGGAACAACTTGCTTATCAAAGGCCACCAAAGTGGCTAAACAAGTTTTCATTCACTTGGTTGACAAAGGAGTTCTTTGATTTCCTCATTTTGAAGATTCAAAGCTCGATCACTACCGCAAGTGGCACATCACTACTCTATATATAACAAATAAGTGTTTTAACTTTATGGATTTTATGAATAGTTATTGAGACTATAATTGATATGACCTTACCCATAAAGAGGATATAGCTTTGGTTTGGGGTCCACCTAGGTCGAAACATATGATAATAAAGTCGGAAGCAATCGAAAGACCCTAAATTTGACTTAAAAATAGGTACTTTGGCACATAAACAAGGCCAAGATTGGTTGAATCGCCAAAAAATGGCAACTAAGGAGCACCAAATGGAAGGATCATCTTCTCAAGTGGCTTAAAAAAAAGGCCATAACATGGAGAAAGTTCAAATTCAAAGGGCTCAAATAGAAAAGACCCAAGTCAAATTGAGTTCTCCAAGTAATTGTGCGAGAGAAGATGAGGAAAATGATTGTAACTTATCAAGTGACCTAGAACCTAGTGATTTCAGCTAGAGAAACCCTTTCTCAAGCCGAGAAGATAAAAAATAATGCTTGAAGGGGATACTTCTCGAGGAGTTATAAATATTCTCCTCCTACTCAAGAGCATTTCAAATCAAAATGTTATCCCTATTAGAGGATCGATGATTGAAAACAACTAGTAGAAGTGAGACAACCCGAAAGGACTAGCAAACTTTCAAGATTTATAAAACCAAAGAAACCAAAAGTTAGAGTTTAAAAGAGAACTCAATTTTCTCCTTCAAGATAGCCAAAACATGACAATCCTCCAAGTCGGCTAGAACA
Source organism: Dovyalis caffra (assembly GCA_963924115.1). Taxonomy (NCBI): domain Eukaryota; kingdom Viridiplantae; phylum Streptophyta; class Magnoliopsida; order Malpighiales; family Salicaceae; genus Dovyalis; species Dovyalis caffra. The sequence goes on from CAWUPB010001009.1 coordinate 1,220,264, forward strand.
TGACAATCCTCCAACTTAGCCAAAACACGATAGTCTTTTAAGATAGCCAAAGCAAGATAGTTCCCTAGAACAACCAAGGCATGACGAGTTCCCTAGGACGACTAAGGTATGGCAATTCCTCTCGACGACCAAAGCATGATAGTCCTTTATCTATGTCTAAAACCCAAAAGAGAAGGTGGTTACGAAAAATGGTAAAAATAAAAAAAGTCTAGGTATTCTAAGATGAAAATACCGGGATGAAAATCAAAATCTTATAAAGAAGCCAGCCTAAACCAATGATCACTTCGAATGAAACCCTAAGTTCCAAAAAAGGAAAGAAATTGTAGAGTCTAGTTGTGAGACCGATTTCGATGATGATGATTTTGAGATCATCTTAGATGAGGATCTTCATAACATTTAAGTCCTACTATAGGACCGATGAATTTAATCAAGTGCAACATGGTTTTCACTTTGCCAATCGATTATATGGCAAAGACAGAATAGTCGAATATCGACTTGAAGATGTTCTTGACAACTCGGTTATAGAGGTGGAGATGGATGAAATTTAAGAAAAACTAATCCAAACTTCAAAGATGTCTACTCATAAGCATTTAATTGTTTCTAAAAAATTAGAGATATCCAAAAGCGGACATGTAAAACTGTTATGTATTCAAATGTTTATAAATTATTTTTTAGTAGGTAAAGTATTGATTAATAACGGTGTAACGAGTTAATATTATACCACTTGACATACTTAAAATTCTTAGAAATCTAGTGAAGATTTAACCAATGTAAATATTTTAGTATGTGGCTTCGTTAGGAATTTTGCAAAAGCATGAGACATGCTACTCGTCAAATTACGAATTGGGTCAAAAATAAAAATTGTTGTTTTCTTCATAATTGATACCAAATCTTCTTTTAATGCATTATTAGGAAGGGATTGGATTCAGCTCAATTTATGTGTACTTTCATCTCTCCATCAAAAAATTGTATTTTAGAATTCTAAGTCTTTTGAGGTTGTACAAACAGATTTCAATCAAATATATGTCCAATCTAATGTCATATAGACTAGAATTTTTAAAGGAGAGTTGATTCCTTTTTTTTTTTTTTTTGGAAATGAATGTTTCTAATTGGAAACTATACCTATCATTGAGGAGCTTGTTACTCCGAAAATCGACATGATCGCCTTCATTATTTCTCTAGGAAGCATTAAAAGGAGAAAAAGTCAAAGAAATAATAAAGTAAAATCAAAATGATCAGCTTTGTGACGTCACGAAAGTTGATGAATTTCCAATCGAAGACAATCTAGGAGGAAAAGAGGAGGATCGAGTAGATGAAAAAAGAAGACGAAGAAACCGAAGAGAAAATAATACTAGATTTTTTGACAAGGTGTCCTAAACCGCAAAAAAGACTCATACTTGAATAATGAGCTGAAATGAAAGGAAGATAGATGGTTTGGAGGCATTTAAGCTACCATCCATCGTTTGATTATTTATGAAACAGAAAAAGAGCTATTTGAGAAGGAAAAATTGCCAACCTCGGCACACGAGATTGTATTCATGAAGAGGATCTCAACAAAGATCATAGAAGTAACCTAGTAGACATGTCAATGATGTAACAAGCTAATGTGCCAAGACCAAGTACTTAGGACTCGCTCAAAGAGGTTAATCTAGGAACAAAAAAGTAGCCAAGACTTACCTTTGTTAGTGAGTTATTGGATTCTAATTTTCAATAAAAGATGATTTTTATCGAAGGAGTATAAGGACTATTTTGGTTGAGAATATCATGAGATGCTTGGAGTAGACAAGAATTTGATAGAGCATCTTCTACCAATAAAAACTAATGAGACTCCAATAAAGCAAACTCCAAGAAGGATGGTCGGAGAAGTGTTGACGTAAAAAATCAAGAAGTTACTCTAAGTTCGGTTTCATTAGAACCTCAAGATTTGTCAAATGGTTCTTTAGCATTATTCTAGTTATAAAAAAAGTGAAAAAAATTAGAGTATGTATAGATTTTAGAGATCTCAATCGACGTACTCATAAAGATGAATATCCGATGTCATTAGTGGATATATTAATATATGGCATTTATGGATATTAGATCTTTTCATTTATATATGGATTTTCTCGTTATAACCAAATCTATATGTTTGAAGATAATATGCATAAAATAGTTTTTTGATGTCCAGGCTCTTTAGGCACCTATGAATGTGTTATGATGCCTTTTGGATTAAAAAAATGCTAGTTCAACATATCAATATGTAATGAATACTATTTTTCATGATCTAATTAGTAAAAATGTTAAGGTTTATATCGATGGTATAATTGTCAAGTCTATAAACTAATTATCGATTTAGTTCATTTGGAAAAATCCTTCTAACGAATGAGTAAACACAAATTAAAATTAAATCCATTAAATTGTGCTTTTGATGTGAGAATAAAATTTTTTTTAGGTTTTTGATCCATAATCGAAGCATCGAGATCGATGAAAATTAAGCTAAAGCCATCCTCGAGGCTAAACCATCGAAGATAACGAAACAACCTCAAAGTTTTCTTGAGCAGTTGAATTATTTACATCAATTCACTTCTAATGCTGCTAGAAAAATAAAATTTTTTTTCACCTATTGTCAAATTGATGAAGGATCATGCATCCTATGGAGGTGCGGAATAAACAAAACATTTTCCTCCATTTAAGGGCCCAAGATCAAGTCGCTGAATCTACTAACTATGCATGCATGAATATTAAGCTATAAATAAAGGATTATCTCTTATAGTACAAATCTAAATTCCTTTTTCAGAAAAGTCATCCAAGTCTCCGACCTCTATTGATGATTCACGCAGTTCAAGTATCCATAAAGAAGCACTCAAAATCAATGAAGTGCTAGCTCCACCTTTTCTGATTTAGTATTTCATATAAAAATCAATCCCCGCAATTTTGTGACAATCTTAAAGGAGAAGGAAAGAGTATAGTTTGCTAGGGTTTAGGAGAAAACTATTTTCTCCTTATTTTTCTCTCTTGGTCGTGTGCCCTATTTAATTTTAGGGCTGGCCAAAACTTTGCTCTCTTTATTTTGCTTTAGCCGACTAGTGCTTTGTTGTTTTCTTTTTTTTTTTTAAATTGGCCGAATACTCTCTTTCTCATTTGTCTCCTTTATACTCGTACCTCTCCTCTTATTTATAGGGGAGTTTTCTTATCCTATAAGGACAAAGAGAGGGACGACAAACAAGTCCTAATTGGACTTATGGTTGTTGCTTACTTATCCTCCAAGGATGAGGAGTTATTTTACATGTGGACTTTTAATAATTATCTTTAAAATATTCATTTTTATCAAATAAGGTTGATGTTTATCATTCCATCAAAATATCTTAAGGATTTTAATTAAATTTTAATGGGCCAAAACCATTTCAACTCAATTAATTTTTTTGGACTATCCAAATTAATAGTCTTGGATTATTTTAGACGGAGTCCACATCGTGAAGCAATTTTCCAAAATTTCCTTTAACCTAAATTAGGAAACTCTTTTCCTTTTAGGTTCTTTATTTTCAAATTTGAAACTAACTTACAAATTAGGAAACCAATTTCTAAAATAGGAAACTTTCTATTTTAGGAAACTTCCTAATTAAGGAAACTTCTATACTTGGAAATTTTTTCCAATATCTTTGCTTCTCATTTATAATATGAATACTTAAACTTATGTGTGTGACTCAATAAGCTCCTAGATATGTTGGCAATGTATCAAGAACAAAAGACTCTTCTTTTATCTCTTGATACATAAATCAAGATTGGCCTCTAGCAAGGCATCATGACTACCCAATTCCCTAAGAGAATCGGTTAATCCATTATTACCTTTTACAAGCATGATTATCATATAATTCAGTCCTCAATTCAACTTATCACAAGTGTGATCTCGAACTTGGTTATAAGTCTTGTTCGATTATGATCACATAAGTTTTCTTTGATTCCCAAATGTCTTAGCTTTTAGAGTAAACCAATTATGCTCTATTAGTGTATTACTACTATGGCCATAGATTTCTTAAGCAGACATTTATCGAAGTGTAATGTGATAACTCTTTTAGCATATAAGGAATGACATGTCCTATCTTAGTGATACACCTACCTCTATTAGATTCCTTGTGCACCCAACGAATCGCTTACGTGTAACCCTTTAATAGGTCCATCGAAATGAGTGTCAAAGTGCATAAGTCCTCTAATGAGACAACCGTGATGGCTTCAAGTCTAAACACCATTTGTATTCATCTCGTATGAGATTCCCATAGACTAAAACCAAATAAGTTCTCATGGCGAGTCATATCTAGTGATATGTTCTCTAACATGAATCACCTAGGTGCTTGCTTTGGTATCACAATGCCAATAGGTGTAAGATCTCCTAATGCTATCATATAGTATAAGTATAACACTCACAAGTCTATCCCTATATTGTAAATGTCTATCGTTGACAATGCTACAACTTAGGACATTTAATGATATCATTTATATGTATCGGTGTTTGTCTTATATCTTTCAATCAATCACCATTGCAAATGCATATCATAAGACTTCTATCTAATTCTACCGAATTTAACAACATGTAAACATAAGAATTAATAGAATGACTTCTTTCTTATTATTAAAATGAATGATGCAATAATACATTAACATGAGCCCATCCAAACATGGTTGGATCTTGAGCACCAACACTAACAATTGAAAGATTCGAAGCCTTCATATGGAATGAAGATCATCAATGAGGTTTTAATGCAATCAAAGATTACTTATCGAGACTCCCAATTTTGACTATCCCGAACCCGAAAAACCTCTAAAATTACATATCGTAACAAGTGAAGACTCGATTGGTTATTTCTTAGCTTAAGAAAATAGTGAAGGCAATGAACAAGTGATTTTTTATTCAAGTAAGATATTGAATATTATGGAATACAAAAATCTAAGTATTGAAAAATTTTATTTAGCATTGTACTTTATAGTGATGAAACTAGGACATTATTTACTTGCTTATACCATTGAGGTTATAGCACAAACTAAAGTTAAAAAACACATACTTTATAACCCACTCTTAAATGGGCGAATTAGTAAATGGAGCCCGGAATTAATCCTAATTTATTTGTCGTATGTGCCTTAAAAGTCTATTAAAAGACAAGCGTTGGTAAAATGTTTAGTCAATTGTCCTAATGATGGTGCAAAACTTCTTGAAATAGCGTAGTTAAGGATAATCCTATGGATGTTTTGTGATGGATCCAGTTCAAAAAATGATCCAAGAATTAGAGTCATTCTCTTATCACCAAGTGGAATTATAACACATTTGGTCCGTCAATCGGAGGAACCATGTTCCCATAATCGAGCCGAATATGAGGCTTTGATAATTGGGTTCAAGCTTGTCTTAAACCAAAGAGTAATAGCCATTGAAATATATTGAGATTCTCAACTAGTAATCAATCGGATATTATGATATGCTAAATATAACAACAAGATTTTGAAATATTGTCTTAAGAGAGTTAAGAATCTGTTGAGCCAAATTGAAGTACTCAAAATCGAGCACATCCCTTAGGAAAAGAATTGGTTAGCGAATGAATTGGCTCGGATGGCTACTTGTTACTCGAATCCCTTTTATCAATTTCAAAGATTTAATTACTCTTGAAGATAAAAGAATTTCAAATTTCGATTAAAGAGAAGAAATAATAGAAGTTAATATGATTTTTATCCTTTGATCGATTTTTGATTAGAGGGATGAGATTGTTCGAGTCTTAGTGAATCTAGAATTATTGAATCGTAATTCCCATATGTAAAATTTAATTTGGAATTATGTATTTCAATAAGATGAGTTGTTCAAGAAAAGTGTTAATGGAGTCTTACTCTTATGTGTTAATACGGATAAGGGTTTAAGAATAATGGTAGAAACTTATTTTAGACTTTATGGATTGCATCGGATAGGGGACAAAATGAGTTGGGTAATTCAATGTCACGATTTCTTTTGGCCATCGATGAGGAAATATTGTATTGAAATGGCTAAAGGATGCGATGCATGCTAAAAACATGATAATATTCCTAAAGTACCTACATCCGAATTACATTTAATGGTCAAACCATGGCCATTCCAAGGATGGGTAGTAGATTTAAATTGAGAAATAAATCTATCATCAAGCATGGCTCATTCATAGATCATAGTCACGACCGACTATTTTTCCAAGTGAGTAGAAGCAAAGCATATGTGATGAGTTAACCAAAATGATATTATTCATTTCATCCAAGAAAACATCATTTATAGATTTATTTTGCCATAAACAATTACTATTGATCAATCCCCGGTTTTTAATGGAGTTGAAATCCCGAGTTTGTGAGGGAATTTGGTTTCAACATAATCAATTCGATGCCATATTACGCTCAAGCTAATGGGCAAGTATAAGCGTCAAATAAAATCATTAAGGAGAAAATTCAAAAAATGATTAGCAATAATATTTAAAATTGGCATGAGTTCTTACAAAACACTCTATGGGCTCATCGAATTGGTTTTAAACAAAGTATTAGGACAAGTCCATATCGATTAACTTATGGACATAATGTAGTATTATCATTTAGGATTGTGGTTTAATCTCTAAGAGTGGCAAGACAAAATGAGATGTGGAATTTCTTGATTTGAAAAGAATCAAGGCACTTAATAGGATCGATATTCAAAAACGAAGAATGACACGAACTTATAATTAAAAAGTTAAAAGAAAAAACTTTTTGATTAGATATTTAGTTTGAAAATTTATACTTCTAATTAGGAAAAGGATTATCTTCTTAGCAAATGGTCCCCTAATTACGTAGGTGCCTTCGAATTAAAGAAGTTTACTCTAAAAATGCTTATAAATTAAAAAGCTTATAAGGAGTCAAACATAACAGAGGTATTAATGATAAGTATTTAAAGCCATATTTTCTTTCGGTTTGGGAAGTTAGTGAAGAAATTTTGGAACTTCGATTTCCAAAATTATGATGGATGTATAAAGAGTCTTGAATTAAGTTTAAGACTAAAAATAACCAAGTAATTCAAAAATAAAGTTAAAAAAAATTGGTTCTTTATTTACATACATTGGAGTTTTAGTACAAAATTAATCTTTAGGTATCCTACTCTTAAGAATACCTAGAAAGATGGCAAATGCTCCAACAAGATTTGAATGGCCGAGTCCTCGTCGATGAGCAAAATCAAGCCTCTACCATCCGTTAAGTCATCACTAACTCGAGTAATTTAGGAATCCAAAGCAGATTAAATAGCCTTGAGTCACACCAATTTTTATTTGGTTTATTGGATCTCTTGTCTAGTTAGGCTTTATTATGCTCCAAATCCATTTGTTCTTTATTAAGAATCATGACAGCTTTTATTAGGGTTCCTCTTATAAAGATTTGCCTATTTTTTTAAGTGAGCCTTGCATCCTTTCCTCCTCTTTTAGCATTTTAACGATAGTGTTCTTTGATGCTTCGAGTAGGTCTTATTCATAGTCATCCGGAGACAAAGTTTGGAAGAAATTGAGAAGATCGAAGCAAACTCACTAGATATGAAAAACTGGGTTCCATCATCCTCATAGGCCTTTATCATGATCAAATGAGATACAAATTGGATTTGCTGATTTAAAGCAACGCTTGGTTAACACATGGATCTCTAGTTGTGCTTGGTAGTTTTGATAAAGGATGAAGCTCCAAACTAACTTCCATACCGAGTTATGAATCAAATCACTTGTCGAATTATCATCCTCATTATCGTTGGGATGGAAGCTTAGATTTTGAGACCCGATCTCTTCGAGTGTGCTCTATTAAAATTATTATATATGGTGGTTAATAGGGGATCAAAGCAGTAATTGGATCATATGAAGCGAAGTTATAAAAGGTTTAACTTCTATAATTAAAGCTTCAAGACTTTTATGTGTCGTGGCCACCGAAGTTTCACTAACTAGTGTTTGTTCAAATTGGCCTTCTACTATGTCAACTCGTTGAAGTCTTGCTTTGTAATTGATTTAGCATCAATTCTTTGATAGACATTGACGAGTTCTTCAAGTGGTAATACCTACCCAATGGGAAAAAACTAAAAAATGATTGATATAAGTTAGTCGAAAGAAAATGAAAGAAAAAAGCCATCGAGAAGACCTTCTATTGTACCTATATAAGTGGATAAGCCTCAACTTTTGAATCCTTCTCGAAGATAGAAGTCGACAAAGGCTCAAGTATTTTATAATGGATTTAGAAAAAATAAGTTTAGGGAATTTTATTGCAAATGGGATTTTGAAAAGAACATCGAAGAAATTATTTAGTTTGGTCTAGGTCGCATAGGGCGATGTGATTATCGGAGTAAGTCGGCTTCGGAGACACTATCCTTTAGCTTTGAGGTTTCATCAATGATGAAATTTATCGATTAAAATCCTTTTTCAATCTCTTTAGTTGTGTCGAAGCAATAATTATTTCAAAAAGATTTCAATTTAGAAATTCTTAAGTAAGAACCATACCGCCTTTTATACTATTTCTTCTTCTTGTTCTTTGAGAGATAAATCCTCGGGATATAGAGGTGATGCATGAAGTGGCTTCTTACCCTTCTGCATAAAGGAAGAAGGAGGAAGAAAAAGAGTTTCTCTTATCTATTGACCTATCAAACCGAGTGGGTTTTAAAACCACGAGTTGTAGTTCTTTTGGTGGTCGATGTTCTTTTGGAGATAATTCCTCTTCTATTGAATCTACTAAAGAAGAAAGAGGTAAGTTAAGTTTCCTTTTCTTTAAGTTATCCTTTTTCATTTGGGTTGTTTTAAAGAAAGGAAGAACAAGTCGGAAAATAGTTTGTAAAATTTGATAAACAACGAAAGGGTGAAAGACTTATGAGCTATTTAAGATATTTTAGCCTTAGTTGATGGTGATCTTTTTACTATCAATATGTTGCCAATATCATGAAACAAATTTTTATCTATCTATCATAGAGAAATTGTTTTTTCCGAATGTCGATCATATCGCGAGTAAAGGTAGAAGTCACTCCAATATTTGGGTGATAACCACTAAGATTCGTACCTTGGTATAAGCCATCAATTCACTCAACAACATATTCCAAGAAGTGTTGAATGTCCTTCCTCTTATTCCATGGCTGGTTGATGGTCGAGATTAATGGTCTTATCACTTGTTTGGATTAGTCCGAATTATCAAACATAGAGATTAGGGTCGTAAGCTTCGGTGAACACCAAATCTCCATGGGAGTAAGTCAAGTGTCAACTTACTAAAACTCCACTCTGGATCGATTGTTCACTAGTGAGAATTGTATCTTGCGAAGCAATTTATATGAGTAAAACTATAACGGCCCATATCTATGTGCATGAAAGGGTATCCAGTCTTTTAATGCTTCTTACTTATCCTTAGGGTCAATGATGTGCCTCACGGCGTTCGAAAGAGTTAGAGGTTGATAAGGTGCCTCATGCATAAGGGAGTGGCCATAGCTGTCTAGGTCTTCTATATCGAGGTCAATCCATAGCTGGAAAGTAAAACTCTCCCTATATTTGAATAAAACAAAGAGGATAAGATAAGGTCTTGAGCCTATTAGTCAATGCATCATGACGTCTTACATATGTATAGGTAAAAAAAAATGTATCCATGACGACTCTACTCATCCCATCGAGGAAAGCCAAATTAATAGCCCAAAGCAAAAAAGCTTTAATTGACTTACTTGACTTCGAGCTAACAATGTATTTATAAATCCATGAGGGATAGAAGTTGATTCTTCATCACGAGATATTTTCATCCCTCCTTCACAGCTATTGACCGGATGTTCATAAGCTTTGGGAAGCCTATTTTCTTGAATTTTGAGCTCTTCACCAATCTTTTTGAAAGCCAAAGTTTTGGCCAATTGGATATAAGCAAGTGATGTCCATAAAATCAAATAAGGTAATTGACATATGCCTTTTTGGGAACTGGAATTGGTTAACACATGGGTTCTAGAAGGTGACCATGACGATCACTAAGCCATGGTTTATAATATAAGGGTAGGTCGATAGCAAGATGGCCTCACGAATTCCCATCGCATTTCATTTCTTACCTAATTGTAGGATAAGCCTCTTCTTAACCAATCTTCATATTTGGTGTCTATTTTTGGCCAAATGACAAAGAAAGTCTTAGAGGATTGAGTCTAATTTCAAAGAGTTAATTAGGATTCAAGCAAAAGAGTATGCCAGTTTCACAAGTCTTTAAGAAGACTGCGTTGATCATATCCGTAAGATGAATGACTTTGATGTTAATAGTGGGACCTAACACCTCATAATAACTCTTTTATGGGTTTTTCTTATGGCTTATCATAACTTCAATGATGTCATTATCGGTAACAATCTGGAACAAACATGTGTAAATTACACTTGTTTGCTTAAAGAGATCATTTAATCGATAGTAATCTCCTTAAAAAGTAATTTTCTCTTAAATAACTTTCTTTGAAGATTTAACATTTCTTTTTGGAGCCATTTTTATGGAAGAATTGAAAGAGGAAATTAACAAAAGGTAGAAGAAATGCTTGATGGAATGTCGAAAGAAAGTAAAGGTTTTTGTCTTGTAAGATTTAGCAAAGAAGGAAGTCACAGTAAAAGTAAAAATGTTGAAAGTCCCTTTTCCTTTTTATATGATATATTATAATATTTGTGATGTTTGACTTTTAAAGTTTTGATAGTTCGGATGTGGTGAAATAAAAGCCAATGACTCGTTGAGTAATTGAGCCATTAAATGATTACGAGATAGTCGTTTAAGAAACTGAACGACATGAAGTCTTATCACGTTTATCAACATTTAATGTTTTGCCAATTAGAGAAAGAAAATTTTCATTTAATCTCTAAAGGGTTGAAAGGAGGACATGTGTTGCCACTTCAAAATTCAAGATCCCGCATCGATCAAGTGTACCATCTTCTTATGATGAAATAGTTACATCGGTGAAATGGTGCGTTAGGTCTTGTGAACCAACTAAATCTCAACAAAGCATTAAGTCTTAAGTGAAATGATGTGTTTGGTCTTATAACCAATCAAGTTTTAACAGAGCGTTGAGCCTTAAATGAAATGGTGAATTTGGTCGGATAACCTACTAGTTTTTGACGAAATCATAAGGCTTAAGTGAAACGATGCGCTTAGTTCCGTAATCGACCGATATCAATGAGATAATATGCTTAAAAGAAACAAAAAGACCGTTACCAAATAATTGTTCCTGTTTAAATTTAAATCCAAGGCATTTATCAATTAAGAGCTATTTAAAGAAGAAGGACTAACGGAATGGGGGACGATCAACAAGACAAGACTTTTTTAATATAAGTTTATTTAAATTTCCTAGTTTACCTCGCAACAATTAGTTTCTACTTTCCCGTAAATAGTTCTATAGCTTTTACTCGCCTTTAGTAATTTCATCTTTGTAATTTAGAAAGTGTTGATCTATAAGTAATTATGAACAAATGGCTTTGAATGTCTCGATAGCTAATGATATAAGTGTCATATTTTTCGATCTATGATGTTTACATTCTCTTTAATAAATTTTGTCTCTTTCAATTGATAAAATTCTCTTTACTTTATTACTTTTTCTTTAAATTAAGCATCTATAAAAAGTCCTAGTGGCTTACTTGGCAAAACCGAATCCATATTATTTCATCACGAAGGTTTTGGTCATAAATTAAAGCATTGATACACTCTACTTTAAGATCGAATTCGACAAGCGACAACAAAATTGAATAATGAACACTTTTACTAGTATTTTGGATAGTACTATCATCAACTTGAATAATTTACCCTAACTTATATCCATACGTGCAAAGATCAATTTATTTTAATTAATCTTAATAGTCCCTTAGGAGATTTAGAAAACCAAATCCAAACCATTGCACGATCGATTCTTTGTTTCAACTTGATCAAAATCGGGACTCTATTCCATAACAATGAGGATATGATTAGCCACCATCCAAAGAAAATCAAATAACATTGTTCTATAGTCTTTTTCACATGCAAATTTAGCAAGATAATACTCATTGTCCATGTTTGCTAAAACAACATGCTACTTCAACTTCCATTGTCTTTGTAAATTAGTAACTAAGAAACAATATCGAATGTTCTTTCTTATAATCTTAACGATTAGAGATTCAAACGAAGAGTGATGGATTTGTTTCTTATCAAAAGCCGTGAGCCTCACACACTACAAAAAAGAAAAAGATTTCGAGGAAAAATTAACGACGATCTCAAAACCGTTGCGAATTTACTAAAATTGCAACAATGTGAAACACTTTAGCGAGGGCCTTCACAACCGTCATTAAATTGGCCCTAAAAAATCATAAAAATTAGCGAGGATTTTTGCGATGATTTTTTCCCAAAAAAACCATCGTTAATTCAAAATTTTTTTTTAATTTTTTTTTCTAAAGCCATTTTTGCAACGATTTTTGTAAAAAAAAAAAAACCATCGCAAATCATGGACATTAGAGACAATTCTTTGTGATGATTTTTTTCAAAAAAACCATCGCTAATTCCAATTTTGCAACGGTTTGTATAAAAAAACCGTCTTAAATCATGGAAATTAACAATAATTTTTTGTGATGATTTTTGTAAAACAAACCGTCGCGAATCATGAAAATTACCGATGGTTTTTTGCAATGGTTTTTTCCAAAAATGCCATCGCTAATTCAATTTTTTAAAAAAATTTTTTAAAGCCATTTTTGTAATTGTTTTTATAGGAAAAACCATCGCAAATCATGAAAATTAGCGACGATTTTTTGTGATCGGTTTTTTCAAAAAAACCGTCACTAATTCCAATTTTTTTTCAAAAAAATTTCTATAGACATTTTACGATGGTTTTTTACAAAAAAATCATCGCAAATTACCAAATTAGTAACTATCTAAGGACCGTCGCTAAACTATCGCTAATTGTCGGACCGTTGGAGGGAAATAGCTATTTTTCAAAATTTTCGGGCAATTAACGATGGTTTTTAGCGACGATTTTTTAGACCGTCACTAAAACTTTCAACTCCTAAATACCATTTTGCCCGAAAATTTGCCAAAAAAAATTTATTCTTCTCCTTCGTTTCAAGCGTCGATTTCCCTTCCATTTCCATCAAATCTTCCCTTCTCCTTTATTTTCCTTCCAATCCCCTCCTCTCCCTCCTCCTTCCCTTTCTCCCCTCTATCTCTCCCCCTTTCTTCCTCCTTTTCCTCTTTCTTTCTTCCTTTCTCCCCCTTCTTTAACCGCCCATTTTTCGACTAGAACAGTCCGACGAAGCCCCTCCATCGGTGCAACCCCCTCTCCTCCTTGTATTGGTGAAAGGTCCTCCCCCATCTAACCTCTTAATAATTTTTTTAATTTTTTCAATTGTTTACTTAATTTAATTTTAAATTTTTTTGTTAATTTAATTATTATTATTAATTGTGTTATTGTTATTATTAATTTAGTTAATTTATTCTTAATTGTTAATTTGGTTAGTTTAATTGTTAAGAAAATTTAATTGTTATTGTTATTAGTTTAATAGTTAATTGTTATTGTTAATTGTTAATTTAGTTAGTTTATTATTAAATGTTATTTATTAATTTAGTTAGGTTAATTGATGGTATTTTGGAAAGTTAATTATTTTAGAAAATTGGTAATAAGTTATTAGAAATATTTTAAATTTTTAGTAATTACAAAAATAGTTAGTAATTAAAAAATTATTAATTTTCAAAATTATATTTAGCAATTAAAAAATTAATTAGTAATTAAGTTTATTTAGTTGTTGATTAACTAAAGGTGTTAAGTAGTTACAAAATTAATTAATAATTAAAAAATTAATTAATTTTGTACAGAAAATAAAAAATACGGAGATGGAAGGACAATTCCCCTCCATTTCCTTAACAATTTTCAGCATTTCCTAGCTATCCTAGACTAATTCTCCAATCTTGCTTGCTATATAGAGATGGCGTTGCGGAATCGCGAGGAGTGAGACCTGGTAGGCGTAGGAGCTGGTCCTTCAAGACATTCGAAGGGATCGATCGGCCATAGAGAGCATGCAATACGCATGGTGTGTGTGTGTGTGTGTGTGTTATAATGATAACAAAATAATTAATTAAATATTTAAGTATATTTAATACATTTACGTATATGTGTTTCAATGTGAGGTGTTGGGTCTTGAATTCGATCCTTACGAGGTTTTCTTGAGGATTCATCAAAGAAAGATCAATTATCAATATGTCTTCGTCGATCAATGGTCAAGAATTATCGATCTAAGTTATTAGTTTATAACGTTATTTCATACATATTAATTTATAACGTTATTTTACATAGTCGTTTAATATTATGTCTTTCACAATTATATAGGAAACCGTAGAAAGATTAATAAATGAGGAGGAGGTTGCTAAGCTGGCGGATCGGAGGGACTTCATCGACCGACATCAACATTAATGAGATTTTTAGGAAGGCCATTGGTGGAGGATATAGTAAGAGGAAGAGGATGTTCGAACTTTGGTCACACGCATCTCATTATTACTCTAATGTCGATACAACCTCCGGTTTGACAACTTTATGGTTCCATATTGGTGATGAGGTACAACGAAAGGAAAGCGAGGATCGACCTGTTGCAAATATACAAGAGATCCATGAGCTACGGGTACTATCACAACGTCGTTGGCTACAACAACTAAGTTGAAGGAGTACACTCGATAGTAATATGTGATGATGACATAGATGCAGCAGATGTTCTTACAACATTTTCAACAAGGTGGTAGTTCATTCGTCTTGTCTAACACCGATGACGACTTCACTCAACCTCCGAGTGATGATCCTGCTAATCTCTCCTAGCTATCATGTTTTCTTGTAATAACAACAAACTTTCTACTTTTTTTAAGAATTTAATAATTGAATAATATTTATTACATTTTAATAAATTTTATAATAAAAATTATAAAATTATAAAATATTATATTTTGGGTATTTTGTAGACTTTTAAATAGCAATTGATTAGTTTAAAATAAGGGTTTTTAAAAAAACTGAAAATAATATCATAGCGACGAAATTAGCGATAGTTTTAACCGTCGCTAATTAAGAATTATAGCGACAAGTCCTAAACCCTTGCTAAAATCGTCACTAAATTGCGATGGTTTTAGCGAGGGTTTCTTTGTACCGTGACAATATTTTTTCGCTTCTACAACCATTTTCTGCCATGATTTTTTTAGTTTTGCGATAGTTTGGGCCGTCGTTAATTCATCGCAAAAATTTAGCAATTGACATTTTACGAATGATTTTCGGATCGTCGCAAAACCGTCGCTAATTAAAATTAGCAATGGATTTTGCAGAATTAGCAACGATATAGACCGTCGCTAATTCCATTATTTTTTGTAGTGACAATAGGACATTTCTCATCATCATCTTGAATAACGGTAGATTGTTCATTAGAAACCATCCCCCACTAAAAACATCCTCTTCAAGACCACTATGACTGTCTCCCACCAATGTCTTTGTAGGAACCCTTGCGGGTGGATTCATCACGATTATTGATCTCAGCATGAAGTTTGATATGCGTGGGAATAGTCCCAAATGTGCCTTCAAGATCAGAGCGCTTGACTATCTTGTCACTACGTATGAGACATGAAACCAGCTTTTTCTGAGATTTTGCACCTTTCAAACGAGGTGCTCCTCCCACGAGTTAGGGTTGAGAGGAGAGACAGACTTAAAAGGTTTATCCAAGTCGATTTAGGAGAGAACGACATGACTAAATTAGTATTTTGCTTGCCTAT
Source organism: Dovyalis caffra (assembly GCA_963924115.1). Lineage (NCBI taxonomy): Eukaryota > Viridiplantae > Streptophyta > Magnoliopsida > Malpighiales > Salicaceae > Dovyalis > Dovyalis caffra. Next base: position 1,235,969 of record CAWUPB010001009.1, read on the forward strand.
TCCAATTAATCATCCATTATTTTCTCAATGTTATTAAATATTTATGAAAATTTTTTTTTATATATATATATATATATATATATATATATATATATATATATATATATATATATATATATTCATCTTGCAATTCAAATCCAATTGAATTGATCAATTAACTAAATTTTACAAACACAACGTAAACTTTAACCAAATTTCAATGGATAATACATATGATCCTGATCATATGCTAATTAATTTTTGTTTATGAATGACAATAGATCATCTCTTTTTCAATTATTGCGTTATATGAAGATTAGACAATCTACAACATAATGCTACCACAAGGTACCTTGACAAGAAAAGAAATGATTATTGTCATCAGAGGAAGCATTATGGCGCGCTTTTTATGAATACTTAATTGTATTTAATTAATATTATTGTTTACCAACATATTAATTTTAGGAAATTTCAATTATATTCATTCGATCTGCTCCTATTCCTAGTTATCAAATCAAATACTACTATATTTTTCCAGAGAGATATGGCCTGATTCACGATTATTGATGGGAGGGAGGCTGTGGAATCGATGATTGGTAAATTTGTTGAGAAGCAGAGATAACAAATTGAGAAGGAAAGTTACAGTAATGATTCCTTGCTGAGCAAATCATTGATTAATCGATTAAGGTAATTTTCTATATATATATATATATATATTTGTAATTGAAATCGATTTCTTTTTTTCTTTTTTTTCTTTTTTTCTAAAATTCAAAAGGTTGATTTCATATTTTATGTAATATAATGCAATATTACTCCGATTTATTATAACAATTAATTTTCTCTTTTTAAAAAAAAGAATAAATTTTTTCTTTATTATATTGGTTTTAAAACTAATGAATTGCTGGTTTGATGTTTTGAGAGCGTGACCCTAATGAATCATTGCAAGCAATTAATCCTAACTCAATGATTTTTGGAGGTGCTGCAAAAGGTTGTTTATTTTTTTATTTTTTTATTTTGGGTTTTATTTTGGGTGGGTGTTGCAAAGAGAGGTGGAGAATGTGAAAAAAAAAAAAAACCAAAAGAGTTTGAATATGTGTCAATATTTAGTCAAGGTTACTGAATAGTTAACTTGTAACTTTCTTTTTTATCAGATAAGAATTAAACAAAAGCGGTTTTAAAAATAAAAAGTTGATATTAAAAAAAAAAAAAGTATAAATTAAGAATAGAATGATACATAAAAACTAGTTTAATGGCAAAAATTATCTCCAAGTTAACTACTACAATTTGACAATTTTTGACTTTTACTATCAATTTAGTTTAATTGAACTCCAAACTATTATTATTTTTTTTTTGACAAATAGAATCTTTATCTCGTTATCTTTACCTGTAAACTCTTCCACCTTTATCATATATATATTTTTTAATTTAGTTAGCTTACTCAATATATATATATATATGTGTGTGTGTGTGTGTGTGGTTGCATAGTGATTATTTGTTAGATTTTAAAATTAATAATGCTCAAAAAAAATTTAAAAGTACAAATAATCACATAGAAAAAATAAAAATACATATATTTAAATAAAAATAAAATATAAATTTTTTCTAGGAAATATTTTTATTAAATTCATGCTGACATAACCTAAATTGACTAGATTAAAAATAAAATATTTAAATCTAGTATTAACTAGATTATCATTAATATAAAATTTTTCTAACCAAGTATTTTTATTAAATTCATGCTGCATAACCATTATTTTGATTATATTATAAATAAAATAAAATGTGTAAATATAGTATTAATTAGATTGTCATTATTATAAATTTTTAATTTTTTTTCTAATCAAGTATTCATGTTAAGTTTATACTGACATAACCATTAAATTAACATATCAACATACCGATTTATCTATCACATAAGCATGTACATTTTATTTTATTTCTCATCAAGAGATTGTACTTTTATTTGTTTATTTAAATACATATATTTTTATTTTTTATTTGATTATCTGTATTTTTAATTAGTATTGTTAATTTTAAAATCTAACAAATAGCTACTATATAATCTTATGTAAATCATATTTTAACTAAATTAAAGAAAACATGGAATGTTAACAGTTGACCATTAACAATCAGCTTTTTGACTACTATAAATAGGGAGTAAGAATTACATTTATAAAAAAAATAATAATTTATAACTTAAATCGATAATAAAAGCTTAATATTACAAAATCTTAATAGTTTGGGGGCAAATTTTAAATCTAAACGCACATAAACTTTTAAATACGGTAGATCGGATCTGATCCTTGCAACACAAATAGAAAAAGCCTAAGAGCGCCAAAATTTGGCGGCCACTTAAAAAATTCAAAATTTCACGGCTAAATGAATTCAAAAACACCAAAAATCTCAAAAGGCATCAAACCCCTCTCTTTCTTCTATCCTCCCCACTTTCTTCGTTTTTATTTGTGCTTACGCTCCTCTCTCTCTCTCTCTCTGTCTAGATCTGGGGGTGTTAGTATCGAACCCGTGAAGAGGGTTTCTCACTTTCGTCAGCAAATCTCAGGTACTTCAACTCCACTTGATTGAAATTCCTCCCTCTACCATCTCGTTTTCTACGAATTTTGAAAACAATCTCTGTCTATCGAGCTCGTCGCTTTTTTTCTTTTTCTTTCTTCGACTTGTCTGGTTCGTAGAAATTGCAGACTAAGTAGTTGCTCTTTCAATTTGCCCTTTTAATCTGATGTGCAATTCAAAGTAGTTTCTGTTTAACCTCAAATCTGTGTGTACCCAATTGACCAATTATGACGTAAAAATTAAGAAATTGATATAAGTTCCAATTGGGATTTTTTAATTTCAATTTAGAATCATATCATTTTTGTGGAAATAATTATGGTTAGAGAGCAAAGGGTAGAGTCTTTTTACACCCGCCTCCGAGAATCTGTTTCAGCTTCCTCTCTCTCTCCTCTGCTTATATTTCCTTCAACTTCTGATGCAGATTCCCTCTGTGCTCTTAAAATCACTTTCCACATTCTTGAATCTGATTCCGTCCGTTACGCTTGTTATCCTGTTTCTTCCTTCCAAGAAATCCACAAATACGCGGGCCCTGATTTGACTTCACCATCTAACCAACCCATTTCTATCCTCTTAGTGAATTGGGGTTGTCAGCGTGACCTGAGGCGGTTACTCGATTTAGGCCCTGCTGCACGTGTTTTTGTGATCGATAGTCACCGCCCGATCCATTTGCATAACTTGCATGAGCAGAATGAGAGTGTTATTGTTCTTTATACGGGCGACGACGAGCAACAAGCTGATTTGGCATATGATTTTAAAGTTTCGGAGTTGGCTAATGCGACTGAGTTGAATAGTGATGACGAAGGGGAAGAAAATTCTGACAGTGAAGACGATGAAGATAGTGAAAGTGAGGGAGATGATGATGGCCGTGATGATGGGTCAAGGAAGCGGAGGAGGGTTTCTAATGAGGATGAAGCTGACCCAGTTCAGCTTTTTAGGAAACTGAAGAGAGAGTATTATCGTAGGGGTACTTTCCATGGAAAGCCCTCAGGGTGTTTGATGTATGATTTATCGCATTCATTGAGGAAGAACACGAATGAGCTGCTTTGGTTGGCTTGTGTTTCGCTGACTGATCAGTTTGTTCATGAGAGGTTGACGGATGAGAGGTATCAAGCTGGGGTTATGGAGCTTGAGCAACACATTAATAGTTCTGGGAATTTGGAGGCAGTTACTGTGGTGACCCTCAAAGATGGAACAAAGATTCGAGCGCCTGAGTCCTCAAGGATTGCCTACGAAGATGAACCTAGACTTATGTTGTTGAGGGAGTGGAATTTGTTTGATTCAATGCTGTGTTCTTCGTATATTGCTACAAAATTGAAGACATGGAGCGACAATGGAATGAAGAAGCTTAAGCTTCTTCTTGCTAGAATGGGATTTGCCCTTGTGGATTGCCAACAAAAGTTTCAGTACATGAATCTTGAAGTGAAGCGAAAGATGAAAGATGAGTTTGAACGATTTTTACCTGAATATGGGCTTTCTGATTTTTACTACAGGAGCTTTCTAAGGCTACATGGTTACAGCTCCAGGGTGTCTGCAGCAGATGTTGTGTATGGTGTCACTGCTTTGCTCGAGTCATTTGTGAGTTCTGGTGGGGCTTGTGCTTCTAAGCAGTTTGGGGTAGCTTATGACGCTCTGTCCTTGAACAATCTGGACAAGTTGAAAGCTGGAATGCAACAAGCGATCAAGGTCCAGAGGGCAATTCTTAGACAAGGAAGTGCAGCAATAACCAAGAGTGGTTCTATCAGAAGTGGAAGAAAGTTCAGGTGGGTGAAGCTTGAGGATTCAGTGGATACAATACTGTTAGGATACCCCCAGGCTTTGACTAAATTCTGCTATTTTCTGATGGATGCTTTGAGAGAGAAAGGTGCTAGGGCAAAGCCTTTGCTTTGTGCCTGCTTGTCACAAGAGCCAAACAAGATGCTGATTGTTGGGGTTTGTGGAAAGCCTCGTCTTGGGGCAGTTCAAGGAAATGCATTTGGGATTGCATTCAGAAATGCAGCTGAAGAGACTGGAGCTGAGTTCTTTCATGAGCTGTTCGAATCTTCATGGATTGTTTTGGAAAAAGGCGCAGTTAATAATTTTATGATCAGATTAACTGAGAAACTGTGATATAAAACTGTCAAAGAAAAACTTTGTTGTATTTTTTTCGGGAGAGGACCTATGTTTCTCTTAGTTTTTCCAATTTTTCCTAGTGCGTTTCAAATAATTCGTAAATGAGTAATGAAAATTGATTCTATTCTGTCAAGAATAGTTTCTTTCTTATTCAAAAGCTGCTGCATTGTCATCGGAGCATTGACTACAGTAATTGCTAAAAGTAAAATCTGTTGTGGAAATGGATTTTACATCAGGTAATTGCAGTGATGTAGCTAATTATCCTTGCATCATCATAGCTGTTAGTCGAAAATTAGGAGATGTTCAAGTTAATGTTCATTGTTCAAGTACTATGCTTTCACATTGGCTTTGCCTTGTAAGTTGCTTTTGAAGTATAAGGAATTTAGGAATATGACGAAATGATAATGTTCATATAACATGATTGTGACGAATGTTTTCCAGTGATATTGTATTACTCTGCATGTTGCCAGTGCAATGTACTCAACAGGGTCCACTGGATCTCATGCAAGCTCCATTGGTGGGGGCGTTCAAGTAAGAGCTTTTAAGAAAGACGAGACAGAAAGGCCTTATTACAGGTAATGATCTTAATTGTTCCTTTATGAAGTAGGCAATATGGACCTCATGATAGCCTCGCCCTTTTGCACCTCATTGCCTGCTTGTTTTTTATGTGAAGTTTGTGTTCGCCTGTGAAACATAGCATGCAATATACTTAACATTAGCTGCCAAACCAAATGTTCAAAATCTATCCTTTTCTTACCAGCCTGTCAAAACAAGTGCTCAACATCCTTTCTTTGATTTTGTATAAAGCCTCTCATCTGACTATTTGAATATTGGGAGTAATCTTTTACCTGATGATTAACATGAGCTCAGTGTTAGCAATGTTTTGATGTTTTCTTCAATTATCTCATCAAAAATTAATCTTTTGAACAGCATGCAGTTTTGGGCCATTAAGATATCAGAACAGCAAATTAGTGTATTTATCCCAAATGTAGAAACTGTAGAAGTATCCAACTTGAATTAGGTGTGCATATTTTTAGTAAGAGCTCAAAGAAAACTACCACTTATTATTGTGAGAAGTGCTCTTTGAGTACCGGCAAATATTTTTCTCACTGAGAAGCACAAAAGCACCATTTTTTTAAAGCATAATGCTGCAAAGAATCCTATCCTAAATGACTTTAGCAAAATAAGGAGATGCTTTTGCTCACCTTAAATTTAGAGAAGGAAGAGAGGGAAATCTGCTTAGGCAATTTCTCACTGGAGTCCCAGATTCAGTGTAACCTTTCGTTTGCATTTATAAATCTTTCACTTGTTCTTTTAGCTTTCTATGAAATCATTGATTGTGCTTCTTCATCAAATTGTAGCTATAAATTGATTACTAGGTTTTCTTATCTTAAGAGCTTAGTTGTAGCATAGAATGAATAATGGAATGCAGCAGTAGCAGCTTCTCTACACGATGGCAATGAACGTTATCGAGGGATCCTATTTTTTCGCTTGAAGGAATTTGTCTAACTTATTGCGCAGCTCAATTATTGGAAAAAAATTTATGTTTAAGCGATGCTTATTGACTGCATTATCAGTCATCTCTTTTCGTTTACTGTTGGCTAATTAAGGTAAGTAGCAACTAGATGGCAATGAAAGTTTTAGGTAGTAACTTGAATATTTAAGTCCCATGCTATGGAAGTTAATGACATTATAGTTTTATGTATGTACCGTACCTAGTGTTGTTTCATGCATATATTAGTAGCGAGGGGCAGTTCGTGGAGTCCCAACTATTTGCTGCAAGTAGTGGAGTCTAGGGACTTCATTGGGAGTTTCTCACATTCACAGTCCCAAGCTAAAAATCTGCAAGAAAGTGGTAGAAAAAATTACAAACAAAATTACAAAAATTAAAAATGGCTAGAAAAATTCAATTTTGTCTGTTAATACTATCTTAGCTAGCCTGTCAGCTATAACATTCCTTACTCTATTCACTTTAGCAAAACAAATAAATCTTAAGTTACTAACAGAAGAAATAATAAAATTAAAATCACAATTTAATTTTCAAGGCCTATCATATGAATTCTTGTGAATCCAACCGATAGCATTTGAAGAATCTGATTTAACAATCTAATGAACTTGTTATGCCAGAGGATGAGAAACACTAAACTCTAGAGGGTTTTGATAGAAAGAACTTCTGTACTTTTTACTGGAGTTTTTAACACAGCTCATGATTTCTAAGAACACCACCAATACTTGAAGCACCTGTTTTTTTCCATTGACAAGGCATCTACATTCCATTTTAGAAATCGAACACTCAGCTTAATCTAACATTTAGCTACTCGATTTTGAATTTTGTTGGATCAATTATGAATACCATCCGAACTATCATTGCCTGTATATAGAAAATTATTATTTATCATTGACAATCTTTGCCTAACTGGAAACCCTATGAAAGAGAAGAGAGGGAAAATATTTCCAATAGAGATTGACATTGTTAAAAACCAAAATTATTCATTACTAGCCATAGGGTCCCATACAAAGAGAATAAGACTAAGTACACACTTTCTTTTGTAATTTTCTAAAAGAGGAGAAATCCTATTATTGGAAAAGATAATCTACATTGCTTAAACATCCCACCAACACGTAACTTTAGACCATGAACACCAAATTTGACAACAATGAAGAAGTAAATGAGATATAGTTTCTACTTCCAATTGACAAAATGGACAAACTGTCATTCTCATTCACAAAGTCAATGCCATAGAGAAAGTCTCTAGCGTGCAACTTTTCATGAACTGCCAGCCACAAGAAAGCTTCAAGTTTTTGGGCAGCTAATAATTTCCACACATGAAAAACTATAATATAGTCACTGTCAAGATTAAATTAAGAATTGAACAACAAGATTTAACAGTATAAGCTCCTCTTGTATCATCCATCTAAACCCACCGATCCTTCACTTTTTGGTACGAAACTAACACTCCTATGTTATTCAATAATTTGGCATCTAAATCTCTCTCTCATGGTTTAAAACTTTGCATCAAACCAACTTCCAAATCCATCCAGAATCACACCATACAACTATCTCAGCAATCACACTATTTTTAGTTTCTATTATTCTATAGAAAACTAGAAAAGCATAACATAATGACAACTTTCTAACCAAAATATTCGTTCTCATTTTCAATGTTGAATCTATACCCATTCCTCATGGCTATCGAGCATTGACTTGAACTCATGAACATCGAGAATATATCTGCTGAAATTAAAGAGCCAGTGGACAAGTTGTCCACGGAACCTTTTTCGTGGACAACTTGGAAGACCAGCTTGCATTTGCAAGTTGCGTCCAGCATTGTACTGCCTCAATTGAGGCGGTGCAATTCAAGGGGAGGCTAATTTACCTTATTCAAAATCCATCTATAAAAGGGGAGAAAGAGAGAGAGAGAGCCCTTAGTTCAATCCCTAAATCCTCTATCAAAGAGAGATTTGTTTCTTGAGAATATAGAGAGTGTTTTTCCTATTTCAAGAGAGAAAGTTATTGTTTTCTCTTTGTAATATAGAGAGAGGTCGTTATTTCTATTATTTCTCATAGTGAAGTCTTTCTCGTCTTGTCTCGTGGTTTTTTTTTTCTTACTTTGTTTAAAGGTTTTCCACGTAAAATCTGTATATTTAATATCGTTATTTTGTCAAATTTATGAGTCGCGAGTCCTACTCTATTCGATCAGTAACACAACAAGTGGTATCGTAGCATGGTTTTAGGTCTCGTAGAGGCGTGTTATAGTAGCAATAAAGAGTTTGTGATAGAAGCAATGGCGGAAAAGGTTGAAACTGAAAAATTCAACATGAGTAATTTCTCATTGTGGAAGTTAAAGATAAAGGCTATCTTGAGAAAAGATAATTTCCTAGTGGCCATCAATGAAAGGTCGAAAGAATACACATATGACAATAAGTGGAATGAGATTGATGGAAATGCTATTGCAAATCTTCATTTGGCATTAGTAGATTGGGTGTTGTTAAGCATAGAGGAGAAAAAAATAACGAAGGAGATCTAGGATCATCTCACTAAGTTGTATGAGGTCAAATCACTCCACAACAAAATTTTCTTAAGAGGAAACTCTATACTCTTCGTATGATGAAATCTACTTCGGTGACAGAGCATGTCAATACTTTGAATATTTTATTTTCTCAACTCACGTCGTTGGGTTCTAAAACGGATCAAAGTGAACGTGCTCGAACTTCTACTTTAAAGTCACTAGATTTGTATGATTAACTCATCATCAACTTAACAAATAATATACTTATGGATTATCTAGTCTTTGATAATGTTGCAGTTGTTATTTTGGAAGAAGAAAATCGACGTAAGAACAAGAAAGATAGGCGAGCAAGTTCACAACAAGTAGAGGCCTTATTGGTGACAAGAGGAAGATCAATGAAACGTGACTCAAGTGGGAGCCACAATCATGGTAGGTCAAAATCAAAAGGTAATAAGAATCTTAAATGCTATAACTATGGCAAGAAAAGCCACATGAAAAGTGGCTATTGGAGTTTGAAAAATTCCAATCCTTAAGGAAACATGGCGAGTAGTTCAAATGATTGGAACGCTCCGTATTGTGAAGCGAAGAACAACGCATGAAGACGAAAAAGATTTATCGATGTGTGGTCGTTCAACTCGGGAACTAGACCTCTAGAAGGGAATGGTTCTATCATTATGAATCTATCTCAATAGGAACTATGTAAAGCTATAATGATCATGCTTTAAAGGTCATCGGAGTTGGAACCATTAAGTTGAAGATGTATGATGGTACGATCCATGTTATTCAAGAAGTGTGGCATGTGGAGAGCTCGAAGAAGAACCTATTATCTTTAGGATAATTGGATGATCTTGAGTGCAAGATCGAGATAAAGAATAAGATCATGAAGATCGTTCGAGGTGCGCTTGTACTTATGAAGGGAGAAAAGATAGGTGCTAACTTATATATGTTATAGAGAGAGACTTTGCTTGGAAGCGAAGCATCGGTTGCTTTAAGTAGTTCAAGTGAAAGATCCGCAATGATGTGGCATCGAAACTTGGACACATATATGAAAGGTACCGAAAATCCTTACTAAGCAAAATCTATTTCCGTGCCTCACAAAGGTATCATTAACTTTTTGTGAGCATTGTATTACAAGTAAGTAGCATCGTTTAAAATTTTCCACATCAACCTCTAGAAGTAAGGCTATTCTAAAATTGGTTCACTCGATGTAAGACAAGCACCAGCTCTATCCTTTGGAAAAGTACTTTATGTCATTTATTGATGATTATTCGAAGAGATGTTGGGTGTGTCCAATTAAGAGGAAGTCATATGTGTTTTCGGTGTTTAAAGTTTATAAAGCGTGAGTTAAACTTAATTCGGTAAGAAGATCAAGTGTCCGAGGATGGATAATGGAGGAGAATACATTGATGATAAATTTGACATATTCTACAAACAAGAAGGTATCAAAAGACAGTTCACGATGGGATACACTCCTCAATAAAATATGGTGGCATACACTCCTTAACAAAATTGCATGGCGAACGGATGAACAAAACCTTATTAGAAAGAACAAGAGCAATGTTGAGGACTACGAGGCTTAGGAAATGCATTCGGGTTGAAGCAGTTAATACCGCTTGTTATGTTGTGAATCGAGCCCCATCAATTTTAATTGAGTTGAAGACACCGATTGAGCTATGGATTGGCAAGCCAATTGATTTTTTAAACTTTCATATATTTAGAAGTTTTGTGTATGTGATGTACAATGCCTAAGAATCATAATGCTAGACCCAAAATCTACGAAATGCTTATTCTTAGGGTATGCTAATGGAGTGAAGGGTATCGCTTGTGGGATCCCACTCGCTTACAAAGTCATTATCAACAGGGATGTTATCTTTGTAGAAAAGGATCTACAAAGGAAAGAACAAGTTGATAACGCTTCACGTACTACAATGGTACATGTAAAAAAGAAAGTTGAACAAAACAATTATTTTAAAGCACTACCGAGCACGAGGTACAATAATCGGTCGAGTTTGAAGTTTTAGAAGCTCATCGATTAAATCACACAAAAAGACGACCGGATTGGCATTCGACTATGTTATGAAGAGCAATGTTGCATACCGCCTTTTAACCGAGGAAGGGGAACCATCAACGTTCCAAAAGGCATTGCATTACTCGGATATAGATTAGTGGATGGCGATAATACAAGAAAATATGAAAGCTCTTCATAAGAATAAGGCGTGGGAACTTGTGCGCTACAATAAGGAAGAAAGGCCATTGGCAACAAATGGGTCTATAAGATTAAACGAAATAACGATGATCGAGTGGAGCAAGTATCATGCAAGATTAGTTGTGAAAGGATATGCTAAAAAAGAAGGAATTGAATTTAATAAAATATTTTCACATGTGGTTCGACTTGCAATAGTCCGAGTATTTACGGTAATTTATTCTATGTTTGACTTACATTTAGAGTATCTAGATGTGAAAATGGCTTTTCTTCATGGAGATCTTAAAGAAGAGATTTATATGTTCTAACCGGAAGGTTTTGAAGAAAAAGAAAAAGAGAATATGGCTTGCAAGTTGACCAAATCTCTATACTCGTTTAAAATAGATGTCGAGATGTGGGTATAAGAGATTTGATTCATTCATCATGAGCCTTGAATACAACAGTACTAAATGTAGACCCTTATGCATATTTCAAGAGGTTTGATGAAAATGATTTTTTTATTCCGTTGTTGTCTATTGACGACATGTTGGTAGCATGTCCTAAAAAAGATTGTATTACAGTATTGAAGCCACGGCTTGCTAGGGAATTTGAAATGAAAGATTTAGGACCAGCAACCAAGATTCTAGGGATACAAATTTGTTAAGATAGAAATAATAGGAAAATTTGGCTTTCATAAAAGAATTATTTGAAGAAGATCCTGCAGCATTCAACATGCAAGATTGTAAGCCAATTTCTACCCCACTTCCTACTAATTTCAAGTTATCCTCTAGTATGAGTCCTAGTAGTGAAGAAGAGAGGATTGAGATGTCTCGAGTACTATATGCATCGGTAGTGGGAAGTTTAATGTTCACTATGATTTGGACAAGGCCGGACATTGCGCATGTAATGAGAGTGGTTAGTCGATACATGACGAATCCTAGTAGATAGCATTGAAATACAATAAAGAGGATCTTGAGATACATTTAAGGGACTTCGGATGTTAGATTATGCTACGGAGGATCGAATTTACTATCAATGGTTATGTTGATTCCGATTATGCGAGTGATATGGATAAAAGAAAATCAACCATAGGTTATGGGTTTACATTTACCGACGGAATCGTAAGTTAGGTTTCAAAACCGTAGTCAATTCCGGCTATATCAACAATAGAAACATAATATGTAGCAGCTACGTAAGCTAGTAAAGAAGCGATCTAGTTCAAAAATGGTATTGGAGGAACTTAAGCATAAATAAGAAAAGATTTCTTTATTTTGTGATAGTTAGAGTGCCTTACATCTTGTAAGGAATCTAGCCTTTCATTTAAAGACAAAGTATATACGTGTTTAGTATCACTTCATTAATGAGAAAGTGGAAGAAAGAACTATGGATATATAAAAAATTCATACGAAAGACAACATAACGATTTTTCGAGGAAGGCAATCAATGTCGACAAATTTATTTGGTGTCGATCCTTTTACGGCTCGATGAAGACATAAACAACATATGAATGCTAAGATAGAAAAAATAGTGTGAAGATCTTATTGACTCTCAATCAAATCTTCAAGTGAGAGATTATTGAAATTAAAGAGGTAATGGACAAGTTGTCCACATAACCTTTTCTATGAACAACTTGAAAGACCGGCTTGCATTTACAAGTCGTGTCTAACATTGCACCTCCTCAATTAAGATGGTGTAATGCAAGGGGAGGCCTATAAATTGGCCTCCCCACCTTGCTTAAAATCCATCCATAAAAGGAGAGAACAAAGAAAAAGAGAGAGAGAGAGACTAGCGTTGCAACTCCTCAATCGAGGTGGTGCAATACAAGGGGAGGCCTATAAATTGGCCTCCTTACCTTATTCAAAATCCATCTATAAAAGGGTAGAAAAAGAAAAGAAAAAGAAACAGAGCCCTCGGTTCAATCCCCAAATCCTCTATCAAAAAGAGATTAGTTCCTAGAAAACATAGAGAGTGGTTTTCTTATTTTAAGAGAGAGTTATTATTTTCTCCTTGTAGTATAGAGAGAGGTTGTAACTTCTATTATTTCTCATAGTGAAGTCTTTCTATCTTGTCTATGGTTTTTCCCCTTAATTTGTGTAAGGGTTTTGCATGTAAAATCTATGTATTCAATATCGTTGTTTTGTCAAATTTATTAGTTGCGAATCTTACTCTATTCGGTTAGTGACATAACAATATCATCCCTATAAGTAAATAAACAACGAGAGAAACATGATAACTTAGTAACAAAGTTTGAAATATACTTGTTTAAAATAAAATATTACCAACCATAAGCACTTCTATCACTTTACCTCCAAATTCATTTGAAAAGTAGAGTTTTATTTTTCACTATACTTGATATAAGACCTAATCCTTTATGATGTTTGGACTGTTTGACCATGCTCTAAGCTATCTTACAAGTTTTTCTCTTATTAGAAGTACCATTCTAAAGGAATGTACCCCGGAGATAAATCAATATCTTGATCACACTTTTTAGCATTTTAAACATAGATAGATAATAGACTGGAATACTCAATATGATTGATTTTAATAAACAAATGCAACCTCTCAAAGAGAGAATTTTTCTTTTCTTGCTTTGAAGGAATTTTGTACCTTAGTAATCATAGGTTTTCATGTAGACATTCATCGAGAGCTTGCTCCTAAAGTGTAATAACTTGAAAAAAAAAGGACTCGGTATAAAAGGGGCAACCCTTTTTCTAGAATTTTCTCTCCTCTTTTCCTTTTCTCTTAACACCATTTCTCTCCAGAATTTTCCTCTTAATTTTCTCTTTAATTCTTAAGCTAAGTTAAATTAACTTAGGAAGACCGCAAATAAGAAGGTTCGTGCATAGCTTAACTAGATTGGAGCTTGAAAAGCTTAGTGAACTAGAAAGAACTTGAGAGCTGGAGGACAAAGTGTAAAGGTGAGATTTTTGATGAATTGATCTTTAAGTTAGAATGTTTATATGTAATTGATGATGAATTGTAGTTGAATTGCATTTGGTGTTGTTTGAATGTGGAATTAATTAAATTAAGGTTAGGGTTTTTGAGACCCATTTAGGAGAAAGTTTGATTAGGTGATTTTAGGTGTTTGAATAATGTTTAATTATCTTAGGTAAGTAAATTATGAAGTTAAATTAGAGAGAAATAAAGTAATTAATTTGAGTAATTGAAAGGTTAAAGATGATAAATAATGAAAAAATCCAAAATTTAGGTTTTAATTGAAAACAATTTGAGAAAAATAATGAATAAAGCTATATAAATACAATTAAAGGTGAATGGAATGAGTATTGGATGAATTAAGATAGAATTGATCATTTAATTGAAGGCTGATTCTTTAAGGATTAAGTTGAGGATTGATAATGGGATGTAGTTAGGCAATTGTTTGGAATTGTTGGAGAGATTATAGAATTTAGTTCAATTTTATTCTTATCAGTAATCTTGTATCAAACTAATTATAAAATAATGCAATTTTTTGAATTATTCATTAATATATGATATTGATTGTTGTCCATCATGTGATATTAGATTCTTCTGAACATGCGACTCCATCTCAATCGTCTTGACTTCGTTCGACTCTTTATTATAATGTGAGTGGATATTATATAACCTATTATGTTTTTAAATTTCTTTGAATAATTTTAAAGTGCATCATTGATTTAAGAATGACTTAAAAGTATTTTATTAGAACTTAGATGAGAACGTACTCTATGAATATTTAAAATGTTTTTGTATAAAAAATGATTTAATATGAATTGAAAGAGGTTTGAATATGTGTTTGAGTAAATGTGGTATTTGATTTGATATGTGTTGATAAATTTAAGTACAAACGTGTTTTAAATTATTATTTTGATAATATGATGAATGTTAGTTAAGAATGTTGTGAAATGAAATAATGTTTTGAGGTGATAATGATTTAGGATTTTATATTAGTATCCAAAGCTCGCAAAGATTGAGGTGGACCTCACTCGTTCCTTTGATTCTCACATCGATCATGGCCCATCTCCAAGGTCATGACAAGTGTTAGTATCGGATCATAGGATTTAGAGTCTAGAATAACTGCAGAGCACAATTCTATTCTAATCCATATTTTTGCCTTGAATCACATGGAACAATCCATTAGTGTGCGCTTTATTTTTTATGTTTATAGTCTTAAATTATGTGCAACAAATAGGGTTTCATATTGTAAAATCCCTTATATGATTTGTTTAATTTTGACATATGGCCATGTCAAATTACTCTTTAACTCATGTCCTTTTGCTACTATCCGTATGGCATTTCTTTTTTTTTTTTTTTGTTGAACAATTCTATGGTGACACACGGTCGTGTCATTTTTGCCCTTCAAGCCATGTTATCGCTTATACCTGTGTAGCTTTTCTTTCTTCCTTGGGTGATAAATTTATGGTGAGACAAGAGTGTGTCTAATTTATTGCATAAACCCTACTTATTCTTTTTCCCGTGTCTCTCTTTTTGCTAAATACAAGCATGGCCGTGTCAAATTTACTCTACAAATCATATTTAGTCTTTTTACTTGTGTATCTCTTTGTGCCAACACTTGCACGAGCATGTGAATTTTTCATGGAAAATTGTGCTTAACCCTTTCTACCGTGTCTCTCCTTATGGCTAAAACACATGGGTGTGTCATTTTCTTGCATAAACCGTGTCTACCCCTATTGTCTATGCAACTTCTTGAGCTAAAAACACACATGGGCATGTCAAATTGTTTTTCAAGTCGTTTTTAAATTCTTCCGCCCATATCTCTCTTTCTTTAATTAGTTTTTCATGTTTATTTGATTTTGTCCTTTGTACATTTGGACTTGTATGTAATTTGGCTTGAGCTTACTCATTTTAATTTGTTATTTTCTTATTGTAAATCTAAAATTGTTACCTTATTCTTAAGTATAAACAAGCCTACGAAAAGAGGGAACAAATATTATATGAATCATATATTGATTACTTTTACCTTCTTGAATTTCTTTTTGAAAATATGTTAAATTAAGTTATGTTTCATATAGGCCATCATGGTGAGGAATAATCAAGTGATCTTAGAGAAGGTGCCGAGGTCGAGGGATTATAGCCTCGTGGCAAGTCTACGTTAAGGAAGAAGTAGACTTCGACATGATGATGCTAAATGACATCATGTTTGGGTTTCTTACAATGCAGCATACTATAGAGATAATGGCCGAGGGTATTCAAGTAAACTTTTCAAGCTATGGCAAGGCTAGTGTTTGCTAATCAAGGATTAGGTGAAGTAGGTACTTCTATAGTCGGCACACGATCAAGATTAGTGGGGTTTGGCCCTTATAAGGTGGAGTTTTTAAAATTGAAGCCGCCAACTTATTCAAGTGATAAGGATGATGAGGACTTGATGCATTTTATTGATGAGATAGAGAGGATTCTAGTTGTGCTTCGATGCTTTGAGGAGAGCAAGGTTGAACCGACGAGCATTCATGCTTAAAGGAAGTGCTAGTGATTGGTGTAAATGAGATAGGAAACTTGATTGGTCTTAGGGACAATTTGAGGAACCGTTCCTAGAGGAGCAATTACATAAAAGTATCGGGAAGGAAAAGGAAAATGAGTTTGAAAGACTAGTGTAAACTTTTGACATAACGACAACGAAATATGAGAGGAGGGTTGTAAAAATAAGTCGATATGCCTCATAAATAATACCAATTGAGAAAAAAGAGTGAAAAAATTTATGAATGGGTTAGTAGATCTACTCTTTATAGTGGTATTTCCCAAAGGTTTCGCAGTTATTTTGAAGTAGTAGATTTGTGTTCATGAGCTCGAGATAAGGTGAATAGAGAGTAGAGTAACTAAGGAGCAAAAAAGAAAGCCAAAAGTGATGCTTCATCATATGGTGGGTACAAAGGCCTTAGTAGTGGATCTAGTTGGATATGATTATATAGAATTATTCCAGGCCTCGGAGGAGATATTCGGACGGAGTAGCCATGGTGGATCACAAATAAGCATAAGTAAGGGATAATCTCATTCGATCTATCAAGGTCGTGAAAGAGGATGTTTAGTTTGTCAAGTATATGGCAAGATCTATCCGAGTATATGCTCTTAGGGTATAGAAGCATGTTTCTTTTTCCATCAATAAAGAAATTTGATATGAGATTGTCTTATACATAAGATGGCACAAGCTACTATTTTAGAAGGAGTACAAGCTCTTCCTATGGCCAATGCATCCTTAAGTCATTATGGTGGCAGATTTGGTGGCTAGAGTCGGTCGAGGGTTTGGTAGTAGAGCACAACAAGGTTGAGGATAAGATGGTAGAGGTTATAGGGATTTAGGAGGTTAGGGTCGACAAGCACTAATGGTGGCCAAGCTTAGGTTTTTGCCACACCCAACAGGATTCTCGGGCATGCAATGCTCGTTGTATTAGGTATCCTTCAAGTTTTTTTTTATATGATACAAGGGTATTGTTTAACTCGAGGGTGACCCATTCTTTTGTGTCTTTATATTTTGCTAAGAGGTTTGATGTGAGTCCATATATGTTAGAGTAGTCTTTAATGGTGTCAACTCTAATAGGAGAATGTATGATAACCGACTTGGTGTTTAGAAACCGTGATTTATGGGGTGATGGGTAGAAATTTAATTACAAATTTGATATTATTAGAGATGACTAATTTTGATGTGATTTTAAGAATGAACTGGTAAGCGAATTATCATGCTTCGCTAGACTATTATAACAAGATGGTGTATTTTAAAGATTTAGATGAAGATGGGTTTTCTTTTCAAGGAAAGTGGAGTGTAGCACCCTCTCACCTAGTGTCTAGCATTAAGGCAAGTAAGATGATGAGAAAGAAATGTGTGAGCTATTTAGCATATATGAAGAAGGCCGATGATAATGTGGTTAGTTTGGATCAAATCCTCATTGTTAAGGAGTTTCTCGATGTATTTCTAGAAGAATTACATAGTTTACACCTATATAGAGAAATATAGTTCTATATTGAATTGCTTCTAGGAATTGAGAAATATAGTTCGATATTAAATTGTTTCTAGGCACTCGAACCTATCTCTATACCTCCTTATTGAATATCACTTGCTCAATTGAAGGAGTTGGAGATTCATCTTCAAGATTTGTTAGATAAGGGGTTTATCCGACTAAGTGTTTCCCTTTAGGATGCTCTAGTTTTGTTTGTTAGGAAGAAGGATGAGAGTTTGAGGTTATGCATCGATTACCATCGATTAAATAAAATGACGGTAAAGAATAGGTATCCATTATCAAGGATAAATGATTTATTTAATTAGTTACGAGGTACAAAGTACTTTTTCAAGATTGATTTGAGATTTGAATACCATCGGTTGAGGATTAAGAGAGAGAACATTCCCAAAACTCGCTTTTAGGACATGATATGACCCTTATGAGTTTTTGATGATGTCGTTTGGCCTTACCAATGCTCTAGTAGTTTTTATGGATTTGATGAATAGGGTGTTTTGTCGCTTCCTTGATAAATTTTTGATAATGTTTATCAATGATATCTTGGTGTATTTTAAGAATGAGAAAGAGCATGAGAATCATCTAAAGTGAGTGCTACGGACATTAAAGGATCGGAGGTTGTATGCTAAGTTCTCCAAGTGTGAATTCTTATTAGAGAATGTCGCATTCCTAGGACACATCTTGTGCTAATAAGGGATTATGGTTGATAAAAAAAAATCGAGGCGATAAGCCATTAACCGAGACCTATTTTGGTGATGGAGATTCAAAGCTTTTTAGGTATGATTGGGTATTACCAAAGGTTTGTGCATGACTTCTCAAGGATTACAACACCTTTAACCTAGTTGATATAGAAGAATATGAGGTTCCAGAGTGGTCGGATAAGTGTGAGGAGAGCTTTCGAAGTCGAAGACATATTTGACTATGACACCGAGTCCTTACTTTACCTTCTTTTAGTAGTAGATTTTTGATACTTTGTGATGCTTTAAGAGTAGGGTGAGATGTGTGTTGGTGTAGCATAGTAAGTTATTAGCTTATGCTTCGAGGCAATTGAAGAAATATGAATAGAACTACCCTACACATGACTTAGAATTGACAATAAGTGGTGTTTACTTTAAATATTTAGAGATATTATTTATATGAAGAGATTTATTAGATCTACACCGATAATAAAATTTTGAAGTACATATTTGATTAGAAGGATTTGAATTTGAGGTAGAGGAGATGGATGAAATTACCGAAGGACTATGATCGTATCATCTTATACCATCCGGATAAGGCTAATGTTGTGGTCATGCTTTGAGTAGAAAGTTTGTTAGAAGTTTGGCTCGTTTATAAAAAAGAGGTCGTTGACATCAAAAGTGAATAGGCTATGAGATTTTAGAGCGGTATTTAGAGTTAGTAAATCGTGTGCTCTATTGGCCCATATTGAGGTTAGGCTAATTTTGGTGGATCAAAATAATGAAGAGATACTAGAGATCCTTACTAAGATACAAGAAAGAAAAAGTTTAGGTTTTAGAATGGATGGCGTAAGCACTATGTGATTTCATTAAAGGTTATGTGTGTCAAAGAATTTGGAGCTAAGAGAACAAATTTTGATAGCAACTCATAATACGACCTATTCTATACATCCGGGTTATGTCAAGATATATAGGGATCCTTATGAGAACTATTAGTGGAATAAAATGAAAAAGGACGTTACGTAGTTTGTGTCATGGTGTTTGACTTATCAACAAGTGAAATATAAGCATCGGAGGTCGACAAGGATGTTGTAGGAGTTGTCACTACCGGAGTGAAAGTAGGACAGAGTGATAATGGACTTTGTAATGGGTTTACCTCAAACCCATGGAGGTTATGACTCAATTTGAGTTATTTTGGATAGACTAACTAAGTTTGCTTTCTCGCCCGTAAAGATCACTTATGGGTATGCCCAATATGTCCAACTGTACATTGATCGGATAATGTCCTTTTATGATATTTCGATCTTCATTATTTTAGAGCGAGGTACTCGCGTTTACATCTAGATTCTAGATGAAATTATATGAGGTTCTTGGTTTGAGACTAGATTTCAGTATGACATTTCATCCTCAAATAGATGATCAATTGGATAGGATGATTTAAACCTTAGAGGATATGCTTAGAGCATGTGTGATGGATCTAGGTGGTAGTCGCGATCATCACTTGTCATTGATTAAGTTCTTATATAACAACAATTATCACTTAGGCATCGATATGGCATCGTATGAGGCCTTGTATGGTATAAAATATAGATTGCCAATATGTTGGGTGAAAGCTAGAGAAAAGGAACCTTTAGGGCCGAATTGATTTAGCTAATTACCTTTAGGGTGAATGCCTTAGGACTACATGTAGTAGATATAATAGTTATGGAGATCCTAAGAGGAGACATATGGATTTTCGAATGATAACTTCATGTTTCCTCGATGAAAGGAGTAATGCAGTTTCAAAAGAAGGGAAACTAAGCCCAAGGTATATTAGATCGTTTGAGATTATTGGTCGAGTTAAAGTAGTGGCTTATGTATTGGTGTTGCTGCCATAATTTTCAAGTATGCATCCGATGTTCTATATTTTCATGTTAAGAAACTATGTACTCAACCCATCTCATATCTTAGAACCACAATTGGTGGAGTTAAATTTTGATTAATCTTATGAGGAGCAACTAGTGGCAATAATAGACCATTAGGTTAAGAAATTATAAAATAAAAAGATTATGTCCGTTAAGGTTATTTGGGGGAATAATTCAATTGGAGAAGCTACTTGGGATGCCGAGGAGGAAATGAAGAGGAAGTATCCTCACTTGTTCACCTTTTGAGGTATGACTAGAATTAAATTCGAGGAAGAATTTTCTTAAGAAGGGAGAATGTAATAGCATGAAAAGAAAGGATCTGGTATAAAAGAGGCGATAGTTGCCTTTTTTTCTAGAATTTTCTCTCCTCTTCTCCTCTCCTCGTCATGCCATTTCTTTCCAAAAATTTCTCCCAATTCTCTCTTCAATTCCTAAGCTAAATCATTATTAAATTAACTCGAAAAGACCATATATAAGAAGATTCAAATGGAGCTTAGCTGGATTGGAGCTTGGGAACCTTAGTGAACTAGGAAGAAGTTGAAAGTTGAAGGACAAAGTCTAAAGGTGAGATTTTTGATCAATTGATCTTTAAGTTAGAATGTTTATATGTAATTAGTGATGAAATTGAAGTTAAATTACATTGGGTGTTGTTTGAATAGGGAATTGATTAGATTTAGATTAAGGTTTTTTAGTCCCATTTGGAGGAAAGTTATATTAGGTGATTTTAGGTTTTTGAATAATATTTAATTATCTTGGGTAAGTGAACTATGAAGTTAAATTGAAGAGGAATTAAGCGAATTTGAGTAATTGAAAGGTCGAAGATAATGAATAGTGGACAAATCCAAAATTTAGATTTTAATTGAAAAGAATTTAGGAAAATGATGAATTAAGCTATACAAATACAATTAAAGGTGAATAGAATGAGTATTAGATGAATTAGGATAGAATTGATCATTTAATTAAAGGTTGATTGTTTAAGGATCATGTTGAGGATTGATAATGGGATATAGTTAAACATTGGTTGGGAATTGTCGGAGAGATTGTAAATTTCAGTTCAATTCTATTTTTATGAGTAATCTTTTATTCCTAATTATAAAACAATTCAATTTCTTTGAATTTTTCATTAATATATGATATTGATGGTTGTCCATCATGTGATATTAGATTCTTCAAAACAGGCGACTCCATTTCAACTGTCTTGACTTTTGTTCGACTCTTTATTATACCGTGAGTGGATATTATATAGCCTTTTATGTTTTTGAATTTTTTTTGAATAATTTCAACATGCATCATTGATTTAAGAATGACTTAAAAGCATTCCATTAAAACTTAGATGAGAAGGTACTCTATGAATAATTAAAATGTTTTTGTATGAAAAATGATTTGATGTGAATTGAATGAGGTTTGAATATGTGTTTGAGTAAATGCAATATTTGATTTGATATGTGTTTATGAATTTAAGTACAAACATGTTTTAAATTATTATTTTAATTATTCATATATTTTTCGTAAACACTTATTTGATATAAGATTGTATTACAAATTGATTTGAGGCATACATTATGTTTTGGAATAAGTATAAACTATACGATTTTAAAAAATGTTTTCGAGACCCTAGGAAACCTAATCAAAGAAGGCGTAAACTTTAAGTGTATAAAAACCTATACATGTGATTTCGTATGATTATGATATATGTATGTATAAATGTTTTGATGATTTGATAAGGAATGATTTTGAATCATTTAAATTGTGATGCAAGATTTGGTTTTATGATGTGCATTATTTTGGAGAAACAAACATTGCATCTTGATTCGTGTTTTAAGTAAATCATTCTTAGTTCATTTTCTTCTCATAGTACGTTATACAATATCTACTAACCGAGTTGTTGTTTGCTCACCCCTCATTATTTTAGTTTTGTAGGATATTGACAGATTGTCTTTTCCTTTCATTTGGTTTTTTGTCTCGAAGTCGACACTTTGATCGTGTGACTTACTTTAATTATAATTCCTATAACCCATGTTTTATTTGGTTGCATTCTTAGAAGTTTTATAGTTATATATGTAGGTATTAAATTAATAATTAATTATGAATATTGATTGGGAAATGCAATGATAACATTAAAAATTATGATTTGTGTTGAAAATATAATGTGATGAATGTTAGTTAAGAATATTATGAAATGAAATAATGTTTGAGGTGATAATGATTTGAGGATTTTAGATTAGTATTTAAGGCTTGCTTGGGTTAAGGTGGGCCTCACGCTTTTCTTGATTCTCGCACCAATCATGGCCCACTCTTGAGGTCGTGACATAAAGGGAGACCAAGATAATTAAAATAGAGATAACTAGCTTTGCATTTTAGTCGAGCTACCATGACATTATCGAAATGAGAACTAACATTAACACCAATGATAGAACTCTTATAGAAGTTTTTTTAATCTTGAACATAGATCAATCCAATAAAAGATTCTCTTTAAATTCAGTAGGATGTCAATATTAGTTGGAACAAAAAAACAATAGTGTCATCACCATATTCAAGGCGGCTTACCACTAAATTTCTACATAAATTAATACCCTTAAAAATATGAAGCTCATCACCTCTAATGAGTACCAATGAAAATCCTTTCACAACCAAGTTAAACAAGAAAACAAAAGGAGATAGGGTCATCTTGTCGAATATCTCTAGCCATATTAAACTCTAAAGTAGAGGATCCATTAACAAACACTCCCCGATGAGATGTAAAGATACATTGCCGAATCCAATGTCGCCTCTTGCAACTAAAACCCAAATACTCCATATTTTTATTAAATAATCCCATTTTACTGAATTGAAAACTATGAAAATCAAATTTGAATACAAAGCCCCACATTATTTATTTTTTTCATACTATCCACCACCTTAATGGCATTCAAGATATTATCTAAATTTATCTTCTAGCTATAAATTTTGATTGTCAATAATTAGGAACCTCATGCATAACTTTCTGAAAAATGAGACAACAACACTAACCTTAGCCAACAAAGTGATGAAAGCAGTATTAATACCTTCCGACATCCGGCTAGTGTTGAAAAATTCTAAAATCATATCAAATATATCATTCTCAATCAGGTGCCACATCTTTTTATAAAATTTGAAAGTGAAATCATTTAGCCTAGGGGATTTACTACCATCGTTGATGTGGCGATTTGTTTGCATTTTTTTCTCAATAATTATCTTTGTTTTAGAGAATGATATAAGTATTTTTTTCTAAAATACTTAGTCGTTTTGTGTTATTTTGAGCTTATTTAAGTTACTAGTCTTTTTATTGTCCTATAGGTTTTTAGGTGATGATTTGAATGGAGAATTGGTAGATTTGACATGGCCACCAATTGAGAAAAATATGTTTTTCTCGAAGTGCAATGTTTGATTCTCGTTAGAATTGCGTACTTGTCATATTTTGGCTATAACTTGGGCTACGTACATCCAAATTAGGTGATCTTGGACTCTTTAGAAAGATATAAGAAAATATATAACTATTATAGAGAGTGACCATTTCGAAGATTTAAGAGTCAAAATGGGCCTATAAGTCGAAGTTAGAATTTGTCCTATAAATTTTCAACAACAGGGCTCGTTCGGCTTAGAGTTCATATCTTGGGCTATAGTAGTACAATTAATGAAAGCCTAGTTGCATTGAAAATCTAAAAATTTTCCCTATAATTCTTATTACGATACTAACTCAAGATGAAGTCATTTTAATGGTAAAAATCGAGTTTGAATAGGTCGGAAGAAATCTTTCACATAAAAGGAAACAAACTCCAATAATATAGGAGCGAAATCAAGAGAAGACAATCAAGGGGCATGAATATGGACAAGGAGGATGACAAATTAGGGTTATTGAGCAGATTAGGGAGTTTTTATGAGAAAGGAGAAGAACGTGAAGAAAGAGGAGGACTTGAAGAAAGAGAAGACAAAGAGAATCGGAGTGTTGTCACCCTTTAATTTCAATGAGTTCTTGTTTATTTACTCGTTTAAATCTTTGTGTGATAAACATCATATTGGTTAGCTAAATTCTTAAATCCTAGGGTTAGGATGTAATCATTAATTTTCCAATAATGATTTGGATCATTATTGAGTTGAATATTTCTTGTTTAATATAATTTGGTGAATTCATTTTTCATGCTTGCAAACTAACTAGCTATTAGTTGCATGTATAAGGTATCAAATGAAGTAGCGAAAGTGGAAGTTTGATATTAGTTTACGGATTATCTAATCATTGTTTTTCTTTATCACAAAAGTAGATAGTACCAGTGAGGTTAATTCTAGAATTCCAAGAAACATTAATGAAGTTACATTAATTGTTGTGATCATGAAAGTAGATATAGTGTTAATGTGGCTAAAGTGTTGAGTCTTGAAAGAGGTCATCACATACATTAGGGAATTCAACCATTGTAGAAAACATGAGAAATTTCAAGTCAATAGGTTCGGATATATAGGTAATCATTGATGAATCGAACCTTTAGGAGTTTCATAATCTAATAGTAATCATTTTTTTAGAATCTATTAGTTTAAATAATTACCATTCATATTTTCAATTGCTTAGATAATATAGGAAATCATATATTGGTAATTAGAACTCTTTCCTTGTAGGAATGATATCCGACTCACCCTTTATTATAGGTAGCGATCCATCCACTTGTGGTAAGTTTAGGGCAGATCAATCATAGTCTCAAAAAACCTCTTTAACCTCCTCTATAGTAACCAATTTTTCCAATTCTAAAGTCAAAATAAAACTAAGCCTTCAAAATCCATCACTCCCCGTATATGACATAATCCTAGAATTATTAGCAAATAGGTTGTAAAAGAGGTTAACTCGCTTGCAATTTAATATTTCTTGGGTCTAATAACATAAATTATAATATTTTATCGTTATTATGAAATATTTTGTTTTAAACATATCTTTGTAAATTAGATATTTCTATATTTCATAGCTTCATTACGGACAATAGTTGACCTAATAAGCTTATATTTTAGGATCCTTAATTGCTAAATAGTTGTATATATATTTTCCTATTCCTCTATAATAAAATACAATGATACTTTCAAATTCTCTTCATGATATCAAAGCATGGTTTAAAAAAAAAAAGTTTCCATAGCATTGGCGATTGATTCTACAAAATAATAATAAAGGTAGTTTGGTATCAATTATGAATACATCAAATGTCATAGTTGATACCAAATACCTATTTTCTTTCAATCATTTAGATCATCCAGGTCTCATTTTTGTTACACAAACTTTAAGTGAGAATGAAGAAATCTGAAAGATTAACTTTCATAATACTTTTCAATCTAAAAATAAAACAGAGTTTGTGGATAGTTTGTTAGTTGAACTTAATATTTATTACAAGGACTTTCAATCATGGATTTAATGCAATGCAATCATCAAATTTTGGCTCATTAATTAAATTTTCAAATGATTACAACTAGGTGTGACTCATTTTAACATTGCTAATGAAATATAAAATGATTTTAAAGAAAGATTCACTTAAAGAATTATACCTCGGATGTATGAATTGAAATGTTCAATTACATTATTGTACCATGAAAGATCTAAATTTAAACATACTATAGAAAACTAAAGAGTATTTAGAGTGAGTTGTAAAATCTCGGACCCATTCCAAGTTTATGCTTGTTAAGTCGCTAGAAAATTAGAGAAGATGAACGAGAAAGAAAAAGGATTTAATTTTTTTTGATTTAAATGTAAGTATATAAATCAAAGAATTGAGCCGAAAATCGACAAAAGTAGCATTTACAAGATGTACGAGATAATGGGAACATGCTCCTAAAGAACCAAAGCAAAATAAGCTAAAAACGGAAGGTTGTTCAAAGAAATGAACATGTAGCAGTTTCCAAAAACAACCAAGGAAACTAACGTGTCTAGCTAACTGGAACCATATACAAGGCTCAACGACATTAAAAAATGAGTTGAGTAGAAGCCCAAAGCCTCGGCTAGTAGGTTGCTAAGACGAGCCGTAACAAGAGAACAAAAAATTGGTTGCAACGGATGCCCTCACGGTGGCGGCAAAACGGAAGAGTTGACCAAGTAGCTCGAAGAGCGAAACCCGACCACACCGGCAGACCTAAAAACCTAACGAAAGGAATTCCTCCGAAGGCGCTAGGCAAGGCCGAGTAGGAGCCATATCATGGAAGTGCGGAATCATGAAGAACGGAATCCGAAACCTCCAAAAGGCCTTATCGACGAATTAGGCGACCAGTGCATCGAAGGTGCGCATGTTGTGCTCCTCCCAAATAATATATACTCGTTATTCCCAATGAGACCCTACACATTTGAGCTTCCAAATGTTTCCTCCTAGTAGAGAGGCCTCTCAAACCACTTGAGAGAGTGGACATATTCTCGCCGAATTCCCGACTAAAATTTGATCTTAGCCCAAATAGCGGAAGTCCAAGAGCAAGCGAAGAAGAGATGGTTGTGAGATTCCGACTCGCCCTACGGAGAGTACAAGTGAGATTCTAAAAGAACAAATGATAGGCGATCGATAGTTTTCAACTTTCCTCGTACCGCAAGCCAAAGAATGAACGAGTGCCGCAACAAAGCCCAAGGTTCCCGTACACTCTAAGCCCAATCGATAGGCTCACCTCGGGGGTGAAGATTATCATAAGCTTTGCGGGAGAAAGTGTCCGGGCCTCGGGCCTCTAGTTGGCCAATTACTAGACCCGAGTCCCCAAACTTTCGAACCGGAGAATCTCTTACCGAGAGAATAGATTTTCACATCGGTGATGCCGTGCGGTGAGCTTCGCCTTCCAAACACAATTATCTTGTAAGTAAAAATGTTGAATCCACTCGGATCTAGATAGAGTCGGCTTTCCTATGAATATTCCAAAGTTGCTTAGCAAGAAAGCAAGAGTCGAGGACTCGAAATCTTGTAAGCCAAGACCTCCTTCGGTCTTAGGGCAGCAGAGCTGGTGCCAAGCAACAAGTGGCTGAGTGGCTTTTGTTTACATCCCTAATCCATAAGTTCCCGCATAAACTAGTAATGCGAGACATTACCAAAGCCGGATCGGAAAGATACCAAACCGTAACTTATCTCGTGGGCTCAAGTCTACCAAGCATAAGAGAGATGCTTCCCGACCAAGACCGAATGGCTATCTCCGAGCGGTTTAGCGAGTGGTGAGAATTGGCTAGCTAGCGATCGATGGGGGCTTAGGGAAAGGTAGCGGAAAGGAAAGACACATTCGGGAAACCGGTAGCTTGCGACGGATCATGCTTGTGATCGTCGCTTATCCCTCCAAAATAAATAGAGGATTTAACGGGGTTGATATAAAAGGCCGGAGGTGCGGCTAAAATCTTGAAGTCGTCGAGCCAAACACATAACCGAGGCCCTATCACCACGGCTCAAAAGTATAACATCATCCATAAAAGCAAGGTGTGTAATACGATGAGGCTCACACTTAGGGTGAAATCGAAGTCGGCGATTGCTTGAAACTTGCTGGAGCATTTAAGAAACGTATTCCATGCAAGTAATAAATAAGTAAGGCGAAAAAGGGTCACCTTGACGAATGTCGGCTTTGCTCGGAAAAAACCCAAAGAGGTTACCATTAACTACGATGAAGTAAGAGGAGGACTCAACGCATGACATAACCCAGTGGATGAAAAGAGGTGGGAAGCCTAGATGCTCTAGCGAGGCCGCATAAGAAAGGCCACCGAACCGAGTCAAAAGCCTTCCAAAAATCAACCTTAAGAAGGCATCGCGGGATGGCCCACTTACGCCCATACTAACGAAGAAGCTCCCGGAGTAGATGAATGTTATTCGTCATCCGCCCGCCCCTAAGAAGGCATTTTACAAGGGGCTAACAATATCTTTTAGAGCCGCAGACTAATCCGGAGGAGAGAATGTTAGAGATCACCTTATAAAAAACATTACAAGCAGGAAATCGATCGGAAGTTCGAGGGAGTAGAAGTATGGGCCGATTTGGGCACTAAGGCAATAACCGAATGATTAATCCGCTTTAGGAGTTGGCTCGAGGTGAAGAAGGCCTTGATCGCGGCACATAAATCGGGCCCAATAATTCCTCATGTGCTTTTAAAGAACAACGATGTGAACCCATCCGGCTCCGGGCTTTGTCATTTCCTATACCAAATAAAGTCTCCTTAATTAGGTCATTAGAGATGGGGGCAAGTAACATTTCGGAGGTTGGAGGTTGACTTCGAGGCCCCATATCAACCACTCGAAGCATCAAGGGGAGCGAGTATCCTAGGAAGACCCAAGCAAACTCGATCATAATCAACAAATACAGCCCCAATCGCCGACAATGAAGAAGTAACCTCCTCGGTGGGGCCTTGAATAGAGGCAATGAAATTTCGCTTGTGACGTTAGCTCATAAGGATGTGAAAGAGCCGACTACCCTTGTCGCTCTCCTCAAGAAATTTACACTTGAGCTTTTGGCCAAAGAACATCTTCTCCGTTAATTTTAAGTGAGCCAAGGTTTGTCATGAGAGACACTCTTGCTCTAGAAGGGAGGGACTTTCCCCGTCGACTGGAAGGACTCGTTGGAGGCTATCGAGATCAATAGTGGCACGAGAGAAACCACTCGGAGATATGACCGAAGTGAATCGAATTAAGAAGTTTCGCAGGTCGTTTTAAAGCCTTAAGCTTGCGGCATAAAAGATACACGGGGTTACCCCTATTACAACATTGCCACCGAAGCTCAACCGTTGAGAGGAAGCCGTCATGCCGAGCCCATATATTGAAGAACTAGAAACATTTATGACCGGAAGGAGACAATCGAGCAAGTTGGATCAAGGCTCGAGCATGATCGGAGAAGGCTTCGGAGGTCGAAAGAGGACCGAGACAGTCGCCGGAGAATAGGCCGGAGGGATTAGCAAGGACTCGATCAATCTTCATCCAAACGCTATCGCTGTTCCAAATGAAGTGGCTACTCGAGTAATTGAGATCACTAAGGCTAAGGTCCAAGCAACAAGATCGAAAGTCGAAGTCTCATAGGAAGTGACAACAACACCATTATGTTTATCGACCGTAGAGAGGACGAATTAAAATTGCCCGATACAATCCAAGGGCCATTGATTTCCCATCTACGGAGGTCCGCCCATAGCTCTCACCTCCGAATAATAGTGTTATAGTCGTAGATAAACGTTACATGAAAAACCATCCGAAGAATAAGGCTTTTGATATGAACATATAGCCCACGAGCCGAGGCATCAAAAACATCAAGTCGAACCGAAGCTCGGATTCCAAAAGAAGACAATTCGGCCATTAAAGGTAGCGAGAGGCATTAGAGGCGCAACTCCAATGCTTCGATCGAAGTTAGTGCATTTGTGAAATCTTTTAAAGGCCGAGTTTCATTTCCACTAAAGCACAAACATCCATACGATCCTTTCTCATAAGGCCCACAACCTCATGCCAAATGAATATTAACATAGGACATTTGAAGAGGTGGAGACCCCTTCCCCTCTACGAGTGTCATGACTTCGCCGCGAGTGAAAAACGCTTAAGCCCCTAACCGAACCACATTAGATAGTTGCTCGGCCATGATAACCATCGCGACCATATCTTCGCCGATATCAAAACCACCGACGAGCCCAGCTATGCGGCCATCGTGACTAACCGTCCCATCCTCTGTTTCGGTTAGTTGACCTCGGCCATTCCGCTCAACACAAATAGATATCCGAGCCGTACCACCTATGAGGCCCCGAGTTTCTTGAGCAACCGGCCTAGGCGGAATGGGTTGTGGCCGTTGAATCGAGCCGAAGAGAGCCGACGAGCCGAGCTTTCTACGAGGCCTTACCTTTGGCCTTGCTTTTAACCATCGCCCACTCCCCGAAGCCAACAACCGCCTCCGAACACATCGGATCTACTTGAATATCTCAAGCCAATACATCATTGGAGGAAGCAGCAATAGACGTCCGTTTAGGAGGTAACCGGCGCTCGGCGCAGCCCGCACCGAGTAGTGGCGAGTAAGCGTCCGGGCCTCGGATATGCGTTTGGCGCAATTAGCGATCGAGTGCCCCGTAATTTGACGGATCTTGCAATGAGTGGGCAAAGTCTCGTAAATGACTAGTTGAAGCAACGTGGAACCATTCGGAAGCCCAATGTTGATAACTCTCGATAAATCTTCCATGCTATTCAACTCAACCAAGACCCGAGAAAACGATATCCTTTCCATGGTGGCCGTTAGGCGATCACATTGAATTGGCCTCCCTAACATGCTAGCAATCTTAGATAGACATAATAAAGACCAGGACTTAAGCGAGAGATTTGGGAACTTAACCCGGACAGGCACATTAGACATTTTCGCACCTGGAGAAGTCGAAATTCAAGCATAGGCTTTGGGAGCAACGGTCTACCGAAGATCAAATAAGGGCCCCCATTAAGCTACGTAAAATTTAGCCTCTTTAAAGGCAAATCGGTACACCAACCAATTAGAATCATGCATCGACAATGAGGCCTCACGAGTGCTAAGTGTTCGCAATAATACCATTCAACACCCGATAAGCCGAGGACTTTCCGACCACATAACCAACCAAACATTTTTTCCAAATATCACATTGAGGATCATCATCAAGCAATTTACACGATTGTGAAGCGAGTGATAGCACTAAAATGAGTAAGATTTGAGCATGTGGTAGTGCTACGATTGCTAGCAAATAAAGCCCTTCATTTTACGGAAGGGAGTTCACAAGTACTTGGGTTGGCGAGAGGTAGGAAGAGGTGGTCGGCTTGGTTGACTAGAGGAATCCGAGGCAAAGGAAGAGGAAGAGCCCGGACTCGGAGGTGGAAGTTTCGGTGGGGTTCCCTTTGGCTAGGGATTGAGAAGAAGGTTGGTGGCTAGACTTGCTATCCCCATGAGCGAAAAACTCGAATTTGAACTTTTTGAAGGGGAAACCAGATTGCCGACCAAATCCAATCTAGGATCGCACGGGGAAGATGCTCCTAGGGTAGACAAGGAATTTATCCTCATTGAATTTGAATCCTCCTCAACAAAATGATTCCCAACTCCGAAAGTCCCTCAGGCGGGAAACACAGATTTGAAATCCGATGGATGGGAATTTGAATTTCCGGCTGAGGTCGGTTCTTCCTCCATGCTAGCGGAATCGAAGCTAATTAGAGTATTCCTCGCCTTCAAGGTGATCCATGGAAGTAGGTTTAACATGGGATTTAGCTCCAGCAACCTCGGCTTGAGCTTTTCCATTTCGTGAACGAGTGACTATGGCGAAGGAAGAGAAGAAGGGCTGGACGAGGTCGCCAAAGCCGGAACTCGAGGTGCCGGACCATACCACCCCGATGAGGAGGGAAGTTTGGTGCGCATTTCTCTTTTTCTTTGCCATTAATCTGCTGGAAGTGAGGGGAGGGGAGAAGGAGGTGAGAAATTGGGGAGAGAGAAAGGAATGAAAGGGATGGAGAACAGTGGGCGGAACCACAAAGGACAAAACCACGGAGGGAAGACGGGGGCGGGGAAAGGTTCGGGTGGAAGAAAGGGACGAGGGGAGGGGAAGAAGAAGGGAACACTAGCCGCAAAGGATTTAATTTTTTGATGGGTTGGGATGGTACATATAACATTGTTCGATCTCAAAT
The DNA here is from genome assembly GCA_963924115.1 of Dovyalis caffra. Taxonomy (NCBI): domain Eukaryota; kingdom Viridiplantae; phylum Streptophyta; class Magnoliopsida; order Malpighiales; family Salicaceae; genus Dovyalis; species Dovyalis caffra. Next base: position 1,267,930 of record CAWUPB010001009.1, read on the forward strand.
TTTAAGCATAAATCCTTTACCCGGGTTTGGAAGGCCTATGTTGTAGTTGTCTAAGATGAAAAACAACGTCATATTATGGTTTTGTGTGTTTTTGTTATTGAAGCCACGTCATTATTGGTCAAAACACCATCATTCTCTAATAAACAAGAACAACACCAAGAAGCCAAACGACTACACTATGATCATTATAATCATGATAATCACACTAGAGAAACTTGTTCTGCCTTGATAGGTTACCCACCTAATTGAAGGAAAGAAAAAATCAAAGACAACTTGCCGAATCATGAATGAGCACTAGACATTCATTAATTTATTCTCATTTTCGTACTACTACAGCGTCATCACTAGTTGTAACCCATCACCTAAAGCCCTCAACCTAAATGGTATCAATAGTAGTAGCACACTAACCTCGTGCACGTAATCCAAACCCAAATTGTCAAGTCTTCCATTTGTGGGTAACCCGGGTTGGCATAACATAATTCAACCCAAAACCTCACTTTACTACCGCACATGTCTAGTAACTTGCCAATTTTTTTAGTCGTCGATTAGGATCTTCCACCAGCCCATATGCTAATGTCGGCTCTCAAAATTCTTCCGATGAGATAAAATCATGAAGAATTGACATTAGGCCACGTGACCATATAATATGTAATTTTGATTCTATGAATATTATCTATCTAAATCTACTCATTTTATTCGTTAAAATTTCTAATGGAGTGATTACGTTTTATACCATTAACAAATTAGATATATTTATATTTTCTTACGGAACCTAACCACAAGGGTGTAGATGGGGTAAGCAAGATCGAACTCGCATGAAAATGGTCTAATTAATGATTTTTATTGTCCGATTGTTCTACAAGTATAAAGGAAGTAAAGAAAGGTTTGTGTTTGTTATGATTTGTGAGCAATCAAAAGTAAATATAAATAACAATAATGAGAGAAGGCCTTGGTTGAAGTTTAGTATCCATTTTTGGCTTAGTCGTTGATCATTGATTCAATTATTAATCCTTAACATGAATATTCATCGTAGGATAATAACATAAATGTTATCCTCCGTTTTTTCTTAGTGATTCATCAACCAAATAGACGTTACATGATTAACTCCTTAGCTATTAAACAACTTAGTAGATGCTAGCTAGATTTAATCCAATAACAACATTAAAGTAGAGAAAGAAAGGTGAAGCTAAACCACCCTTCTAGACATTAGAATAATGTAACCTAGCTCTATATTCTTTAAAAGATTAAATGAAAATTCATTTATAATTGTTAACCCCTAGTTACTATCATGGATAAATTTAGACAAACAATTACATGGACTTGAATACTTAATTAGCAATAAAATATGATGATCAAATAACTAGAGTGCACTCTAATAAATTAATCATACAATTAAAACCAAATCATGCAAAAAAAAAGAAAAAACATAAAATACTAAAAAAAAAAGTTTACAATTAAAACCAATTAATATCTCACAATGATTTAACCAAAAGCTTCAACTTCTTTCTACTAAGATAGAGGTTTAGTTGCTCATGGCTGATTACAAGAAGGAATTTTCTATCTATGAGTGGTCGCTAAAAGTGAGAATCCCAAAATAAAACCATAAGCTCACTATTTATAAATAAAAGTAGGGTTATGACACATGCATGTTAGTCCCATATGGCCACATAGAATGCTTAGTAAAGACACGGTTTGTTCTTCTATTTCATAAATTTTTAGAGCCTCGAAGAGCTGGTGTTACACGACTTGCTGGTTAGAGGCGCACGACCATATAAAATTATACTATCATCCCGTGTTACATCATTCCGCCCGTGTGCCTCATTCTTGGAGTACTTCTTGGTTAGACACACATGTGTGTTTCTCTTCTTCAATGCATTTTGTGTGAATGGCTACAACCCGTATGTTGCTTCTTTCCTCTTTGAAGACAATTCAATCTTGATATACGTATGAGAGTGTTGTTTTTCTTGCTCCGAGTGTGTGGAAGACTACCGCCTATGTGGCTTTGTTGCTCGAACAACCATATGATTTTTTCCTTTGTTCCACACGGCCGGTAACTATTACCTTTTGTAATACGCACGATCGTGTGACTCCTAAGCTTCCTTGGCAACCTTTGCTTCTCTTTGCTTTGACTTGGCTTTCTTTGCATCGGTTTACCATTTTTCCTAAAAAACTCAAAATCATTATATTGATCTTAATTACTAAATACAATACTAGAAACTCAAAAATTTCAATGTAAAAGAGCATAAAAATCATACAAATTATGCACTCATCATGGAGATTATATTCTTTTTTGAGCTTTAGATTGATTAAAGTTGGGTCAACATTTATCATTTGAGCATGTTTTAGGAGTGCTAAATTTTTGTTTCAATTTACTCTCCGTTAGTAAAGTAACTAAATATCTAAATTGTAATTTAATCTTTGGACTTGAATTTTGTTTGATAGATGACTTATTCTTGAGAATACTGATTGGAGTGGGTAGAATGCAAAACGAACTATATTATTTGGGACAAAGAAAGGAAATGCATTTGTGTTAAAGAGGTTCATCGAGCAAACTTGTGGAATTGACGTTTGTGACACATACCAATGAATTGTGTGCTTAGGGTCGCCAATGGGCAAACTCGTATCAAATCATAATAGATTTGAATCCAATTTGTTTAGTGAAACAAAGTGAGTCAAATCTTATAAATTCAGATCGAGTTTTAAAAATATAAATCTAGATCCGAATCCTAACGAATATGGATTAGATTCGAAGCTTAATTGGATATATCACTTGGTTTTTGTAAAAACATTATGCTTACTATATTTAATATATTACTTGAATATTAAATATATTTCAACCATTACATGTATAATAAATTATTTTATGATAATATTTCGTATATCAATTTTGTAAAAAATTTAAAATTCCACACAATTCAAAAACACAAAATCAAATAATTTTAATAAAAGTTTATCTTAAACTAGGTATGAAATACGATAAAATTAAAAGAAATAAATAATAAATAATATTTATTTCTTTTCAACATGGTAGTAAAATAAATATTTATTAATTCAAATTTCAAGATGATAGTGCTACAAATTAAGGTTTTTAAAGAATATATATATATATATATATATAACAATTGGTTAATACGGAAAGAGTAGAAGCCATAGGTTTTTTCTGTTTTGATTAAGAAGCCAATCACTTGTAGTTCTTATTTTCTCTAAAATCTCTAAAAGTAAAAGTGCACAATAATCATCAATAACTCTACTCTCATATTGATTACGAGTTTTGGAATCAACAATAATTGTTAGAACAACTAGAATATCATGAGAATATTTTACAAGGATAGAAAATGTATCATAATTGATATATAAGTCAATTTATATATCTTTTTTCATGAAATTGAATTAATAAAATGCTAAGAAAATTTATATGTAAGTTTTTTAAAATACAATTGTTATTGTAAAGGATAAGCGTTATTTGAACATCATAACAAATAAACTATAAATTTCAACATAGTTTTATATTTATATTTTTTTATATTTAAAATTTTAATATTTATAAAATATTATATTTATTATAATAAAATTATTTTTAATTTTGGGTAGGATTATTATCGAATCAAATCAAGATAGATCAAGATTTGATCAATTTAATAAACATGTTAACGAATTCGGATCATAATCGGATCGGATTTGGATAAAAAAAATTATTTATTGGATTCATTTAATTACATCAAATTCATATCAAGATCCGATCTATTTGCAACCTTACATGTGTAGTTAGTTTCAAGATTTTATATTGTAGTTGATTACCATTTCTAAAAAAAAAAAAAAAAGCATTTTGTGATGCATACCTGTAGGGCAAAGCAAACTAGATTGCCATTTCTAATTCGCACCTATAAATCAGATAATAATTTTGATTTATTATATTGTGATATTTTTGTTATTTTCTTATCATTGTTGATGATTGTAGTTAGGCCATATGGTTTTTTTTTTTACTATGAAAAACAAATTCAAAGCTAGATATTATTTCCTATTCTTTTCAATTAGGCGCATAAACAATTTATCACTAAAATCAAGGTTTTTTGTACCGATAATGGCCTTGAATTCAATCACAATGATTTGATGAAATATTATTTTGACCATGGAATGACTAGACATACCACTTGCATCGGTACCCCTCAATAAAATGGTGTGGTAGAACACAAACACCGATATCTTTTAGAAATGGCTAAAACATTACATTTTCAAGCTAACTTATTGATCTAATTTTAGGACGAACGTATTTTGACCGTCGTATGCTCATCAATCACATGAAACTTTCTATTATACAAAACAAGATGTTTTATGAACTCTTATTTAATTAGGTACTTGGTAATAATCACCTATGAAGTTTTGGATGCCTTTGTTATGGACACATTCATACCAAAACTTAAGATAAATCCGTACCTCATAATCAACTAGGCATTTTTATGGGCTACTCTCATGGTCAAAAAGGCTACAAATGTTTTGACTTGGACAACCGACAAATATATGCTTCTTATGATGTGGAATTTTTTGAAGACATTTTTTCCTTTACCTCTTTAGCCCATTCTACCATTTCAATTGACAATGGGGTAGAATCATTTCTTGGTACCTATGTTGTAGACCATACTCATGATGGATTATTAACACATGAATAAAGCAAGCCTATTAGGGTTTTTGTTCCACTTGTGTAATAGACTATTTCTTTTCTTCCTAACTTGGCCAAAGACACAAGGCCTTTTATCTCCATATGAGTCCATGATACTTGATCTTCTTCTCGCCAATGACTAGTCCACACACCATGAGCCTTGCAACACTACCCAACCCATCATGGCAGATTCTATACAACAAGAGTCTTGCATCTTTAGATAACCCTTCATGATAGATTCCGTACATCTAGCTTCTCAGCATATAGTGTAACCTATTGTCACTCGTATTCTCTTGATACTAGGCCTTCTAGTACTAATCTTTTGCATTTGACTATTCCTTCTCAAGAGAACTCTTTCGATTAGGTGCCTTTTTTGGACTCTAATGGATCTTTATCTTTAGATAAACCACCCACTTATGTTTGATAATTTTCCAAACATCTTTTAGGTTTCCATTATACTTTACTCGCCTTTCCTTCGCCTTCCTCCACTTTGCATTTCCCATGCCATTCAACTAACTCGATAGTTCATTCTTTATCTCATAATATTTCATACTCCAAATTTTCTATAACTCATTATGCATTTTTAGCAACCATATGTTCTATTGATGAGCCTATATCTTTTTCTCAAACGAGTTCGAATACTTAGTGGTGGGAGGCCATAGCCAAAGAAATTTCTCTTCCGGAAGTAAATCACACTTGGACATTGGTTCACTTTTACTTGAAAAATAAGTCATTGATTTCAAATGGATATACAATGGTTAAATTTAATCCAAATGGATATGTAAAAAGATATAATGCTCATCTTCCGGTAAAAGGATACACTCATATTAAGGGTATTGATTTTCATGAGACATTTGCATCGATCACGGAATTAGTTACGGTTTGATGTCTTCTTGCTTTTAGTTTTGTACACAATTAGGAACTTTACCAATTTGATGTCAACAATGCTTTCTTATATGGTGATATCGAGAAAGAAGTCTATATAAAAATTCCTTAGGGTTTTGCTAAAAAAAAGAGTGACGAGTTTATCATCTTTAAAAATCTCTTTATGGACTCTATCAATCTTCTCAAAACTAGTATCAAAAGTTCACTTAGTCCTTACTGGTTGTGAACTTTCTTCAATGTAATTTTGATCACTTTTTATTTACCTTCTTTTAGTAAAGTATCTTCATGGTACTTCTTATTTATGTTATTGAAGTCATTATTATGGGTATTGAAGTAGCTAAAATCTATTAGCTCAAATAATATTTGGACATTGAGTTTCATATTAAAAACCTTAGCAAGCTCAAATATTTTTTTAGGTCTTGAGGTTTCTTGCTCCTCGGCCGATATTTTCTTAAGTCGGTGCAACTATGTTCTTGATAACTTAGCCGAATGTGGCTTGACCGATTGTATATAAACTATCCTCCTCACTTATGGATTAGTAGCATAAACTCGATCCCGATTCTAGTCCTCTTTGTGATGATTCTATTCAACATCACTACCTTGTTGGCTAATTGCCTTATCTCGCCATCACCCATCTTGATATTATTTACATCGTAAACATTCCGAGTCAATTTATGTATAAACCATGTCAGCCACATTTTAATACTACTATCAAGACATTATAAAGGTGCTTCTAGTCGTGGCATTTTGTTTTCTTCGATAGTTCCTTATCTTTAAGGGGATACTCGTGATATGGAATGAGTTATCTATTTTGTTACTTGTCGCTTAATCACTAGTTATAAAGTGTTTTTAAGATCTTCTCTAATTTTCTAGCAATCTAAGTGTTTATGAGATCTTCACTAATTTTTAGCAATATAAGAAACAATATGTTGTCTCTCGTTCGTCGACCGAAATCGAATATAAAGCTATGGTGGCCATTGCTAATGAAATTGTTTGGCTTATATGAATGCTTTTTGATATAAGCATTCCTCATCCTAGCCTTATTTCTATTTTTGGTGACAATCAAGTCTCTTTTCATACCGTCGCCAATCCTATTTCTTACAAGCGCACCAAGCATATCGAGATCGATTGTCATTTTATTTGACAACACATCTAGTCCAAACTCCTACCGTTAAGAATGATTTCTACTCAATTTCAATTGAATGACTACTAAAAATCTTGGATGTGATTGTTTTCGGACCTTATTATCCAAGTTGGACATTTCTAATTTGTATGCTCCAACTTAAGGGGAAGTAATAACAATAATTATCTTGTGATTAATATAAAATATTTTATCATTATTATATAATATTTTGCATTAAATATATCCTTGTACATATGCATATTTCCGTATTTCATAACTTCATTATAGGAAATAGTTGACCTAATTGGCCTACATTTTAGGATCCTTAATTGCTAAATAGTTTTATAAATCTTTTCTTATACCTTTGTAATAAAATATACGGTGATATTTTTACATTATTTTTAGGATCGGATAACACATTATCACTCACTACTATTTTTGAAATTAAATTTTCTACCTTTGATCAAACCGTCAAGTGGAAAAATCTAATGTTCCTACATCAAGCTTACACCAAGTAGCTTTAGATTTTTACCTCTATAACAATTCAAGCATTCTACGAACCTTTTATAACTCAACTTAACAAATATGAGATTCTCTAGCTCATCTTGAGGTAATGGCCAATGCTCTTTGATCAATTTTAAAGAATTTACTTTTCTCTTGAGATCTTTAAGTTATACATCCAAAGCACCAAAATTTGTAAGATTCTAGTCCCTTAGTTGTTATTTTAGGAAGCTCAACTTCTTAATCTTATTGAACCAGTTAGGATATAAATAACTAGATCGCTCCCACATGTTCTAAAGAGAATCAATGAAATAAAGATGAGACCACTAGCGATCCAATCGTTTAAATAGCCTCAAACCCCATCAAACACCATTCGGTCCTACAAGTACTGGGCAATGATCGGACAATTCTCTATTAAGGCCTATAAGCTTAACATCTAAAAAATGAAATGTCTAGTGAGAACTACCAAACATCCTATTAATACGGGTTATGGAATCAGCTCTATATTAAGTAAACCTACGATCGGACAATAAAAATTCAATTGGTTTATAAATATTAAAAAAATCACCAAAATCGAAGCTCCACTACTATTTACTCTACCAAGTAGCTCTGTTTGAAACTTGTAGTGCTTCATTAAAATCACCAATCATTACCTATGGAGCATCAAAACCTAAATTAAAGACGAGTAAGCTATAAGAGTTTAAGCTAGTCTTTTGTTTAATTAACTTATTACATGACTTCATACTTAAATAAAGAAATATTAATGTTCAATTAAATGTACTAATGAATAGTATTAACTTTCTTGTCGAAGTCCTTAAAGTGGGTGGAGAATATCAAGGAAAGCATTAAGAAAGCATGGCGAGGTCTAGCACGAAAGTGATATTCGACTTCCTTCATCACATTAAGAAAAAACCCCAAGCCAATATATATCTCACGGGAGATATGGGATGCATGGCATAAAAAATGGGTGAAACTTGAGTTTGTTATCCGATCCGAGATGGTAGTCCGGAATCGCGAGAACGAGACTCGGTGGCATCGTAGCTGGTCCATCTAGACATACGAAGGGTTCGATCGGCCACGAGAGCACTATATATGGTATTAATAATGATTTCAACATAATTAATTAAACATTGAAGTATATTTCTTACATTTAATTATATTTGTTTCATCATTATGAGTTGGATCTTGAACTTAATGCTCATGAGGTTTTCTTGAGGACTCACAGAAGAAGGTTGATGATTAGTACATCTTCATCGATCAACGAGCTAGAATGGACTCGGAGTTCTCGGAGTAATTTATTAAGTTATAAGGTTATTTCATACTTATGTCACTTATATATATATTAAAAAATAATTGAGAGGGAGGTTGCTAGGCGACGGATGGAGGGTACTTCATCGATCAACATCGACATGAATGAGATTTTAAGAAGGTCGTTAGAGGGAGAGATAATAAGAGGAAAAGGATGCACAAACTCGGGTTACGGGCCTCTTACTATTACTCTAATGTCGAGTACATTCTATAGTTCGGCCACTTCGCAGTTTCATATCGATAATGAGGCATGACAAAAGGAATTAGAGGATCGTACTTCTAGACATGCAAAATAGATCTAAGCATCTAGAGGGTTCCGTTACAACACTTTTAGCTACTACAAATGAGTTGAAAGAGTACACTCGGGAGCAACATGTGATGATACAACAAAAGCAATAGATGTTGTTGAATATGTAGCGAGGCGGTTCGTCCATCGAGCCTTCGATGGACGATTCCACCCAACCTTCAACTCGACGACCTCGCCGATCGCTCCTAGCTTTTATGTTATCTTTTTCTTGTAATATTAACAAACTTTAACGTTTTTCATAATTAAATATTTAATTTAATTTTATATTAAGTTTTTAATTTTTAAAAATCTTATGTATAGGTTTTTTTTTTTTTTTTTTTTTTTTTTTTTTTGTTTTAAAATTGGAGTAGGTTAACTTAAAACAATTACAATTTAGGTAAATATTAAAAAATGAAAAAAAATTCACACCGGTTTTAACCATCTCTAAATCATGATTTTAGCGACCATTTTGACAAACCGTCTCTAGTGATTGTTAGTCAAAATGGTCACAAATTTGTTAGTGACGGTTTTTCTTCACATTAGCGACGGAAAAACCATAATTAACTTGGCGATAGACTAAAAAAAATATCACTGAATAATTAGTGACGAGCATTTTGAGGACAGTTTCAAACTATCATTAATCTTATTTAGTGATGGTTTTTTAGTAATTAGTAACAGTCTAGTCTAGACCGTTACTAATAATATATTTTCTGGTAGTGGCCAGTTTGTTTATTTCTTATTTGCTATTTGTTCTGCTTCCAAATATTGTTGATGGGCTCGTAAGGAAGTTGAGATCCCCATAAACTTAGGACACTGGTGAATGGGCCTTTTCTGTTGGTGATTTTTGTCTAGTCGGTAAAGAAATTGAATGTTTAAGATGCTGTTCAAGCAGAAAAAGTTACTAGTGAAGTTAGCTTTTTATACTTGATTTTCACGTCTTTTAGGGCAGTAAGCTTTCGTTATTATTCAAATGCCTTCCGGCTCTATTACATTATATTACTAATTCTATGGGGGATGTGTTGGAGCGCATGCAGCATAACGCAATGCAACCTATAAATGTTAATTGGATACTTCTCCTTAATTTGACACTTGAAGTTTCTTAATCATATTAGATTGAAGTATGGAAAATAAAGCATTAAGGATAGATGGATTGAACATGCTGTACATTCGGTTCCAAAAGAAAAACCCTTGTTTCAAAAATTCGTAGCACCCAACGCCCTGTCCATGCACGAACCCATCAAACATCTTTCAAATCATAAGCTTGGATTTTAGTTAAGGAGCTAAGCCTATCTCAAAATAGCCCGAGATACTATAACTGTGAGGTGAGCAACACGTGAGCCAATGTTGCAAATCGAAGAAGCATCGACCCATTTTCAAGGAAGAAAATCGTTGCAAGCAATGCCTAACGCCTTTGAGCTAGAACCATAAGCATCATGTAGAAGATTGTTGGCTAATTCCTTGTCTAACTAATCCTAAATAATTTTCAACTGTTCATCTGCCTAATTTCAAAAAAATGTTCAATCAAGCATCAGGATAGAACTAAAATTCAACTAAGATCATTTTTTTCTAGGCATTTTCCTTTCTTTTTTTTTTTCCACAAAGAATTTTTTTTTCCACAAAGAATCCAAGATTTCGGTTAAAAACTTGCAATAAAAATTTGAGGATGATCATAACAAATCAACTAGCTATCTTTGGCTACCAAATCCATTTGGTCGAACTATTGAGCTTATACGGTGCAACATTAGACCCTAAGCAAAAGAACTTAGCACTAACTCTTTTTTTTTTTTTTTTCCGGATGAAAAGGATCGATTTCATTAATTAATAGAAAATTAAAGAACAAAAAATTTGATTCAAAACTAAGATTCAAAATTTGACAAGCGACGGTTGCATATATGGATTGATGAATTGATTATATTTTGATCAAAATATCAACCGATGGATCAATCAACGCAGAGAAGAGAGAAGAGGAAAAGAATTTTTTTGTTTTTTGAGGTTCTGTTCTGCAAGAGAAAAAACCTATGGTGCAGGTATGTGTTTCTTCTTTCAGTTAAAAGATCCAAAAGATACTATATGATTAATATTTAATATTTCTTTTACTGTTAAAGGATAAAATCATCAACTAACAAACCAATAACATATTTAATAAAATCAATGAATATTTTTAAATTTTATAATAATGTATGGGGCATCATTTGAATTGTTTAACGGAAAGCATAAGATTTGATCTAATAAAATTATAATTTATATTTATAGGAGTTTCAAAATTCCTCTATCAAAACATGGATGCATTCCACGTACATGCCCACGCATGCACATCAATGCAGATAAAAACAGAGATCTCTGATCATTATTCCAGAATTATTCGTTATATCTACGTTGTAACTCTAAAATTATGTATAAGAAAACAGAATTACAAATATTAAAAGGCATGCAAAGTCCTGAGTACAGAGAATGAACTCCTAGCGGGAACGCAAAGGGGGTTATATACGTAGAAGCACTGGAGAAGTGCTCATGGATAACACTTACAAATCAAATTCCAGATCATGCAGACATAAAAAGTCATTAAGGTGTACCTAGGATTATTTAAAAGGGGTTTCGAGTTGTGCAAAATTACATCTTATTTGCAATAACTTTTAATGGACTCAAAATATAAATCAGTGAAAAACTATATCTTTTTGGCAGGTATGGTTCGGTGATGTTTTGGATATAAATTTAAAGTGTAATTCATTAACGGATATGGACCACGTTTTTTTTTTTTTTAGTATGAGATTGGTTTAACTAGCCGGATGCCCACCCATTGCCATCCCTGCCTGTGATCTGTGAAATCCTAGTTCTGCTATAAGCTCAAGAGTATCTTTAGATTTCTTAGCTAACGTTCAACCTACATCCACTCATCTAATGGTCAACGTTTTACGCATTTAAGTCTGTCCTTTCTGAGGAAAGGTAATTCTGCAGTTCACAAGCAATCCTCAGTTTGATACAATTAATGCAGGGGGGCACGAGACCATCAATGATGTTACTATATTTTTCTGTGGAAGGTCATCAGAGCAACCTAAAATAAAACCTTAAACAGAAATTAGTGGAGAATGAAGAATTGGACTCATTTCACGGTGGATGGTGGACCACCCGCCATAAAATATTGCTATAATTTCAAGCACCCAATGCATACAGCAATTAACGTCACTCTCCTAATTAGGCACTATAAAATGCGGGGGATTTGGAAAAGAATTCTCTGCAAGAAAAAGAGTGAGACTGAGATCAATTAAGTTGCCATGGGAAGGAATATTAAGGCCTGGCTTGTTTTGATTTTCTTTCTTATAGCATTTTTTGCAGGCAGTGGTATTGCTGAGGGAGCAAGAGATTTGGGAATGACAGGATCAAAGGTCTACAATCCTCAGAATTTGGGGCGGCCATTTAGGGGTTGGGGGGCTGGCCAGGCTTGGGAGGCTGGCCGGGCTTGGGGGCTGGCCGGGCTTGGGGGGTTGGCCAGGCTTGGGTGGCTGGCCAGGCTTGGGAGGAGGACTGTGCTGCGGCGGTGGTGGTGTACCAGGATTGGGAGGCTGGGGAGGAGGACCGTGCTGCGGCGGCGGCGGTGGCGGTTTACCAGGCTGGGGTTCGGGCTTGCAAAAGCCGGAGCTGGCTGGACTGAAAGATGAGGCTGAAGGAGGTGCTGGGAATGGAAAGTTTGCCACATATTACGGGGCTGCCGGTGGCCAAACCCCGTGAAAGCATGCTTTTTATTTAGTGTTACGAGGGCATCAATCAAATAAAAATGTAGACCAAATAATGAGCAGCGGCTTTGCTATGCTGGGGCGGGGGGTATGTAGCTTGTGTAAATCGTAATGCATGTCTAGTAATAATATATATGGTACTTGAGTAAAATGTCCTTCAGCTACATCTCTCTCTCTCTCTCTCTCTGTCTCTCTCTCTCTCTCTCACACACACACACACACTGTTATATACAAGCTTTTTCTGCAAAGCCTAATTGGCTGTACAGAAAAAAGCTAAGCAGTACACACCAAGACTACTTGGTTCACGTTATTCCAGCACCTGCACAAGAATCTTCGCTAGATATATACATAGTTTCATCATAGATTACTTGAATATGTCTATATATATAAAGCAAAAAGAAGAACCGTCTCTCGAACATCCAATTCTGTTTTATTGTGTTTCTCAAAGCTTTTGCTCCAATTCGTAACAGAATCGATATAATGCGATGACTTCAGCTCACACAAGATCAAGAAGCCACGTTGGGATTAACTAAATGAAAATTCCTATGGTAGGAGGATGAAGATGATTATGTGCCAGCTGATGTGAGATGGACTGATGATGTGTCACTAATCATTAGTGATTATGCTGTTAGATTGGAACCATTTGGAAGTAGGATCCAACTTGAAAGATTTAATTGGTTGTTGAAGCAATTAAAACTCTTTCAATGTTGTTTTCTAGTGAACATATATCAGAGTTTGAATTCAAATGGGGAGTCTGAGTTTAATAGAGATCAAAATATGAACTTAAATAAAGAATTTGAGATTAATTATAGAACAAAAAGTAACAACTAATATAGACTTACGTATAGTGGATTAATTACAACAACGGATCATTAGGGGATAGGGTTTCAGATGATGGGCCTGCAAATATTCATATGACTTAAGCTGAGACTTAAGCTGTCGGAATACTTCACTTATAACTTACCGAATGAAAAAGAAAGGGAAGGCTCGATATTTCCATGAAAAATAAATATTAATAGTAGTGCAAACATTGGAGAAACAATTGGGAAGAATAGTGAAGATGATATGATTACGATAGTCAATAAAAGAATTAAGATGTATGTATTTTGTATTGGAGTCGATTCTGATCAAAATAATGAGGTGGACTTGGAGGAGACTTTGAAGATTGTTGTGTCTTTGAGGTGGCTGATAGAACTACTAATCTAGAAGTCTCCGATCGGATCGCTAAACATATTGCAAGGAGAACAATGAGTGGGAAAAAGCTTTCCGATTTGATGAGTTAGAAAGATCAAGTTTAGGACTTTTTCAAAACATTTAAGTCTATAGTATCTTGCAATTGCAGGGTATTGGTAATTTGAATAAGAGAAGGGTTATAGAATATTATTAGTACTCATTAGTAGATGTTGTCTGTCGCTTAGAATCAAAACTTTCTGAATGTTCAGATTCTTCTATTGATTGTTTATGAAGCGGTCCTGATGTCAAATGGATGAATGAATGAATTTAAGCTCGATCGATACACTACAAGAAATATAGGAATAGCACTCATTAATCAGGGGCAGTTTTCTAAATACTAAGTAAATCATAGCTAATTTTGTTGATATTATCGGTTTTTAACGGTGGTTTGAAAAACCGTCACTTTGAACTCATAAATTTGAAAAAAAATATATATCACAAATTGGACCCAAGTTAGCGACGGTTTTCTATAAACCCTCGCTAAAAAACAATTTATTGGGCTTTTAGCGATGGTTTAATCAGGCTGTCACTGATTAATCCCCTCAAAATTTGAGGTTGTTAGCGACGATTTTTCCAATACCCTCGCTAAAAACGTATTTTTTGAGAGAATCATTGATGATTTTTGAGAAATCGTCGCTAAAAACTGTTTTGGTTGAATTTAATGAAGGTTCATAAGATCCTCGCTAAATTCTCAAAAAACCCAAGTGGATACATTTGGGGAATTTAGCAAGGTCCGGTCGGGCCATCGCGATTCCATCTATTTTTTGTTTATTTTGGAGGCGGATTTAGCAAAATCGTGGCTACTAGACCTTTTTGGGCGAATTTAGCGACGGTTCAAATAAACCATCGCTAAATTTTTCCAAAAACCCCAACGAATACATTTTGGGATTTGGCGACGTTCTAGTTAGATTGTCACGGATTCCACCAATTTTTGTCTTTTTAGCAACGATTTTTAGGTAAACCATCGCTAACAAACCGTTTTGTGTAACTTTAGTAACGGTTTAAATAGATCTTCGCTAAATTCTCCCCAAAAATCCAAAGAATACTTCGAAGATTCTAGTGACGGTTTGCTTAAACCATCGCTACAAAGCCCCCAAATTTTGAGGGGAATTTAGCGAGGCTTTGATGACCAAAATTTAGGCGACTTTGTAGTGACAGCTTAAGCGCACCATCGCCATAATCCTTAAAAAATGAAGGCTTTCCATTACGGTATTTTGAAAACCATCACTAGTACATCTTTTTCGATGCTTCGATGACGGTCTTATAAGATCATTGCTAAAAATTACAACTAGACGAAAATCGAAATGTTTTTTTAAAAAGTGGGATTTTGCATTTAGCGATGGGATGAAAACCGTCGCTAAACGCAAAATACCTAAAATTGATCTCCCTCTCTTTTTCTTCTTCTTTTCTCTCTTCTTTTTTTCTAGTGCCGCACCCCCTTAAAAACCTCCATTGACTCCATTAAACCATATAAACTCTCTTTCTTTCTTCTTTTCTTCTTCTTCCCTTCCATCGCTTTCCTTTTCCTCCTCCATTCCCTTTTCTTTTCTCTTTTCCTTCTCCTCCTCCATTCCCTCCTCTTCTACATGGATCGAGTAGTGTTGGCAACTACTCCTCCCTTCTTGCCTCATCCATTTTTAGCCGACATCCCAACTCAATCATTTTAAGTTCTTGAATTTTTGCCTTTGATTTCAATACATAAACTAATTTTTTTTTCGCCTTTGATTCAATACTTATATATATTGTTTTTTAATTTTTTTTTGGTTAATTGTTTGTTAGTTTAATTTATTTTATTGTTATGGTTAATCTGTTAGTTGTTATTAAATTAATTAATTTCTAAAAAAAATAATAAGGTGTTAGTTGTTATTTAGTTGTTAAATTAAGTTAATTAGTTATCAATTAAATTATTTAATAGTTTAAAAATTTAATTAGGTGTTAGTTTAATTAATTGGGGTTAATTAAGTTATTTAGCTCGTTAAATGAAGTGAATTACTTTTTAATTAAATTAATTAATTTTTTTAAAAATAATTAGGTGTTAATTAAGTTATTTAGTTGATAAATTAAGTTAATTTGTTGTTAATTAAATTTTTTAATTGTTTAAAAATTTTAATTAGGTGTTAATTAATTAATTGGTGTTAATTAAGTTATTTAATTGTTAAATGAAGTTAATTACTTGTTAATTAAATTAATTAATTAGGTGTTAATTAAGTTATTTAGGTGTTAAAATGAGTTAATTAGTTGTTGATTAAATTAATTAATTTCTAATTAAAAAATTAATTTAATTAATTAGGTATTAACGGTGATAAAATAAGTTAATTAGTTGTTGATTAAATTAATTAATTTCTAATTAAAAAATTAATTTAATTAATTAGGTATTAACGGTGATAAAATAAGTTAATTAGTTGTTAATTAAATTAATTAATTCTTAATTAAAAAATTTAATTAAGTGTTATTTTAATTAATGTGGTGTTAATTAAGTTATTTATGTGTTATAATAAGTTAGTTGTTAAGAAAAAACTTTATTAGGTGTTACATTTATTTATTTGGGTGTAATCTTATAGTTCATACTTGTATGAAATAATTTGTTATATTATTTTTCATCAAGATTATTATTGAAATATTTATGTAGTAATACTTGAAATGTGAAAAAAATTGACATGTTTGGTCACCGATATTAGGGTGACACCTCGTGGATATGACTTCCCTTGGAAAATAATTGAGAAGGTATAAGGTCGATGTCAATGCTCGCGATGGAGACGGGAAGACAAGAATAATTAATTTGATGTTAATTATGTTTTCCGTTAATTGAGAAACGTCCAGTTTATATGGGAAACTCGTCAAAATTTTGTTAGAATTTAATTAGTTGTAATACATTTTTGTATGATGTCCAATGCATAATTTTTAAATAATAATAAATAGTTATTCTGTTTTTTCCTTAAATTTGCAAACAAAAATAATTATGAATTCGAATTGTTCATGAATTGACTATAGATATACCAATTGTCTTTTAAATCGGTGTTTCATTAATGGTGTAAATGAATTTATTACTTTTGTCGTTATTCATTTTGAGTGTATGGACAAAAATAAGATAAGATGTCCTTGTAAACTCAAAAAGTGTTAGAACTATTTCCTAATATGGACCCGTCTAAAATAATCTAAGATTATTTATTTGGATAGTCCAAATAAATTAATTGGGCTAAAATGGTTTTGGCCCGTTAGGTTTTAATTAAAAAGTTTTAAGATATTTTGGTGGGACGATAAACATCAACCTTATTGGATAAGGATGAATTTTTTAAAGATAGTGATCAAAAATCCACATATAAAATAAACCTTGAAGGATAAGGAAGCAACAACCATAAGTCCAATTAGAACTTATTTGCCGCCCTTCTCCTTGTCCTCCTTGTCCTTGGAGGACAAGGAAACTCTCCCCCGTACATAGGAGAAGAAGTGCGGCATAAGGATTGGATTTTGAGGGGAAAGAAAATTCGGCCAACATAACACAAAAAGAGAGAGAAAGAGAAATTTCGACCGATCCTAAATAATCAATAGGATACAAAGCCAAGAGAGAATAAATAAGAGAAAATAATTTTCTCCAAAACCCTAGCAAGCCACACTCTTTTGTTTTCTTTTAAGGTTGTCACAAAATTGTCTTAGATTGAATTTCTAAATGAAACACTACACAAATCGGAAAAGGTGGAGCTAGCACCCGATCGATTTTCGAGTGCTTCTTTGTGGATATTTGGACTATGTGAATCATCAATAAAGGTCGGACTCTTAGACGATTTTTTTATAAAAGAATTTAAACCCGCACTACAAAAGGTAATCTTTTATTTATTTCTTAAAATTCATGCATGTATGGTCGGTATATTCAAAGACTTGATCTTGGGCCATTAGATGGATAAAATTTTTTGTTTATTCCGCATCTCTATAGGATGCATGATCCTTCAATTATTAGATATGAATGATTTTGATGTGATTTTAGGAATGGACTGGTTAGAAAATTATCATGCTTCACTAGACTACTACAATAAAGTAGTACATTTTAGTAATTTAGAAAAAGAGGGGTTTTTTTTTCAATGAGAGTAGAGTGTAGCTCCCTCTAGCCTAATATCCGCCATTAAGGCACGTAAGATGATAAGAAATAGGTATGTGGCATATTTGGCATATGCGAATGAGACAAATGATAATGTGATCCGTTTGGACCAAGTCCCAATCGTTATGGAGTTTTTCAATATGTTACCGGATGAACTACCTAGTCCGCTTGTAGATAAAGAAATAGAGTTCATTGAATTACTCTCGAATACCGAACCTACCTTTATACCTTCCTATTGGATGGCACCGAGTTGAACTAAAGGAGTTGGTGGTTTAGCTTCGGGACTTGTTGGATAAGGGTTTTATCCGACTTAGCATTTCTTCATAAGGTGCTCTAGTTTTGTTTGTCAAGAAAAAAGATGGGAGTTTGTGGTTATGCATTGATTACCATCAACTGAATAAAGTGACTATAAAGAATAGATATCCATTACCAAGGATTGATGACCGGTTTGACCAATTACAAGATGCAAAATATTTCTTCAAAATTGATTTGAGGTCTAGGTACCATTAGTTAAGGATTAAGAGGGAGGATACTGCTTTTAGGATACGGTATGGTCATTACAAATTTTTGATGATGTTTTTTAGTCTTATTAATGCTCTAATAACTTTTATAAACTTGATGAATGGGGTGTTTGGTCGCTTCCTCAATAAGTTTATGATAGTGTTTATTGTTGATATTTTTATATACTCTAAGAATGAGAGAGAGTATGAAAATCATCTAAGATAATGTTGCGGACATTGAGGGACCATAAGTTGTATGCCAAGTTTTTGAAGTATGAGTTCTACTTGGAGAATGTGGTATTACTAGGAAACATTGTGTCAAAAGAATGGATTATTATGGACCCAAAGAAAATAAAGGCAATAACCCATTGACGGAGACCTACTTCGGTGATTGAGATTTATAGGTTTTTAGGTTTGGTTGGACATTATTGAAGGTCCGTGCAAGATTTTTTAAGAATTATAGCATCGTTGACTAATTTGACTCGGAAGAATGTGAAGTTTCAGTTGTTAGATAAGTGTGAAGAGAGTTTTTAGAAGCAAAATACGTGTTTAACTATGGCATCAATCCTTACATTACCTTCGGGTAATGGTGAATTTTTAGTGTTTTACGATGCCTTAAAAGTAGGGTTAGAATGTGTGTTGATACAGACTTGATAGGATAGTAGCTTAGGCTTTGAGATAGTTGGAAAAAAATAAACGAACTACCCTACATATGCCTTAGAATTAGCGAGTAGTGGCTTTTATCTTAAAAATTTAGAGGCATTATTTATATGAAGAAACATATGAGATCTACATAGATCATAAAAGTTTGAAGTACATATTTGACTAGAAGGATTTAAATTTGAGGCACAAGAAGTGGTTGGAGTTACTTAAAGATTATGATTATGCCATCTTATATCACCCGGGTAAGGCCAATGTTGTGGTCGATGCCTTGAGTAGGAAGTCGGTAGGGAGTTTGGCTCATTTAGTGAAGGAGAAATGGCCATTCACATTGGAAATGAATAAATTATGAGATTCTAAAGTGGTGCTTAGAGTTAGTGAGTCAAGTGTTCTTTTGGCTTAGGTAGAATTTAGGTCAATTTTGGTAGATTAAATCCTAAAGGCTAAGAAAAATGATGAAAAAATACAAGATATTTCCACTAAGATATAAGAAAAAAAAATTCTAGGGTTTAGAGTGGATGGTAGAGGTACTTTATGGTTTCATCGAAGGTTATATGTGCTAAAGAATCCGAAGCTAAGAGAATAGATTTTAAGAAAGGCTCACAATGTGGCCCATTATATATATGCTGGTTATGGTAAGATGTATAATGATCTTCGTGAGCACTATTGATGGACTAGAATGAAGAAAGATATTATAAAGTTTGTTTCATGGCATTTGACTTGTTAGCAAGTAAAATATGAGCACTAGAGGCCAACGAAATGTTACATGAGTTGTCATCTTTGGAGTGGAAGTGGGAGAGAGTGGTAATGGATTTTGTGATGGGTTTACCTCAAACCCAATGAGGTTATGATTCAATTTGGGTTATTATAGATAGATTGACTAAGTTCACTCACTTCCTACTAATAAAAAAACACTTATGGGTATGGTTAATACGCCCAACTATACATTAATCGGATAGTGTCCTTATATGGCCTTCTAGTTTCCATCATTTTAAATCAAGGTAATCTGGTTACTTCTCAATTCTAGAGGAAATTACAAGAGGCACTTGATACGAGATTAGACTTAAGTACAACATTCCAACTTTAAATAGATGGTTAGTTAGAAAAAATGATTCGGAATTAGAGTATATACTTAAAATATGTGTGATGGATCTAAAAGGTAGTTAGGATCATCATTTGCCATTGATTTAGTTCTTATACAATAATATTTATCACTATATTATCGATATGACATCGTATGAGGCTTTTTATGGACGGAAGTGTAGATTGCCAATATGTTGGGTGAAAGTTAAGGAAAAGGAACTCGTAAGGTAAGAGTCGATTCGACTTACTATCGAAAAGGTGAAGTTAATCCAAGAACACCTTAGGATTACATATAGTAAAAAAAAGAGTTATACAAACCCTAAGAGGAGACATGTAGAATTTAAAATGGTGATTTTCTATTTCTTCAAGTTTCTCCAATAAAGGGAGTAATATGGTTTGATAAGAAGGAAAAGTTAAGCTCAAGGTATACTAGATCGTTTAAAATCATTAGTCTAATTGAAGTAGTGTCTTATGAGTTAGCATTGCCACTATAGTTTTCAATTGTGCACCTCGTGTTCCACATATCCATGCTAAAGAAATATGTACCTAACCCATCTCATATCATAAAATCACAATTGGTGGATTTAAATCCCGACTTATTATATGAGAAGCAATCGGTGGCAATAGTAGATCGTAAGTTAATAAATTATATAATAAAGAGATTGTGTTTGTTAAGGTCATTTGGAGGAATAATTCAACGAAAGAGGCCACTTGAGAGGTTGAGGAAGAGATAAAGAGAAAATATTCTCACTTGTTCACTTACTAAGGCATAGCTAGAATTAAATTTGAGGATGAATTTTTCTTAAAAAGGGAAGGAAGTAATAACCTAAAATGATATTTAAGTTAGAAAAAAAAATCGAGCAAGTATATAACGGAAAAAACGAGACAATTGTTGTCCTTTATTTTTTCGTTTCTTCTTCCCCTCTCCTTCTCACTCAAACTTCCTATTTTCCTTCCATCTCCCTTCTTCAATTTAAGTCAAAACCTTATCCAATGAACTTAGAAAAGTATAAAACAAGTTGATTAAAATAGATTTTAGCTAGATTAAAGCTTCAAAAACTTAGAGAGTTAGGACTCGAATTGGAGATTAAAGAGAAAACTCGTCCAAGGTATGAAATTTCATGATTTAGTATTTAAATAAAGATATTTATATGTTTTATTGATGATATTAAAGTTGAATTGTATTGGGTTTGTTATTGGAATGAAGAATTTCATTAGATTAGTGTTAGGATTTTTAGACTCATTCGGGGAGAAGGTTGATTAAGTAATTCTAATTGATTAAATGATGTTTATTGGTTATCTTGGAGTTATTTTATATTGGGTTTGCCATTAATTGAAGATTGAGGTAGGTTAAAGAAGAATGATAAGCTATGTAGGTAGCTTACGCGAATAAATTAAATTGAAAATTGATGATGGATAATTAGATTGTTGGAGAGATTATAAAGTGAATTTAGAATTAGTTAGGCAATTGTCTAGGATTAGTTGAGAGAGTAAGAGTTTAGTTAAAGTTATAGATTTAAATATTTTTTTATCAATTTCATTCTTATAAATAATCTTGTATCCCTATTTCTGGAATAATTCACTTGTTCAAAATTATTCTATGATATGTGGTATTGATGGTTGTTCCACCATCTTATGTCATTAGATTTCTTGGAGTGGGTCACTCCATCTCAACCACCTTGATTCCATTTGATTCATTGATTCTACTTGTGAGTGGATATTATATAGCGTATTATACTTTTGAATTCCTTCTATATATCTATCATGCATCATCGATTTATCTATTATTTAAGCACATTCATTAGAACTTAGAAAAAAAATAGACCACTTTGTGCATTTGAAATGATTTCGTATTGAGAATGGTTAGATATGATTTTAAAAAAATCGAATATATATCTGAACAAGTGTTTTGTTTATGGTTTGATGTGTGGTTATAGATTTAAATGCTAATTTACTTTAGATCGTTGTTTTGATTATTCGTATAGTTTTTGTTAATGTTTATTTGATATTGAATTGTACTTTCAAATCTAATTTTATGCATGTATTGTATTTGATATATTGAATTTGGATATTTTGAAATATTTATAAGTTTAAGTGATTTTTGATATGATTTGGTTACCTTGGGGAATCTATCTAAGGGGTCGTAGCCTTTGAGCTCAATGATACATTAAGCTCCATTTAGTAGGAGAGGTGTAGTGCTAGCCCGTGGTCAACCAACATATGGAAACGTAGTCATGGGAGGATGTGACCTTTTAGTTTTCACACATTATGTTTTTGACCTCAAGTGTAATGAAAACCTAGATATATGATATGATTTGATTTGATTACTATATAAATACATCAATTTTGATGATTTGATGTGATTTTGTTTTAAACGATTTAAGTTATAATATATGATTTGGTATTTATGATATGCATTTCGTTTGGAGAAATAAGCATTGCATCCGAAGTGGAAATTTAAGTTATCATCCTTAGTCTATTTTCCTTTCTTAGTATGTTATATAGTATTTACTCACCGAGTAGTTGATTTGCTCACCTTCTACTATTTCGGTCTTGCAAGGTTTGTAAGAGTGTCATTTTAGCTTTTACTCAACTTGTTTGTCTTCAAGTCGGCACATTGATCATGCGACGTATTTACTTATAATATCTTAGAACTTGTGCTTGATTTGGTTGTATCTTTTAGAAGCTCTACAATTATATCTTATAAGAGTTATATTAGAATTTGATTATGGATATTTTTTTTGGAAAATACATGAATGCTATGAAATTATCATTGTGTTAGAGTTAATAAGTAATGATTATTAGGTTGAAATATTGTAATTGAAATGATGTTTGATGTGCTAAAGGTTTGAGGATTTAAGTTTAGATATTTGAGACTTGCTTGAGTTGAGGTGAGCCTCATGATTCTCTAAATTCTTATGTCGGTCATGACCCACTTCAAGGGTCATGACATTGACCAAAAAATAAATAAAAGAATTCTTAATGAAATCTCCAATCGATTAGAACCGTCGTTGACCAAAAAAACTATAAAAATCCTTAACGAAGTCTCCTAGCTTTCTAAGGCTTCAAGCCATGTGAAATAGAAGAACAAACCATGTGCCTTTATTAAGCAATTTGTGTGGTCATATGGGACCGACATGTGTATTGTAACCTTACTTTTTGCTATAAATAGTGAGGTTAGGGTTTTATTTTGGGATTCCCGCTTTTAGTAGCCACCATAAATGGAAAATTTTCCATTGTAATCAGCCATGAACAACTAAAAACCTATCTTGGTTGAAGAATGTTGAAGCTTTTGGTTAAATGGTTATGAGATATTAACGAGTTCTAATTCTAAACTTATTCTTTTTTTGTATTTTATGTTTTTTTTAGATGATTTACTTATGATTATATGATTAATTGGTTAAAGTGTACGTTAGTTCTTTAATTATCATAATCTATTACTAGCTAAGTATTCAAGTCGGTGTAATTTCTTGTCTAAACTTGCTTATGGTAGTAACTAGGGGTTAATGATTACAAATGTGTTTTTGTTTAATCTTTTGAAAAACATAAAATTAGATTACAATTTTTAGCATCTAATAAGGTGTTTTAGCTTCACCTATCTTTCTTTACTTTAATGTTGTTATTGAATTAAATATATCTAATGTCTAGTAGGATGTTCAATAGAGAGAGAATTAATCAAATAGTGCCTATTTGGTTAACGAATTACTAAGGAAAGATTATGGACAACATATATATTGTTGTTCTATGGTGAATATTCATGTCAAAGATAGGTTAATAATTGAATCGATGATCAACAACTAAAACAAAAGTGGATACTGAATTTCAACCAAGGCTTTCCCTATTATTGTTATTTTTAATTATTTTTTATCGCTTACAAATCGTAACAAACATAAAACCTTAATTTTACTTCTTTTGTACTTCAAAACAATCGGACATAGAAACAACTAATTAGGCTAATTTCTTATGGTTTCGACCCCTGTTTGCCCTATCTACACCCTCGAGGTTGGGTTCCGTGAGGAAAAAAATAAATAACTAATTTATTGGCGGCACAACAAGCCATCAAATATTGGTGCCGTTGTCGAGGAATGACATTGAATTAATTATTTTTCCTATTCTGATTTATTTATTTTTTTAAAATTATTTTTTTAACATGAGTTGTTATTCTCAACAGTTTAGCTCTAAATGTGACCTTCAATCCGAGAGATTCAATAAGATAAACTTATCTCGCTATTGCATAATAGATTTCTAACCTAACCTCTATAGTGTGTCAAATAGTTATAGGACATGTGCAACAAGTTCATAATTGTGGTATATGTTTGATGATGGGACATTCATCTCATAGGTATCCAATGTTTCAAGAAGAACATCCACAATATCTATATAATCTCTACACCAAGCACTTGCACTAGTTATAAGAATCAAGTGGTTGACTATGTATCTCATAATTATCAAAGATATCAATAAGTTCAACCATCATTCCAAGCTACACAACAAGTTCCTCCAAATTTAGGTCTATCTTTTGAGGATATTGATGTAAATCCCACGTATAAGGATGAGAGACCCAAACAACTTTGTTGCCAAAAAAACTCCAAAAACGTGCCCAATCAAGTTATAATAAGCAAAACCCAACTTGTTGTCTACAAGAAGGCAAGAACCGAAGCTATATTGCAATGGAGTGAAGAATGCCACATCCTATGAAGGATGATAAGTTTAGAGATACCATAAGGGTTACAATCCTTGATAAGTTAGATTTAGTTCTCAAATTTATTAAATCTCAAAATTATTATGCAAATCTAAAACAAAACTAAACTAGCCTTTAAATAGGCTAAACACGCCACTCCTAACCCTAAAAGGACTTTACACATCTTGCCACCTAAGGAGAAAAAAAAACCTAAATGGACTTAAAAGCATGCATAAATAATAAGGCTTAAAACCTAGACCCAAATTTGACTTTATTAATTAGTTCTAATTATAATTAAGTTAGATATAACAAAATAGTCCCAATATGATTAAAGGAGCCCAATCTTGGACTTAGATCAGATTGACAAGTCTTGGATCCCCCTCCTCTCTTAAGATGGCACCACAATGCTCCCTTGGGCCCTCGAAAGTGCATTCGCCCAGACACTCTTGAATCAACCCATGGAGAGCTTCTTTGGGCTCCTTATTCCTAGCCCACATTATTATATCATCTTTAATGTGCAATGGATCGGACGTTGGACTTGTAAACTAGCCATCTTAGACCTCCCTTAGAGATGCCACTTGCTGGTCCATTTGGCTCCTTTGTTTCCATCATTCCCTCTCTCTTTAAAAGGATTCATCCTCGAATCTTCGTCTTGATTCTTATCATACTCCCTCGATTAGAGAACATTGATCCTCGAATCTTGTAATAATAAAGTATCAAAAACACATACCCAACCTACAAATACGAACAAATAATGGAAAAAAAAATTAGGTTTGATTTTGTTGTCTTCATCTCCTTCGAAGGACAAATTCATTATATGATATATTCTCTTGAACATCTACAATCTTCTCATTTTCTTCCTCCTCTTACACAGCCTATAAGATTATCAAACTCATCCAACTTCACCTCAAGCACTAGTTCTCTTAAATTAAAATTTAATTTTGATGCCTCGGTCTTGGTCTTGTAATCATCTTTGGTTAACTCTTTATCAACAATAGCATAGTCATCATCATGATTGAAAATTTGAGTGCTCCCAACACCCACAAAATCAACGACAACATAGTAATCGTTATAAATAAGAGTTTGTCCGCTCTCAAATTTTTTTCTCTCAATTTCTTTTTACAAACTTATTTGGTCCTCATAAACTTTATTAGGTGATAATATAACAAGTGTTACTTTTTTTCCCCCATTTCAAATGAATATCTATTGTTAAACTCATTATGTATCACTTGTCTAACAACTTGTCAAGATTTTCCTAACAAAATATGACCCACTCTCCTTGGCAAAACATCACATAAAACCTCATCCTTGTATCTCTTAATAGAAAAAGACAAGTATCACTCGTTTGTTTACCTCGACTTTTCCACAGTCATTTACCCATTGCAATATATATGGTCTACGATGTTTAATTACGAGCAAACTCAATTTTTCAACTAAATCGGGACTAGCAACATTAACACAACCACCCTCATCTATTATTGATATGACATCGGATACAAAAAATATTATCCCTTCGTGTCTCCTCACTTTTCACTTGTGCGCTTATAGCATGCATAATTACTAATGACTCACCATAAAAATCATCATCAACAATCACTTCATCCTCTCTCTTAGGATTTTTATCTTTTGACATGTTTAAAAACTTATACAAAATTCGTTAGTGATAAAAAAATCCTCACAAACACTCCCTTATGTGTTTCACTCAAATTAATGACACTCAACGCTCATGTTTGCTCTCTTTTGGGCTTTTTCTTTAATATGCTTAACTCTCGAGCCCTTTATCACTCTAACTCACTCCTTTGGTTCTTTACCAAACAAATCCAAACCACATAAGAAATAACCAATTGTAAGTGACTCAACAACTTCACTTTTCAAGGATCAAATTTCGAACAGATTTGGAATAAAAAATTGACAAACCAATTCAAACAAGAATTTTAAGTTTACAAACACTAAGAATGACACTAGAACTAATTTGAATTGAATTTAAACAAGACAATAACAAGTGAACACAATGAGATAGAAAAAAACAGATCGGACTTCCTTTTTTTTAATTGAAACTTATTTAATTTGGACTAAAATGAAATTAACTATAACGACATGAAATAGAACAAAAGATAATGAAAAAGAACCTAATTTATATTAAAAAACAAAGTTAACTATAAATCAAAATTTTTCTTTATATATATATATATGTATGTATGTATGTATGTATATAAGACTTAATTTATCAAGCATACGAACACGAGAATCAAATAAGAAAAGCTATGGTAGAATAATAAGGAAGATACAATGAAGAAAATAAGACATGCATGAAATAGAAGACACAAGGACAATGGATAACTAACCTAACTTTGCATAACCTAGCTCCGATACCAACTAATGTGAACCTTACATATAAAAATGAGAAACTCAAATACCTTTATTGCTATAAAACCCCAAGAACGTGTCTAATCGGATTATAATAAGCGGAACCCGACTCGTTGCCTATAAGGAGGGAAGAATCGAAGTCGTGTTGCAATGGAGTCAAAAACGCCACACCCTATGGAGGATGATAAGTTCGGAGACACCGTAAGGGTTACAATCCCTAATAAGTCGGATCTAGTTCTCAAAAGAAGAAAATCTTCACAAATTTATTAACTCTTAAAATTATTATATAAGTTTGAAATAAAACTAAACCAACCTTTAAATGGGCTAAACATACAATTTCTAACCCTAAAAGAACTCTACATGTCCTTGCCACTTAAGCGAGAAAAGAAACAAACCCTAATGGACTTAAAAGCATATGTAAATAATAAGACTTAAAATCTAGAGCCCAAATCGACTTAATTAATTATTTCTAATTATAATTAAGTTAGGCTTAAAACATTAAGTTCAAATCGACTTAATTAATTAGTTCTAATTATAATTAAGCTAGATATAACATAATAGGCCTAATATGATTTAAAGAGCTCAATCTTGGACTTGGATCAAATTGATAAGTCTTGGATCCCCCTCCTCTCTTAAGATGGCACCATAATGCTCCTTTAGGCCTTTGAAAGTGCATTCTACCCAACACCCTAGAATCGGCCCATTGAGAGCTTCTTAACCCTAGCCTACATCATTGAACCATCTTTAATGTGTAATAGATCAAATCTTAGACTTGCAAACTAGCCATCTTGAACCTCTCTTGGAGACGCCACTTACTCGGTCCATTTATCTTCTTAGTTTCCATCGGATATCATCAATTCTCTTATGACTACTACTTGTTCAATTTTAATAGAAAATAAGAGTAAGCCTTCAAAATTTGGAGATTTGAGTATGTTAATTTGCTACATTAATAGGTGAGGTAGAAGCACAAATGTCAAGCAACTTTCTCTCCAAAATAGAAATGAGTTCAAAAGAACATTCAAGTGAGGGAGAGGATGTGGTAGACAAAAAGCAAGTTGTTGAAGATTTCGGAATAGAGCTAACTTGTAACGAAGAGCCCAACAAGATTATGTTTATTGATGAACTAGCCAAACAAGAAAACGATTTTGAGAAAGTGGACTTGGAAAATATTTTTGATGTGCCCACTATTGAATTTATCCTTCCAAAAGAGTTCAATACCAAGGCTAACAAATTTAAGTTTTTCTTGTCATTATTGCTTTCTATTTTACAAATCTAGTTCATGTCGTTGTCACTTTTGATTCTTCATTTTCTCAAGATTAGAGAAAAGGTTTTCTCTAATTATGTGAAAGTGATATGTGATGTGGAACCGAAGTCAAAGAGCCATAAATGGGATTCCCAACACCTTGAATAGAGGATCTAAATTAATGGACAAGGGTGAATTCAAGCCAACGACGTTAAACAAAAGAGCTTATTGAGAGGCAATCTAATGAATTTACTTTAAATTTTTATATTTTAGTTAATGTTTAAGTTATTTTTGTTTTTATTTTTCTCTAAATTACCTAAATGCTTAACTTGATTTTAAAAATGTATATAGCATAGATTTTTTGGCTTTGCAAGAAGGAGAAGGAAGGGATACCACACGGGTTGTAGGAAGAGGGACGATATGTTTATTGGAAAAAGCATGCACGTATGGGAGCCTTGCATTCTAAAGTTCACTTTGGAGGAGAAGAGGCGCAGGTAGTAAGATGTAGAAACGGCTTATCCTTCGGAAAAGGAATGCCTGTGTGACCTTGTATTGTGTTGTAATTTTAAGACAACGTAAGAGGCACGAGCAAAAACATGACACATGGGTTTTGCATCAAATTCACACACATGCGTGTTTCCTATGCTTGGCACTTCAACTTTCCAATAAAGATAGAGACATGGGCGGAAGAGCCATACACGAGTTGTGCGGCATAAGAGGCACAAGCATCCGCCTCTAGCTCCTTCCATTCTAAATGCTATAAATCAGATTTGATCCTTTATCTTTTAACTTAAATTTTTCTTTATATATTTGTGATCCATTCTACTTGAACATTGAGGATAATGTACAATTTAAGTGTGGGGATAGAATTTAGGTTTTCGTTAATTGTTTATGTATTTATAATTGTTTTGTGTTATGTGTTTTGTGTGTTTGTAATTTTTTTAGGTTATTCCCCTAATATTAGGGGAATAATCTAAAAAAATAGAAATGATGAATGTCATGGTTTAATATGATGTCCTTTTTTATTGGTGATTGATGATGAATTTTAAGAGAATCTAATGAAATAATTGAGATTGTTTTGGATATAATTGTTATAGAAGTACATGCATGCTAGAAAATTTTATATACCTTTGTGATTAAGCATTATTTAGGTAGAAATACTAATTTTGCAAGTTTTCTCTTTGAAACTAGATTTAAGTATGGTTTAAATAAATAAGATTTTATAACTATTATGAAATTTGAAAAAGGCAAAATAAAGCATTCTAATTGGAAAATTTGTCTTGATTGAGTAAAAATCTACTCTAATGATTTGATTTGTTTATTAACTAGGAGTATTCATAATAAATATTTACTTTTACATTAAACAACATTTAAATTATGAGTATGCAAAGCACTTTAAGTTTATGACGTGCTTGAGTAACCGATTGCCTTCATCATAATGTTAATAATTGCCTAAAAAGGTAAATGATTACTTAGGGAAGAACTATTAAAAGCCTTGAAAAAGATTGAGATGGTGAAGGAAGAAAAATTTTGATAAAAGGAAATCTCGATTTATTACTTTTGTTTATAGTGGTGGAAAAGAGGTAAGGGTAAAATAAGAGTTGCATGCTTGAATTGTGATTAGTTATAAAGATGTATAAATCAATTTAGAGACATGCATAGATATGAAAATAATGTCTTGAACATGATAAATTTGATTGCTTGATTTAGTTAAATTTCAAACTAAGCATCAATGTTTGAAGGATAATCATACCGGCATGATATTTATTTAAATAATTTTATGGGTTTATCGTCCGAAAGCCCACACGAGACATAAATTATCTACTAGGGTGACCTAGGGGTTTAAAAGCTTATTGTATGTGCTAAATGCAATCGTGATTTCAAAAAAAAAAAAAAGTGAGTTAGGCTTTATTATTATTATTATTATTTTTTTTTTTTTTTGCTCGAGGACTAGCAAAGTTTAAGTGTGGAGGTATTTGATGAGTTCATAATTAGCATGATTTTTATGCTCTTCTACATTGAACTTTCTAGCGTTTATTGTATTATAATTTCTAGTGTTTATTGTATTATATTTAGTAAATTAAGATCAAGATGATGATTTTGGGTTTTATAGGAAAACGATGAATTTGAGCCCAAAACTAAAGTAAAGAGAAGCAAAAGTCACCAAAGAAGCTTAAGAGTCACATGACCATTTGATTTTTTAGAGAAAATAGTTACTGGCCATGTGAAACAAAGGAAGAAACCGTATGGATTATTTAGTAACAAAGCTACACGAGTAATAGCCCTCCATACGGCAAAAGCAAGAAAGACAACATGCCCATGCATGCATCAAGGCTGAAATACCTTTCATGAGGAAAGAAGCATCACACGAGCGAGAAGACGTTCATGCGGAATGCACTAAAAAAGAGACATGCCCATATATGTCATAGCAAGAAGAATGATGCAACATGGGATGACAAGCATAATTCTATATGATCATGCACCTCTATTTAGCAAATCGTGCTTTACCGGCTCTCCAAGGCTTCAAGCCATGTGAAATAAAAGAACAAATCTAAGCAATTCGTATGGTCATGTGGGACTAATGTGTGTGTGTTGTAACCCTACCGTTAGCTATAAATAGTGAGGTTAGGGTTTTATTTTAGGATTCTCACTTTTAGCGACCATCATAGAGAAAATTCTCCATTGTAATTAGCTATGAACAACTAAACACCTATTTTCGTTGAAGAAAGTTAAAGTTTTTGGTTAATCATTGTGAGATATTAATGGGTTTTAATTTTAAACTTATTCTTTTTGAGTATTTTATATTTTTCTATATGATTTAGTTATGATTGTATGATTAATTGATTACGAGTACACGCTAGTTCTATGATCATCATAATATATTGCTAGCTAAGTATTCAAGTCCGTAAAATTACTTGTTTAAACTTGCCCAGGTAGTAACTAGGGATTAATGATTATAAATGTGTTTTAGTTTAATGCCTTAAAAAATATAGAACTAGATTACATCTTTCTAGCATCTAGAAGAATAGTTTAGCTTCACATGTCTTTCTTTACTTTAATGCTATTATTAGATTAAATCTATCTAGCATCTAGTAGATTCTTCAATAGCTTGGGAATTAATCAAGTAACGTCTATTTGGTTAACAAATCACAAAGGAAAGATTAAGGACAACATATATATTGTCATATTGTTATCCTACGGTGAATATTCATGTTAAGGATAAGTTAATAACCGAATCGATGATCAACAACTAAACCAAAAGTGGATACCGAACTTCAACCAATGTCTTTCCCTATTGTTGTTATTTTTATTTATTTTTTATTGCTTATAAATCACAACAAACACAAACTCCCAATTTTAATTCTTTTGCACTTCAAAACAATCGGACATTGAAATCATTAATTAAGTCATTTTTCCGTGAGTTCGACCCTTGCTTGCCCTATCTACACCCTTAAGGTTGGGTTCCGTGAGCAAAAAAATAAATAACTAATTTGTTGGTGGTACGACATGTCATGATTATACTCAATTTTCATTTGTAAAGTTCTCTCTCTCTCTCTCTCTCTATTATCTATCTCTTTCTTATGGAGTAAGCATTGGTGGTTACTCCTTGAGTAATTTAAAATTTCTCATAGTGAGAAATTTTAAAATACTTTAGGAGTAACTATTGTAATTGTATATATAGCTACTCTTGAGATTGATTTTTAAAAAGAAAGATAGACATATAAATAAAAAAAAGAACCACATCCACATTCTCAAAAAAATGATAAGAAGATTTTCAGTTGAACTTAAATTTTCTTTTTTAATTTTCTCTTTTTTATATTATCTCTCTTTTATGGTATAAGTATTGGTATCTACACCTTGAGTAATACAAAACTTCTCAAATTTTTTTTTTTAAAATACTCCAAAAGTAACTATTGTAAGTCTACAATACTTACTCTTTAAGCCTATTTTTGAAGAGAGAAAGAGAATCACATTCGAATCCACTAAAAATGATAAGAAGAATTTCACTTGAAATTATTTTTTTATTTTCTCTCTCTTTGGTGGTTATATCTCTCTTATGGAGTAAGTATTGATAGTTACTCTTTGAGTAACATCAAAAATTTTGAAACGAGAAATTTTAAAATACTCTAAGAGTAACTATTGTAAGAGTACAATAGTTACTCTATGAGTTTACCTTTAAAGAGAGAGATAGACAAATAAAAAAAGAATCACACTTGGATCCACCAAAAGTAATAATAAGATTTTCACTTAGGCTTAATTTTTTTAATTTTTTTTCTATCTTTTTCATATGGAGTAAGTATTGATAGTTATTTCTTAAATAATATAAAATATTTCATAATGAGAAATTTTAAATTCATCAAGGAGTAACTATTATAAGTATATAAGTGTTACTTTATAGATCCACTTTTAAGGAGAGAGAGAGAGAGAGACAAATTAAGAAAAAAAATCATATGGGCCCATCAAAAGTTATAAGAAATTCTTTACTTAGACTTTAATTTCCTTTTCTAATTTTTTATACTTTAATTTCCTTTTCTAATTTTTTTTATCTCCTATTTCTCTCTCTTTCGTATCTATTTCTCTCTTATGGAGTAAGTATTGATTGTTATATTTTGAGCAATATAATTTTTTTTGCAATGAAAATTTTTAAAATAGTCAAAAAGTAACTATTGTAAGTGCATAATAATTATCAAATGGGTCTACTTTTTTTTAAAAAAATTACATTCCGATATATCAAAAGTGATAATAAGATTTTCATTTAGGCTGAAATTTCTTCTACTTTTTTTTAATTTTCTCTCTCCTATTTCTCTTTATTTTTTTGTATCAATCGCTCTCTTATAGAATAAGTATTAGTAGTTACTCCTCGAGTAATATAAAATTTCTTGCAACAAGAAATTTTAAAATACTTTAATAATAACTACTGTAAGTATATAATAGTTACTCTATGAGTCCAATTTTGAGGAGAGAGGTAGACACATAAAAAAAAGAAGAGAATTACATCTAGACCCACTAAAAGTGATTTTTCTTTTTCAATTTTATTTCTCCTAATTCTCACATTTTTCTTTTTTTGTATCTATCTCTCTTATGGATTAAATATTGGTAGTTACTTCTTGAGCAATATAAAATTTCTTTATTGTACACCTATAATAATTACACCTAGAGTATTTTAAAATTTTTCTTTGTGAAGAAATTTATATTACTCAAAGAGTAACTACCAACACTTACTTCATAAGAGAGGGATAGACACATATATATATATATATATATATATATATATATATATATATATATATATATATATATTTATTTATTTATTTATTAAAAAGAAAATTTTGAGCTTAAGTAAAAATCTTCTTATTACTTTTAGTGGATCCGGATATAATTCTTTTTTTTTAATATGTCTATCTATCTCTTTAAAAGTAGACTCATAGAGTAACTATTGTACGTTTACAAGTAATTATTGTACATTTATAATAATTACTCCTGGAGTATTTTAAGATTATTGTTGTGAGAAATTTTATATTACTCAAAGAGTAACTATCAATACTTAATAAGAGAGATAAACATAAAAAAAAAAAAAAAAAAGAGAAAATTAAAAAAAAAATGATCTTGAGTGAAAATCTTCTTATCACTTTGGTAGATCCGGATGTAATTCTGTTTCTTTTTATGTGTCTATCTCTCTTCAAAAGTAGACTCATAGAGTAACGATTATACACTTATAATAGTCACTCCTAAAGTACTTTAAAATTTCTCGTAAATTTCTCGTTGTGAGAAATTTTATATTACTCAAGGAATAACTATCAATATTTACTTCATAAGAGATATAGACACAAAAAAGAGAAAAATAGGAGGAAGAAAAATAAAAAAGGAAATTTAAGCCTAAGTGAAAATCTTATCACTTTTGGTGGATAAAAATGTGATTTTATATATATATATATGTCTATCTCCCTTCAAAAATAAGCATATAGAGTAATTATTGTATACTTATTATAGTTACTCCTAGAGTATTTTAAAAGTTTTTGTTGCGAGAAATTTTATATTACCCAAGGAATAACTACCAATACGTTCTCCATGAGAGAAAGAGAGAGAGAGAGAGAGAGAGAGAATTAAATAAGAAAAATGAAGCCTAGGGGGAAATCTTCTTATCACTTTTAGTATATTTGAATGTTAATTTTTTTTTATGCGTCTATCTCTCTCTTCAAAAATAGGCTTATAATAGTTACTTTTAGAGTATTTTAAAATTTCTCCTATAGGGCTACTTTTGAAGAACGAGATAGACACATAAAAAAAATCACATTTAGAACAAACAAAAGTGGTAAAAATATTTTCACCGAGGCTAAAATTTCTTTTTTCTAATTTTTTTGCTCATGTTTCCTTCTCTCTCTTTTGCGTCTATCTCTCTCTTATAGAGTAAGTATTGATAGTCACTCATTGAGTAATATAAAATTTCTCACCATGAAAAATTTTAAAATGCTCAAGAGTAACTATTGTAAGTATACAATAATTACTTTATGGGTCCACTTTTAAAGAGAAAGATAAATACAAAAAAACAAAAGAGAAAGATTTACATCCGGATCCATCAAAAGTGATAAAAAAATTTTCATTTAAGCTCAAATTTCTTTTTTTTTTTTAATTCTCTCTCTCTCTCTCTTATAGAGTAAGCATTGGTAGTTACTCTTTGAGTAATATATACTTTCTCACAACGAAAAGTTATAAGATACTTCGGGAGTAACTATTTTAAGTGTACAATGGTTACTTTGTAGATCTACTTTTGAAGAAAGAAATAAGCACATAAAAAAAAAAAAAAGATAATCACATCCGGACCCAACAAAAGTAATAAGAAAATTTTCGCATAAGCTTAATTTTTTTTTAATTTTTGCTCTTCTATTTTTTTTTTTTTTATCTATCTATGGAGTAAGTATTAATAGTTACTCAATGAGTAATATAAAATTTCTCCCAACATGAAATTGTATAATAGTTACTCTGTGAGCTCACTTTTGAAGAGAAAGATAGACACATAAAAAAAATCACATCTAAATCCATCAAAAGTGATAATAAGATTTTCATTTAGGCTCAAATTTCCTTTTAAAAAAAAAAAAATTCTCTCTCTTATAAGATTACTATTATTATTTGTCTATCACTCTTTTATGGATAAGATTATTATTATTATTAGTATTATTAGTATTATTTGTCTATCCGTTCGTTATTGATTAAGTATTGATAGTTATGCATTGAGTAATATTAAATTTCTCACAAGAAAAAATTTTAAAATGCTCCTTGAGTAATATTAAATTTCTTGTAATGAGAAATTTTAAAACACTAGTAGAGTAACTATTGTAAGTGTACCATAATTACTTTATGAGCTCATTTTTTAAGAAAGAGATAGACACATAAAAAATAAGAGAACACATCAAAAGTGATAAGAATATTTTCAATTAGACTCAAATTTTCTTTTTTAATTTTCTCTCTCCTATTTCTTTTCCTTTTTTGTGTCTATTTCTCTCTTATAAAGTAAGTATTGATAGTTATCCATTGAGTAATATAGAATTTCTCATTTCTTTTTTTAATTTTCTCTATCCTATTTCTTTTCCTTTTTTATGTCTATTTCTCTCATATAAAGTAAGTATTGATAGTTACTCATTGAGCAATATAGAATTTCTCATTTTCTTTTTTATTTTCTCTATTCTATTTCTTTTCCTTTTTTGTGTCTATCTTTCTCTTATGAAATAAGTATTGATAATTACTCATCGAGTAATATAACATTTCTCACAAAACTATCTCAAGATTTATGATCCACAAAATACTATATTTTAGTTCTTCCAAGTAATATATATAATTCCAAGTGTACGGCTCAAGAAACAATGTCGATCGATATCAGAATAGCAATGGTCAACCTGTGCCTTCTTATTGTTTTCCTATTGCAGGTTTTGTTTCAAGTTGTAGTCTCTCATTCAACTGTTAAGTTTCTTCCTGGGTTTCATGGTCCTCTTCCCTTTCACCTTGAAACTGGGTGAGCTTTACACGTTTTCGATTCTAGATGATTTTTATCTCCCCCTTCCATTTCTCCATGCTTCCTCTTTTGTAACATTAATCAAAGTTAGAATTATCAGATATGTTGGTGTGGGTGAACAAGAGGATGTACAGCTCTTCTACTACTTTATGAAGTCCCAAGGGAATGCTGAAGAGGACCCTCTCTTGCTTTGGCTAACCGGTGGCCCGGGCTGCTCTGCCTTTTCTGGTCTTGTTTTTGAAACCGGTAAGAGAACTAACTGCGGCTCCCTCAATTGGACTACAAGTTTAAGCCATATTTACCAAGTACTGGATCTTCAAATTCTTTTTGAGGCATTACTTTTTCCAATTGCAATGGACAATCACTAATCCGAACAATTAGCTAGATATATATTAAGTTTGTCAAGACAATTGAAATTTCATGAATTCCTGATCATATATATATATATATATATGCAGGTCCGATACATTTTGAGATGAAGGAGTATAATGGGAGCTTACCTACATTTGTCTTGAATCCATACTCATGGACACAGGTGATCGTATTTTCTGCCAAACAGGAATCGCATAGGTTAGAAATTAAATACATTGTTTACCATCTTATGTATGGCTGCGCTGGTGATTAATTGATTTTCAGGTTGCCAGCATAATATATATAGATATGCCTGTGGGCACTGGATTCTCCTATGCAAGAACCCCACTTGCTTCACAGAGAGGTGACTTCGAACAAGTTTCGCAAGGTGCCCAATTTCTTCGGAAGGTATACAAGTTTTTTACGGTGGATGGGCACAATCTGTAAATTGATTTTTACGAGATTAATTTTGATTGATGTTGTCATTTCGGTTCTTCGTATCTTGATTGCATAACACAGTGGCTAATGGATCATCAAGAATTCCTCTCAAATCCAGTCTATGTTGTCGGTGAGTCCTACACTGGCCTGATCATTCCGGCTATGGTTCAAATGATTTCTGAAGGTCAGATGACAAATCCCTACTTGCATAGTTTTTTTTTTTCTCCTTTATTTTCTTGTTCGAAATGTTTTTAATTAATGTCAAATACCAAGAGGAAGAGGAAGAACGAAAAATTTTATAATACTCGAGGAGTAACTAGTGACATGTATAGTAATTACTACATGAATCCACTTGGAGGAGAGAGATAGACGTATAAATTACATCCGGATCCACCAAAAGTGATAAAATGATTTGCACATTTACTCAAATTTTTTTTTTTAATTTTCTCTTTCCTATTTTTCTCTTTTGTTTTTTTTGTGTCTATCTCTTTCTTCCAAGTATGTTCATGGAATAACTACTGTGCATGTCACTAGTTACTCCTAGATTATTATAAAATTTGTCGAGGAAGAACTATGTGCAGCATATAACTGCCTTTTATTTTATTTTTTAAGTAAATTACATTTTAGTCCATTAATTTTGAATATAGTTATAACTTAGCCTCTCATATTTTAAAAAATTATCACTTAGTCCCTGGACTCTGGTTAAATGTTATCTTATTAAAACATTTCAGTTTTTCTTTAAACTTCTACTATGTTGGTTTTTCTTTGAGAATCTAGACTGATAAAGAACACATAAGATTTAGAAAATAAAAACCATAACACGTGTTTTAATCTAACAAGGACAGCAGGAGTTAAGGGACTAAAGTATAGGTTTTCATTATTGAGGGACTAAGTTATAACCGCATTCAAAACCAGAGACTAAGGGATAATTTAATATATATATATATATATATATATATATTAATTTGTTTGAAATGATCCAAATCTATATGTTCAATGGCTGCAGGGAACGATGAGGGTATCAAACCACCAATAAATATCAAGGTTCTAATTACTTATTCCATTATTCTCTCTTATTTGTACAAAAAGATGATGTCAATGACAGTTATGTTTTGTTTAGGATAATGCTACTTAATTGGTCCATAAAATGCACGGTTCTTAATAGACATCCTTAATTTGAGATTAAATTCCATTTAAATTTTTTATCATATTTGATAAATAAAATTAGATTCCGTAAAAAAAAAATCTTAAATATGATTATAAGTGATTCTTTTTAATTTTATATATTACTCGTTTATTATTTATTCATTCGATGTGTTTTTTAATAAACATTAATTTGAATTCAATATGAAACATGTTACTTAACAAAAATCAATCTGAAAATTTTAATTTGAAGGTCTGGCATCTATAAATGTTAATGGTAAGTTCAAGGTGATTTGGGAAAACGACATTTGTTATATAACATAAGAAAGAGCATCAGAACCAGAAAATATATATATATATATGTTGCATGCATGCTTCCATATAAGATTTGCTACTTAAGTGGTGGTTTAATTTGAACGGTTTCAGGGATACGTACTTGGGAACCCTGTTACTAATTCTACTTTTGACCTTAACTCGAAGATACCTTATGCTCATGGAATGGGCCTTATTTCTGATGAACTCTATGAGGTGATGATCCATTCTGCAACATTTTGGTATTATGTCTTACTTTACTAGCTAGTTTGGAGTTTGGAGTTTGGAGTTTGGACTTTGGACTTTGGAGTTACGTCTAACTGGTCAAGTCTCACAAATTGTTTCAGTCATTGAAGAAAAGTTGTGGAGGAGAATATCAAAAAATCGACTCAAGCAATGTAGAGTGTTTGAAAAATGTAGAGGCTTTTGATAAGGTAATCAGCCATACAATTTGGGGGAACGTCCCCTTCATGTTTTTTTTTCTTTTTTTCTTTTTTTCTGGATCATTATTACAACACGCATGTAGATATATAGAATACGGTGTTAATGCATGTTGTGCCATTCCTTTTCTCAGTGCATTTCAGGAATTAAAGAATCGCATATTTTGGAACCAAAGTGTATTTATGTTTCTCCCCGCCCAGTAGAGATGTTTGGTAGAAGAAGATCTCTCAACGAGAACCCTCTAGAGTTCCTCCATTTGGAACTTGATTTTCCTGATACGATTGGTTGTCGTGTAATTCCCTCTTCTCTTTCTTCTCATATATATGCAATATATATACATGCAACGAAAAGAAATTGCTAAGACAGAACTCCATAATCTTTATAGCACCAAATATTTAACTAGCTAGCTTGTCACCAGGTAAGATAAAATGGATCACTAAGTGTATAAAATAAAATGCCGACAGTAGATCAGGAGAAATCAAACAAGCACAGGAAAATTACTATTTATGAAGTTATTAATATTGTGACAGATTCTTTTGTTTGTTTTGGAAACAAAACACTCCACCTTTGATCTTTACCTTGTTTTCTGGTTCTTCCTTCGTTTTTAAATTTTTCTTTATGCCTGTAGGATTATGGATTTGTCCTGGCAAGTTATTGGGCCAATGACAATAATGTCCGGAAAGCACTGCATATACGGGAGGTATG
Source organism: Dovyalis caffra (assembly GCA_963924115.1). Classification (NCBI taxonomy): domain Eukaryota; kingdom Viridiplantae; phylum Streptophyta; class Magnoliopsida; order Malpighiales; family Salicaceae; genus Dovyalis; species Dovyalis caffra. The sequence goes on from CAWUPB010001009.1 coordinate 1,307,679, forward strand.
AGATGGAGAGGGGAATAAGATCTCACTAGGAAGTAGGAATAAATCTGTAGCAAGAGGATAATGCAACTCCGTTTTGGTGCAGGGAAGTATAGGGACATGGCACCGATGCAATTATAAATCATACAAAAACCAAATTAAGAGCAGCATCAAGTATCATATAGATCTTGGGAATAAAGGTTACCGCAGATTAATCTACAGGTAAGTTGACTGCATTTTTAGTCCATTGATGTCGATTTCTGTATGGTCTTTTTCTGCTTTTCCCTCACAGTTTGATGTAGTATTTAATTACATTGAAACAGTGGGAGCCTTTTTTTTTTTTTTCTTTTTTGGTTTCTGTTGAAATGGTCTCCCCTTGCATTGAACAGTGGCGATCATGACATGAGGATACCATTTTTGGGAACTCAAGCATGGATAAGATCTTTAAACTACTCTCTTATCGATGACTGGCGTCCATGGCACTTTCAAGGTCAAGTTGCAGGGTATGTCCTTCAAATGTATCTTAGTTTTTGATTTACTGGTATCTTTAATTCTTCTCTAGCTCTTGGTAATTTGTAAAAAAGAGCCTACTTTTAAAGGAGAAAAAAAAATGAGTGGTTTGGATATCTGATATATTGAGCAGGTACACGAGGACTTACTCTAATCAATTGGTATTTGCGACAGTCAAGGTAAGGGATTTGGAAATTCTCCATTTTATCTGCTGCTTAGATAATTTTTATAGTATTAAACTCTAGCAAACTTCTTTCTACTTCATTATTTGGTCATTTTGCAGGGAGGAGGACACACAGCTCCAGAGTTCAGACCTGCTGAATGTTTGGCCATGTTGAAAAGATGGTTAATTCAAGAAACTTTGTAACTAGTTGCGATCGAAAGCACTGGTGTGGGAAATGGTCATTATTCTTTGCATCGGCCGAGCTCCATTCTGTCAGAAGGATATTGTATCCAAATCCTATGACTCTTAACTAAAGCAAGCAACCACAGTTCATGTTTTTTTTTTTTTTTGCTTCTCATTAAAACCAAAAAGACTTGCGGCATTTAAAGCATATTTTGCCGATGTAATAAACTTTGTTTTATCTCTAAGTTCCGGGAGATGTCCCAAATAATTGCAGATTTAAATACGAGAATATCTGAATAATAGTATAATTTGTTGGGAAAAAAGTATATATGGTTTTATCTCTAAGTTCATTGGATTGCTATTTTAATTTTCTTAGGAAAAAAAAACAGTGCTTCCATTTTTTAGCTAGATAAATAATCAATGTTCTCAGTACTCTTCAAAAATTTATCTAAAAAGCGTTGATCATGTACTCGTAGAGAAATAATGGGAAACCTTACCGCAAGGAATTAAATGGCAGTGAAGAAGAGAATAAAAACAAATTGGTATCTTTTAGTTATCGGGAATGAAAGGTCTAGAATGAGAATGCAAAAATCGAAATGAAAATTAAGAAATCGGAATAGTATTCATATTGTGTTTGAAATATTAATAAGGAATGAGAATACAATTCAAATTTTTTAATATCTGATTTTTTATATAAATAAAAATAATGATTAAAAAAAATAATTTTATCAAATTATAATGATTGTAAAAATAATAAAAATGATGGTGGTAGTGGTGATTATGGCAATGTTGGTTCTAATGGTGGGGGTGGTGGTGGTATTCCGAGCACACAAAAGGAACATAATTAATCAATAAAATTTACACAATAAATAAATAAATTTCTTTGTAAATTAAAATAAATAAAGAATTGAAACATTTTACCTTGATCATTAGAAAAATTAATGATTAAAATCACATTACCATATTTTGCGAGTATAAACATCAAAATAATTTTATCATAAGTTTTAGATGACCGACTTAAGGCACAATCGGATTGCTTTCTTGAGACGATACGTGCCATCCGCAGAATTTATCCGATACAACGGATAAAGAATATATTACATGTCATCTCAAGGATACAACAAGCTCGACCACCTTGTTATGTCTTAATAAATTTATACTATTTGTAAGACTTGAAACTCTAAATATATTAGCACCACTCTTACTCAAATAAAATAAAACAATATGGCTTTTGATACGATGATAAAAATTACAAAATAAAAGAATTATTTATATCTAAGCAACATATAAGATTGCTATATATATCACTCTCTCACCAAAGCAAGAAAAAATGCAGTTATTTTTTCTCTCTACACCATGTGAGAATTATTGTGTTGTTAAATGGTGGCAATGACTCATATACATATATAGCTGAAAAATAAGAGCTGTTAGTTGGAATTCAATTTGCACTTTTAAGGAAAATTTATGGCTAACAAACGTTAAGAATGAATTTAAATCATGTCAGTAATGACATTGAAAATAAATGGGAATTTTTAACATGTTGCAACCAATTAATGTACCATGTAATTATTAATTAAATAATATAAATGTTGTGAAACCGTTGTAACCGTTCATTTTTAATGTACCATGTGTTGAATTAAAAACTATTTTATAAAAAATAATCCAACAGGTGGTCTGTAGTGGTGGTGGTGGTAGTGATAATGATGACGGCGGCGGTGGCGGTTGTGATGATGGTGGTTGTCGTGGTTGTGATAAAAGTAGTTAATAGACAATAAATAAATAGAATATATAGTTATTTTTTAAAAAAAATTCATTCTCATTTTTTATTTTTATCCCCCATATCTTATATTGAAATAAATTTGTATGTAAATTTTCATTCTCATTACTACTTCATTCTTTTTAACTAAATAGGTACAATTTGAAAATAAAACTTTCATTCTTATTCTCATCGTTATATTCTTTATTATCTAACAGCTACAAGTGATTTATCAATCACATTAATATGTATATATGTAGTAAAATTTTGAGATAAGTTGGTAATTTTTAAAAGATAAAGGATCAATAAGATTAAAAAAATCACTTTCATAATTAATTTTCTGCACTTACTTTGTTGCTAATTAAATCTTTCTATAAGAAGTTAGGGGAAAACCTTTGCAGAATTAGGAATGGTAATGAATCTAGACTAGGTTTTTGGTGCATCTACACCCACCCGTGCATTCAATCCTATTGAGATATGGAGGGTTTTATTCACCCATTGGATACACATCTTGACCTAGGTTTTTTATTTTTTTATTTTTTTAAAAGAAATCGTTATTATAATCATATAAAATCACATCCTAAAAACTAAAGCATGAAATTTAATTGTTGCTATCATAAAGCATGAAATTAATAAATCTTCATCCAAAAATCACACACCATGAAATAAAATCGCTTATATATATAAAAAAAAGTCCAAAATTATATATGTATTAAAAAAATAAAAATAAAATACCTAGTTGGGTAAACTCCTGACCCACCCGAATTTAGGATATACATAGTTCATCATGCAGTAAAAACAGAAACGCACGCGGATCCAATGAAATGGGCACCAAATATTTGGTAATAAATGACGCTACTTGGCAGAGAACCAGAGGCATGCAAATTTGGTAAAGAACCACCAGGACCACATCAATACACATGCAAATACTTGGTGCCAATCAGCGCAATTGATGGTATGTCTATAACAGAATCGTTTCAAAGTTTTTTTTTTTTCCAAAATTAAATTCAAGATTTTATATTTAATTTTGAAGGGCATTTTTATCATAAAAATGAGAAAAAAATTTATTAGAAAATAGGTTGATATTGGCACGGATCTCTTTACTCTTTCTTTCACTTTAGTTCCTGTTTTAAATTCGTACTTTTGTTAACTTTTTAAGCTAAAAGTATTAAAATTATTTTGAATATAAAATAAAATATTTTTCTTAAATATTAAGAAAATTTTAGTTAAATTTTTAAATTTTTGAATAGTATTTATAGTACATTGACAATTAAAAATAATACTAGAAACATTTCATTTTATACTCAAAATTGCTTACTATAGATAAATTTAAACCAATTAATGATACTTTGAATAAAAAATAGAAGAATCAGATTAAGACAAAAAAAAAAAAGATTGACACACGTTGCAATTCTATAAAGATAACAATACGATTTAATATTATTAGCTCAAAAAACTAATTGAATGACGAACTTAAGAAAAAAATCGAACATAAAGAGGCGAAAATAAGATGAAAAAAATAAAGAAATACAATGAAAAAGAAATAGAGAGTAGAAAAACCCCTAAAACTATTAGCCCATTAAAAAGTATGTTGAGATATAAAAAAAGTATTTTGAGAGAGAGAGTTGCATCCTTGATATGTTATTTGAGAATTGCTGAGGAATGAAACCGTGGTAAATGAAGTTTTTATGTGTAATTTTTGCTTTTGAGAGTGGTAGAGAAACCTGCTTATTTGTTGAACTTGAGATATTAATTTTTTTTTTTTCTATAATTTAGTAACTGTTTTTAATTTATTGTGTTAGGTGGTAAGGTGTCCATTATCTCATGGCACATGACAAATAGTAGGTCCTGATGAAAAAAAATTATGAGAGAGAAAGCTACATATTTGATGTCCAATATTATTATTATTATCTCACTTTTAATTTTACCTATTTTATTTATTGATTTTTTATTATTTAAACATCTATTGTTAATATAATATGTTATCTACTGAGATGTTTGTTAAGTGCGGATTTGATGTTGGTGAGTTTGACAAAAATGTAGATTTTGAGATTGAATCAAATTGGTGTCATGTATATATTGATCTAAATTGAATAGATAAAGTCACCCTTTTTTTTTCGTTTGATAACAATTTTTTTTTTAATTTCATTTTTTTTTTAAGTTTCATGAGTAGTGGGCATAGTTTTAGTTTGTAATGCCAAGTAGATTTACTACTCCGTAGTTTACATTTCATTTTCGTGTTGAAATTTCTTAATAAATCTATCCATCTAAATTTTCTTTTGTTTTTTTTTTTAATTTTTAAATTTAATTTCCAATTTTCCTAATTTTTCATAATTTTTTTTTTATGTTGGAGTCACTTTTGTTACTTGTCACAAGATATCGTACACATTAATACCTAATAGAATGAATTAACAATAGAAATTCAAACAAAAAGAAGAAGAAGATAAATTTCAATTTATATTTCCTTTTTTCCATTTACTTTTATACATTTACATTTTATTTTCAGTTTTCTTTGTATCTCTACTTGCATCTTTCTTTACTAATTTTTTAGAATAACTATCTCTCCTCTAATGTTGTATGAACTCTTATTTTCAACAAATCTTTCTGTTTTAGCATTTTTTAGAATCATAATTGCTCGTTTGATCTTTTTTGATTTTGGTTATTGTGAAATCTATGTATTGATTGATTGCAAGGTAGTTGTCTCCTCTTCAAAAGATTAAAAAAAAAAACCTAGCCTTTTTTTTTGGGTCGAGTCGTTTTTGGACTTTAAGGGCTAGGTTGTTTTGGACTCCATGATGGCCTTTTTTTTTTTTTTTTTCGAGGGTTGAGCCGTTTAGGACTCATGATGGCAAGCACGGTTCTTCGACCTCCCCTTTATTGCTTGAAAGGGTAGTTGGTAGAGCATGTGACTCCCTAATGGTTATGTGTGTGTTATATATATATATACACACACACTTTTATGACTCGGCTTTTTTTTTTTTTTTTTTTTTTTAAGGGTTGGGCTAATGGAACTTTCCTTCATGGTAGCATTCTTTTTTTTTTTTTGTAATTATTATTGGATTTCGGTTTCTATATGTTCTTAAATGGTAATTGTTCCCTTTTTATATAAATAATTTATTTTTATATTTTTTATCATGAAATTAGGCGAGAAAATATATAAAAAAAAGATTTTTTTTTTCGGTTTTACATATAGTTTGACAAGTAATAGAATATATATGATATTTTTTAAAATTTTAGTTTGAACATATATATCCGATTATATTATTTTTATTATTTAAAATTTATTTCTTCAATTGTTTGTTTCTTATTAAAATTCTCATCGAATTAACTTTTAAACTTTATTTGTTAATAAATTGATTTTTTTATATATGGCTTTTGAAATAAAATTTTAGAACATAATTATTTTATTTTTTAAAATATATTATTATAATTTATACGATTGATTATTTTTCCGACTTTTCAATGAAAATGACGTTGTTAAATATATAAATTCTAATGTGAGAAGAGAGCTAAAAGTGCATTTTTGATAATTTGACTTAATTTTTTTAAAAAATAACAATTAGTTAAAAAATAATTTGACTTGATTTTTTGAAAAAAATAATAATTGTTAGTTAAAAAATTCATAGGTTTTATTTGGTTATATATATATAAAATCAAAATTTATCAAAACCAATTTTATAATAGTTTTTATTTAAACATATTCACTTCGAAATATTCCATGCAATTTAAGCGAGTTTTTTATTTATTTTATATACCCCGAGTCTTTCAAGTACGATATATATATATATACCACTTTAACCCCAAGGATCTAATGAATGGTGAAGGTATGAAATGAAAGAAGTTGAAATACGTAATTGAAAATTGAGCGGCGAGTCGGCCACGGAGATGCGGATAAACAAAGAAATAAACACAAAAAATAAATAATTAAATGCAAGAACAATAAAAAAAAATTAAAAACATGGATTAAAATCAAAAAGATAAATTGGAGGGCGAGCCGACCACTAACAGTATAGATAGGATAGATATGTAAGAAATTTTATTTGTAATAAAATAACTTACAATGGATATGCGAAGCAAAATTGCTATCCGGAGTTTTGATACAGTTTTCGAGTCTTGAGAGAACAAAATTACAGAGAGAATTCTATTCTAGATAATGTCCGAAAAACTTTTTTGAAAACGTTGTTTGAGAAAATCTCGTATTCGCATTTTTTGAATTTATTTTATGAAGAAACAATCATTTGAGTGTTTTATGAAGTAACATTTTGTGAAATAATTTTTAAAGAATCGTTTGATTCTTGAGAAAGGAGTTTTTGTGAGGAAGAACCTTTCTCCGAATTTTGAACAACGGATCGAAGAGTCATACCCGAGATTTTTGGAGGGCCGAAAGAGTTCGGTCGTTTTGTCGATTTTGGACCCAAGTTTCAACGGATCGGGCTTTGATAGGCGTTTCGACTTCATTTTCGAGGCAGCATCAGCCAAGAGAGAATGGGTTTTACCGATGATATAGGGTTGGGGCTTTCGGTTCTAGGATAAGGGTTTTTTCCCTTTATTTTTCTTAGCCATCAAGACTGTTTTGCGAAATTCTCTAGTCAAGAAATCTGGAATATAATTTTGTTCTCCTTTAATAAATTCGATTTCAAAATCAAAAATACTAAGGATTGCTTGCCATCCGGCAAAAATATGTTTTGAAGCAATGTTTTGAACATCTTTTTGTAAAACTTCTTTAGCAGATTTACAATCAATACGTAAAATGAATTTTTGATTGAGCAAATCACTTTGAAATTTTTGAATGCACATGACAATGCTAAGTATCTCTTTTTTTATTATGGAATAATTCTTTTGACAATCGTTCCAATGAGCGTAGTGAACTCGGATAATTTTTTCTTGGCCAGCGGACACTTGTTTTAATATCCCACCATAACCTATATCCGAAGCATCGGATTCGACTACCTTGGGTAAGGAAGGGTCGACTAGGTGAAGGCGAGGGATGTTTGAAACCCGTTTCTTAATCTGTTGCACTATTCTAATGTGTTCATCGGACTAGGGAACTAGTTTTTCTTTCACCTATCATGCAAAGGTTTTGCAATACGGTTAATATTAGGACAAAAATCTAAAACATAATTTAGACTTCTTAAAAACCTTTGTAATCGAGTTTTGTCAAGAATCTTATTCGAAAATTTGTTTGCAAATTCTAAAGATCCTTCTATTAGGGTAATGGTTCCTTGGGCAATGTAATGACCTAAGAAACGTATCCCGGTTTGAAATAGAGAGATTTTAGATTTGAAAACTACCAATTCATTCTTCTTTGCAACATGGAAAAAAGTTTGGAGATGCTTAAAATGTTGTTCTATAGACATGGAATAAATAAGCACATCATCAATATGAACAATGCGTAAATTAGCATAAATATGGAAAATATCATTCATGATCTTCCGGAATTCGAAGGGGCATTTTTCAAGCCAAAAGGCATGACTTTCCATTCATACTCGTCCAAATGGGACAAGAAAGGCGCTTTTATATCGATCGTTTGGGGTTATCTCGGATTTTCCATAAACTTGACTTCATATCGAATTTAGAAAATACAAATACATGGTTTAACCTTTGTAATAGGTCCTTCTTATCGGGGATAGGGTACCTAATCCACTTAGGGCCTAGTTTAAGGGTTTGTAATTGATCATTAGTCTTGGGGTTCCTCTTTCTATCTCAGCATTTTTATTAACATAGAAAGTCCGCACAAGACCATGGTGATCGGGATTTTTGGATAAGACCTTTAGTTTCTAAATCCCGAATTTCTAACCTACAATGTTTTTCTAGGTCAGCATTCATCCGAATGGGTCCGGCTTTGGTAGGGATTTTTTTGTCGTCAAAACCTATTTCATAGGGTAGATCAACACTATGGTTTTTCCCATTCTAGAAGGCATTTGGCAAATCGAACAAATCTCTTTTTCAAGCATGTCTTGAAAATCTAAAATTTTCTTTTTTAGAAATTCATTTTGTAATTGTCTTTGGATTTTTTGTAAAGAAACATCATGTTTTAAATGCATTAAATGTTGTTGTTTTCCCACAATCGAGCATTTAATTCAAAGCTATAAATAGAACATACTTTGATAATGTTAAGATTCCTAGTTTTAGGTTTTTCTAGGAATGGGAAAATAAGTTTTGTATTTCTATTTTTGAATGATATGCAATCATGCTTCACAGAATATGGAGTAATCAAATTAATGAAAGGTGTTCCTAAGATCACCATATGATGGATATTTTCAACCAATAGAAAATGATTTTTGATTCTAGTAATTTCATTGACCATAAAGGCTTCGTTTTTCCCTTAATGGTCATTTTGGAATTGTTAGCTGCGAAAAATGTTCATCCGTTCGTATATGGAAATGTTTTGTGACAATACTTTGTTTAATACAATTTAAATCAGCACCAGTATCAAACAAGGCAATAGTATCAATTTTGAAATCATTTTGAAACACAAGAGTAATTTTAATCAAGTATTTCCTGAAGTAACTTCTCTAAGCACAAACAGGAAATCTTCTGGAACATGTTCTAGATTCTCAAGATTTTTTAACTCTTGGTTTTCTTCGGGGTTTTCGAGTCGAATCGACATTTCTTCGTCTCGTTTTTCTAACAAGGTTTTTAAGAGACCGGAGTCTCCGGCTTGTCTTTCCTTGAGCTCTTTAAGCTCAATTTTGATGACCTTAATTTCGGATCGAAGATCCCGAATTGTGGTCAAGTGTTTTTTGGTTTTCTTCTTCTTGTCTAGAATGGTCGTTAGGTCATAGGTACCAATACTAGTAAAAGGCAGGATAAAAGGTTTTGGTTTTTTTAGAGGTTTATCTTCTACGGACTTTAAGAGTTTGTCTAAGTATTCTTTTTGTAATTGGGGATCCTCAATCTTCTTAACAATATCCAAGATGAGGTCTTGGTCTTTGGTTAAGACATTGACTTGTTTTGGGTTGTTTTCGGGTTCATTATCGAATCGAGTTTTGAGCTAGAAGACATAACAAGCTCATCTACTCGAAAGGTCTCTTCAATATCGAATGGTCTCGAAGGGTCGGAGGATTCCATTAACAAGGTAGATATTTTGTTGTAAATCTCTTCTTCTAGGTGAAGTTCTTGTAATCTGGTACTCATTCTACAATACTTTGAAATGTGGCCTTTTTGACCATATCTCGTAACGGTAAAGTCCTTTTGGTCGGCTTTGACCTTTAGCCTAAACTCGGGTTTTCCTAAAGTGGCTTTTGGGTTTTGTAGACATTCTGCTGCCATGGTCATCTCGTTGGAGTAAGCTCAAAATATTATATTCCATAAGTCCATCTATGTTCCATTCGTAAATGGAAGAGGCATTGAACCTAGGTTGAGCTAACTTGTTTGGCATTTCTCCTATGTCGTGGACGGTGATCATAGGTAAAGGATTTTTCCAATAAAGTTTGTTTACTTCAAGGAGAGGTTCTTGGTATGAGTTTTGATCTAGTATATTGACACTATGGGAATTGGGTGGTGTGTCAAGTACTACTTGCTTAAAGCTTCCTATACCATAAGATATTTCTATCTTGCTAAGTTGGTCTCTAATAGCTTACAAAAACTCGCATTTGTTGGTTTGTATCTACTATCGGCTAGTTCTCGAAACCCGGAAGGGTTTGAAGAATGGGTTCTTGAGCTTCTAATCGGTGGTTTTTATTTTAGCTAAGGAAACAGCTTGGTTTTGGAGTAGGAGGGACAACTGTCTGCTGGATATGGGAATCTATCCTAATCGGATGTTTACCTATAGTTTGTAAGTTCGTATTTGTAAAATTATTCTGTTGAACAATATTTTTTATGTTGAGCTAGGCTTCGCGTATCGATTGTGGTGGAATGTTTATGAAATTTAAATCACATTTACCGGTATCAAAGCCTAGCTCTTTTTGTTGGTGGTGGTATGTTTATATGTTTACCCATCATCTATATATCTATCCTATCTATCCGTTAGTGGTCGGCTCGTCGTCCAATTTATCTTTTTGATTTTAATCCATGTTTTTAAATTTTGTTTATTGTTCTTGAATTTAATCATTTATTTTTTGTGTTTATTTCTTTGTTTATCTCGCATCTCTCGTGGTCAGCTCGCCGCTTAATTTATCAATTTTGTATTTTAATTTCTTTCATTTCATACTCGTATCATTCATTAGATCCTTGGGTTAAAAGTGGTATCAAAGCCAAAGTGTTGGTGGGGTTGTATGTTTATTGTTTATAGTTTTCATGTCTAGATCGTGTCACGCAGCTAGGGTAGACCTTTGTTGAGATGGTATGGCTTTCGTAAGACCCGACGGATAGGGCAATGAATCGGAGGAATCACCTTCATATACCTATGTACCCAAACCTCCAAACCATTATCTAGGAATGGACTTTGTATTCCGTAGATCTACCTCCTTTACAAACTCTTCTCGCTTTTGATTCTTTTGAATCTAGGAAGATAATCAATAGTGTAGAATATGTGATTGAAGATTTTGAAAAACAAATTGATGATTGGGCAATACCCAAGATTCACAAAGATGAGATTTACAAAACCTCAAATTATAATCTTTTCAAAACTGATTTCAATATCAAAACCGAGGAGAGGGATATTCAACTTGCCAAACCCTTTGAAACAATTCATCTCCTCTCTTCAAAAACTCTTCAAAAACACGAGACAAAAATTTCAAATACATTCATATAGGTTTAGTTCAAGTGGGAATTAAACCACTTATAAAAGAAGGATTGAATACATCAATCCTGGCAAGTTCTTATAGACAATAGATTTACAAATTTTCGGGACTCTCTCGCTTAGTTCAATTGAGTCCAGTTTATACGATAGATCGATTTCTTTTGATTATTACCCAAGTTTTACAGTTTCTCTAAATGACAAAAGCATTCCGAAGTCTTTAGTACTCCAAATCAAAACCCATAATTATAATATGATGGAAGGATCAATCCCAGTTGCATTGATCACAAAAATCCATTATAAGGCCATGAACTTTATCTTTGCTTCCAAACACGAACGTCGATCGACCAAAGGAGAAACCTTTCTCCAACAAACAGTACTTAACCAAGTCTAATACCGTTATTCCTAGACCTATTAGGTGAAAGAACATACTCCTCCTTAACAAATGGGTCCTAGAAGGAATAACCGGACTTGGATCTCTACCAATGCCCGAGGTCCCAAAACCAAACACACAAATCGGATCTATAGCTCAACGTATAGATGGGAGTGTTCGACTTTCATTTGATAAAAAATTTACCAGTAGTAGATTTTCCGATTTTGCCTCTAGTTCTACGACTTATGACTTAGGAAGATTTTTTGAAATTCCTTCGAGTCATAAATTTACCACATGTTAGGAGAGATACAGATTTAGATCAAATTCTATCATCTCTAAGACAACCACATAGGTTTTCAACCTCGGATGTTCCTAACCTTGTTTTACAAAATGTTGATTATAGTACCAACATCCCCAAAACCGGATATTCAAACTAAGAAGATTCTCCTCTCATGTCTCCTACCGAATCTTCTATCACCGAGAATATTACAAACGAATGTAATGCCTTGTCCGATGATAGTTTTACAATAGATAAACAATATCCGCATAATGATTTCTATGCAAAATATAATTCTACAAAACGAATTTGGTTCTTCAAAAACTTTCCGGATAACGTAAAAGATATTCAAAATGAATTTTATGAGTTTGTGAATAGCCATAAGATTCATATATTGTTCTTTAATTGATTTGAATTATATGCTAGTGATAATTTGATAGATTATCCATTTGCTAAGAATTTGAACCCTATTACCATCAAAAACTAAACCCCTATTTGGGAAGTGGAAGGACGGATGATTCGATCGACCATCCTCCACCTAGGAAATTGACCTTCTCTCATGGAGAAACAAAAATAGAAGTATGTCCTTACAAAATTCCCAAAGATGATGACTCGTTAACATAAAAAATATTATTCAACAAAAAGAGCTAGGCTCGATACCGATAAATGGGATTTAAATTTTACCACCACAATGGGATTTATCGGTATCGAGCCTAGCTCTTTTGTTGGTGGTGGTATGTTTATATGTTTATCGTGTTCATGTTTAGATCTTGTTACGGAGATAGGGTATTACCTTTCCGAGTTGGTGTGGCTATAGTAAGACCCAACGGATAGGGCAATGAATCGAAGGAATCACCTTCGTAACCTATAGTAGATTACCCGACCCTCCAAACCATTGTCTACTCATGGATGCTATATTCCGTAGATCTACCTCATTTTCAAATTCTTTTACCTTTGATTCTGGAGATTCTAGGAAGATTATAAATAGTGTAGAATATGTTATAGAGGATTTTGAAAAACAAATAGATAATTGGAAAATCCCTAAGGTACATAAGGATGAAATCTACAAAAACTCTTAAGTATAATCTGTTTAAGACGGACTATACCATTAAAATCGAAGAACGTGATATCCAAACTTCTAATACCTAGATATTCAAACCAAGATGATTCTCCTCCCGCATCCCCTATCGCATCTGCTATCACCGAAAACATTGCTTATGAATGTAATGTGATTAAAAAAGATGATTTTGTAGTAGACAAAACATATCCGCATAATGATTTTTACTCAAAACAAAATTCGAAAAAAGAATTTGGTTCTTTAAAACTTTGTTGAAAAAAGGAAAGATATTCAAAATGAATTTTATGAGTTTGTGAATCTACATAAAGTTCATATTTTATTCTTTGATTGGTTTGAAATATATGCTTCTACAAATGATGTTTCTTATCCTTTCAAATCCGTGAACCCCGTGACTACTAGAAACAAAATCCCTATATGGGAAGTAGAAGGGAAGACTATTCGATCCGAACACCCTCCTCCTAGGAAACTTACTTTCTCCCACGGAGAAGCCAAAATAGAAGCATGTCCTTACAAAATACCTAAGGATGAGGACTCTACCAATATCCAAAATATTATTCAACGAAATTTTTTACAAACACCAACCTCCAAACCATAGGAAAACAACTTGTTAGAATAGAATCCCATATCCAAGCAGACAGTTGTCCTTCCTACTCCAAAACCAACTATTTCCTTAGCTAAAATAGAAACCACCGATCGAAGTTTAAGAATCCAATATTCAAACCCTTCTAGGTTTCTAGAACTAGCCAACAAGCAGATACAAATCAACAAACCCGAGTTTTTGTAAGATATTAGAGATCGACTTAGCAAGATAGAAATATCTTCCGGTATAGGAACCTCTAGGCAAGTAGTACTCGACACACCACCCAATTCCCATAATGTCAATGTACTAGGTCAAAACTCAAACCAAGAACCTCTCCCTAAAGTAAACAAACTTCATTGAAAAAATTCCTTACCCATGATCATTCCCCCGACATTAGAGAAATGCCAAACAAACTTGCCCAACCTAGATTCAATGCCTCCTCTATCTATGAATGGAACATAGATGGGATGTCGAGTATAATATCCCGAGTTTACTTCAACAAATGACCATGGCAACTAATGCCTACAAAACCCAAACTGGAATCCTGCACCGAGCGATAGCCGAATTGCTTATTGTTGGTTTTTCCGGCCAACTCAAAAGATGGTGGGACTATCATCTCACCGCCCAACAACATATGAAAATATTAAATTCCATCCAAACAGATCAAGAAGGTTTTTCTATCCTAAATGACTTAGGTGAAATTATTCAAGATGCGGTGTCAACACTCATCTTGACTATTTCCCTTCATTTCATAGGAGATCCTTCTCACCTCAAAGACAAAAACGTTGAACTCCCGAGTAACCTTAGGTGCAAAAAACTTAATGACTTCCAGTACTATAAAACCACTTTTCTTACTAGAGTCATGCTTAGAGAAGACTCTAACCAGACCTTTCCGGAAGGAGAAATTCCTTGCAGGTCTCCCTACCCTTTTAGGAAAAAAGGTTAGGACTCGTATTAAGGATGCTTTTGGTGACCAAATCCCTTATGACTAATTGACTTATTGGGAACCGATTAGTTTAACCTAGAAAGAAGGTCTTAAGATTAGTCAAGACCTCAAACTCCAAAAACACCTTAAGTGAGAAATGAAGAAAATCGGATAGGAACTTGGTAGTTTCTATAAACAGTTTGACATTTTCACCTCAAAACCTTCAGAGTTGCAAAGGTAACCGTAACGAAAAAAACCCAAAAGAAGCCTTATAGAAAGCCTTACCATAAGGGACAGACCCAAAGATATAGAGTCTTTCTATAAGAAGCCTTCCAACAAAACCCCTAAAAAACCCTTTAGGAAAACCCAGCTTAGGCCTAAGCCCCAAAATGACCAAAGGGAATTTACCTATTACAAATGCGGTAAAAAAGACCACATTTCAAAATATTGTAGAATGTATACCGGACTACAAGAACTCCGATTAGAAGAAGAGATTTTTAACAAAATCTTTGCTTTGTTAATTGAGTCATTTGACCTTTCAAACTATTCTAATAGTGAAGAAGCCTTACAAGTAGATGAACTAGTTACCTCTTCTAGCTCAAACGCTAGTTCGGATTCCGAACCCGAAACTAGCCCAAAACTAGTCAATGTTTTGACTAAAGATCAAGATCTCATTCTTGATAGTATAAAACATATTGAGGATCCCCAACTTAAAAAAGAGTACTTAGATAGGCTTTTAAATTCTCTTGATGATCAATCAAAAGAGAAACCAAAACCCTCAATCCTACCTTCCACAAGTACTAGCACCTATGACCTTACGACTATACTTGATAGGAAAAAGAAGACAAAAAAACCTTTGACCACCATTCAGGACCTTCAGTCCAAAATCAAAACCATTAAGCTTGAGCTTAAGGAGCTCAAAGAAAGACAGATTAGAGACTCGGTCTCTTAAAAGTTCTTTTAGACAAACAGGTAGAAAAAGAGTTAGACTCTGCTTCGAAAACCATGAAGAAAACCAAGAGTTACAAAACCTTGAGAATCCGGAACAAGTTCCGGAAGATTTCCTTTTTGTGTTTCGTGAAGTTACTTCTAGAAAGTATTTAATTAAGGTTACTCTTTTTTTCCAAAACAATTTCAAAATTGATACTATTGCCTTTTTTTTATACTTGTGTTGATTTAAATTGCATAAAAGAAAGCATAGTTCTAAAACGGTTTCACATCAAAACCCATGAAAAACTTTTTGCGACAAATAATTCCAAAATGACCATACATGGTAAGACAAAAGCTTATGTGGTCAATGGAACAACTCGCTCTCAAAAATCATTTTCTACTTATTGAGAACATACATCATATGGTAATATTAGGCACGCCTTTTATTAATCTCATAACTCCTTATAAGGTTTGTGATGATTGCATTTCTTTCACCTCCAAGCATACAAAACTTATTTTCCAGTTCCTTGAAAAACCCGGGACTAGGAATCTTAACATTATCAAAGCCTCGTTCTATCTACGAGTTCGAAATTAATGCTTTGATTGCTGGAAAACAACAACACTTCATGCATCTAAAATAAGATGTTTCTCCGCATAAAATCCAAAGCCAATTACAAAATGATTTTCCGAAAAAGAAAATGTCGATTTTCGAGTATGATTGAAAAAGAGATTTTTTCGATCTTCCAACCGCCTTTTGGAATAGGAAACACCATAGTGTTGACCTCCCTTATGAAAAAGAATTTGATGATAAAAAAATCCCTACCAAGACTAGATTGATCCAAATGAATACCGACCTAGAAAAACATTGTAGGTTAGAAATATAGGATTTAGTGTCAAAAGGCCTCATCCAAAAATCCAAATCACCTTGGTCTTGTCTTGCTTTCTATGTCAATAAGAATTCGAAATAGAAAGAGGAACCCCTAGACTTTTGATCAACTACAAACCTCTAAACAAGGCTTTAAAATGGATCGGGTATCATATCCCAAACAAAAAGGATTTGTTACAAAAATTGCATTCCGCATTCATCTTCTCAAAATTTGACATGAAGTCGGGATTTTGGCAAATCCGAATAACCCCTAAGGATAGACACAAAACTACCTTCACTGTCCCTTTTGGATAATATGAATGGAATGTCATGCCATTTGATTTTTGAAAAATGCCCCTTCCGAATTTCAGAAGATTATGAATGACATTTTCCATGCTTATGCTCGATTTACGCATTGTTTACATTGATGATGTGCTTATTTATTCAATGTCCTTAGAACGACATTTCAAGCATCTCAAAACCTTTTTCCATGTTGCAAAAAAGAATGGTTTAGTTGTTTCTAAATCTAAGATTTCTTTGTTTCAAACTAAGATTCGTTTCTTATGTCATTACATTTCTCAATGAACAATCACCCCAATAGAGAGATCTTTAGCCTTTGCAAACAAGTTTCGTGATAAAATTCTTGACGAAACCCGAGTTACAAAGGTTCCTAGGAAGTCTAAACTATGTCTTAGATTTCTGTCCAAACATTAACGATAGCATAAAACCATTACATGATAGGTTAAAGAAAACCTCGGTTCCACGGTCCGATGAGCACACTTAGGATAGTTCAATAGATTAAGAAACGAGTCTTAGAAATCCCTTGCCTTCATCTTGCGGACCCCTCTCTACCTAAGATTGTAGAAACTGATGCATCTAAATTAGGTTATGGTAGGATTTTAAAATAGGTTTTTATGGGAAAAGAACAAATTATGCAATTTACCTCTCGCCTATTGGAATGATTTTCAAAAGAATTATTCCACAATCAAAAAAGAAATTCTCGGCATTTTCATGTGCATTCAAAAATTTCAAAGTGATTTACTCCATCAAAAATTCATTTTACGCATTGATTGTAAATCTACAAAAGAAGTTTTACAAAAAGATGTTAAAAATATTACATCAAAACAGATTTTTGCCGGATGGCAAGCCATCCTTAGTATTTTTTATTTTGATATCGAATTTATTAAAGGAGAACAAAACTCCATTCCCGATTTTTTTTTAATTAGAGAATTTTTGCAAAACGAGACATGATGCCTCGAAAAGCCAAAGGAAAAAGCCTATACAAAATCCAAATTCCAAACAAACCCAAAAATAAGCCAAATCTCCAAAACCTATCTCATCACCCAAACCATTATCTCATGGGTTGATGCCGTTGCAAACCAAAAAGAAACACCTAAAAAGGCCAAAATGGTTGAAACCCGGGTCCAAAATCTTTCAAGGCAGACGAACTTCTTCGGCCTTACAAACAATCTCGGGTATTTCTCCTCAACCTAATTTAAAAATCGAGAAAGGTTCTTCCTCCTCAAAACCCCTTTCTCCAAACTCGAAAAAGTCTTTACAAATTTCTTCTTCACAAAACACTCGTGTCGTTTGTTCTCAAAACAAATTTAAAAATCCGACTCGAGTATTTCATGAAAAAACTTTTTCAAAATATTATTACCATAGAGGATGGATTTTTTCATCAAAACCCTTCTATGGCAATATAAAACTTTTTCCCTCCTAGATGGAATTTTAAACCATAAGACTTAACCAAAACTCGGTCTTATTATATGGCGATCCTTGAGCACTCGGCTCTGTAAACTTCGAGCATTCTTGGTTTGAAAAAACCCACAAAGACCCCGCATACTCCACTTGCCATATTTTCAAAATTATCCATCCAAAACACTGGAACCAAGACCTTACCAAACCCAAACACTTCCCGACCAACTTTCAAACAAAATTTGACCATTGCCTATCCTACACCTATTGGGATTACCAACAAGCATGGTTCAATGCTTTCCTTTTACAAAACAAAAAAGGTAGCCATTCTTGGCTCTTTTATTTCGATACAAAAATGGACACTTCAAACCTTCCTTTATGGTTTCTCCAATCGTGGAACTATTATGGTTCCGTCCTAAGTATTCTCAAACCGAATTATCCGACGGTTATAAACTCTTCCAAAATGGTTATAAACCCTCGAAACAGAAAAAGATTCACTCTTCTTTTTTCTTTTACGTATAAAATTCTTCTTACCATGGGTTTGCTCTTGGTACTATGACTATGATCACCAGGACAATATCATCATATTAATCAAGAGATTCAAAATCAAATGGTAGGCCTTTTTCAACATCCCAAAAACACTATCTAGAGCCTCGGTTGAACAATGGCTCACAAAACAAAGCTATTCCAAAACAAGCCCGGCTCCTACAAAATTCCCGGCCCAAAAGGCTTTTGCCAATTCAAGATTAGCAACGATCCAAACGGAAGAAGAATACTTTACGGTTTTATCCCAATTATTACAAAGTAGGTCCGGTTCCTCTCAAGCGACGGAATCGGATTCGAACCCGAGGTACATTTGGGTGGCGACTATGAAGTTGCTAGTTCCTAAGGCACTCGGATAACGACAAAACACCTTTCGGTGATTAAAAAAAATAAAAAATAAGAAAAATAAAAAACTAAAACTATTAACTACTAGCCAAAACAACTTTCGGCGTCTTACCCGATTCATCCATATGAGAAGACACTCGTACAAGCTACTCGTAAAACTATTCACTACTTGACAAAATAGCTTTCGGTGTCTTACCTGTTCATCCACATGAAGACACCGTACAAACTACTATTCGATCTTGTTCACTCACGTGAGAAGATATTGTTCATCAATGTTTACTATTCAAGATAGCTCCCTTTCTCTATAAAAGGAAGCTCATTTCTCATTTGTAACTAGAGAACATTTTTAAAGATATTTAGAACTTGCTTTTCTCTCTCCGTAAGTTTGTTCCCATATAATCTCTTGTAAAATATCTCTCACCTAAAAACCCAAAACCTTTGAGGAAATCAAAACTCTTGTACTCTTGTTTATATCAAAGCTGTAAGTTTATTTCAATAAAATTTACTTACATTATATCATGTCTCATTCTTCAAAACTTTTTTAATTTATATCTTTCATGGTCGGCACTGCCGCCCAATTTATTTATTCTCTCGTTTTCCATTTACGCATATCATATATTCCGCATTTTATTTAGATCTGCACAGGCATTTGTTGGTATATATATATATATATAGCGCTTACTCCCGGAAATTATATTGAAGCGCGGAATTGGTTGAAGATCACAAGGTGTTTCGAATAAAATATTCGAATAAGATAAGAGCATGCTCTTTTATTTTATTATTTAGTATTTGTTTTTAGTATTTGTTATATTTTTATTTCTTATAATTATATTAATTTGTTATAACTAATTATTTGTTGTCTCCATCAGTCAAATAAAACGGATCATTTCTGGGGGAAGACACAACCGAAGAATTTCATGACTTTCATTATACCTATTTGTATTTGTATAAGGTATAAGAGCAATAGCAATATATATTTATAATTGATATCGAAATAAAATTGAAGTAAATGGAACAATTCTAGTCGATGAGTCTTGAAATGAGACATGTACCACAGCAAACAAAACTAAGCAGTTCAATCAAAATAAATTGTTATTTTGACTAAACAGTTATAAATGAGTTGACAATGAATTTCAATTCGACTTGAATAATCTAGTATATTTTCCACATTTATAGGAGTGCACCCATGTTTCTGCTTTACGAATATGATATTTTCTAGGCATTTCTAATAATATCAAGTGTTATTTTTATTTTGGCATTTCTAATTTTTGGCTTTTTATCTCCAATTAGAAAAGGGCCGGAGAAACTTTCATAACTAAGTTTCCATATCAAGGCTCAATCCAATTAAGTCCGTAGCGTCTACCAATTTCGCCATATCCCCTCTTTGTTTTGTGTTTTGAGATTAAGATCTTATTATTATGTTATTATGTCATTCCCTTTTTTCTTTCATTTCTATTCTACTGGAACTGTTAAAGTCATTAGATACCGATTCCTATATTCCTAGAAAAGTGTTTCCTCTTATTTTATTATTTTATTTGATTTCTTGTCTAGCCTCTTTCATCTCTATTGGAGACCCATATTTTGTCTAATCAGAAATCATTCTATCATTTCTTTATCCGTAATTCAATACGAATCGCATATATACCACGGAATATCGAACCATGAATGCATAAAGGCTTGAGAGAAAAGCATATTGGCTAGTGATTTTGAGGGCCCAATTTTTGACTAGAGGGGACACCAAAGGCCTCTCGCCCTTCCATCACTTGGATCGATAAAGAAGGAGGGTAGAGCTTTTGGTTTTTTTCAAGGAGTTGAACAATAAAAATAGATGGTGAGTACCTTAGATATATATATATAGTTTTGTCATATATAAATTCGATGAGGGGAGAGAGAGCTAAAAGTGTGTTTAAGATAATTTGACTTAATTTTTTAAAAAATAATAATTAGTTAAAAAATTAGTTCGGCTTAATTTTTTTAAAAAAATAATAATTAGTTAAAAATTCACGGGTTTTTATTTGGTGTGTGTGTGTGTATAATCAAAATTTATCGAAACCAATTTATAGTAGTTTTTATTTAAATCTATTTACTTCGACCAGTGCAATTTAGGTGATTTTTTTATATATTTTATTTATTTATTTTATATACTCTAAATCTGCTAAGTGCCTATATATATATATAGTTTTCTTAGAGATTAATTATATCCGCACACATAACACCAATTATTTGTTTTTTTTTTCATGTTCTAAAATTTTTATTTTTAAATGAAATAATTTAATTAATGTTTTGAAAAAACCTTTTAATTATTAAAATATAAATTTTTATATTAATATTATAAATTATATTGTTAATAAATATATATAAATGAAACAAGTTCGTTGAATCTATGGATTCGATTTACATTAATCTTCATAAACAAAACATCTACTCGTATTATACTATACGAATCGTTAACGTCGTATATATAATGATTGTCCGACCGCGAGCATAGCGGGTATCTAGCTAGTTGATTCTAATTGGTTGAATGAAGAATCTATTGGTAACACAATCATAAAGGGATGTTGGATCGTGAGCTTGAGAAAATGATAAAAAGAAAAAAAAAGTCATCACCTAATGTTAAGGTCACTACAAAACCTAAGACTAGTTTTACAAAGATCGAGGTAAGGAATTAGTTATATATATAAAAAAGATGGTAGTCGTCTTTTATTTCTTATCCGAGGTAAGTCGTATTACATGCTCTCTTATAAACTTTTATTTATAGTCATATTTATGTCGAATCATCTCACATATAATGATATGTTTGATAAAAATCTTCTACGATCTCTTATGCATATGATGAGTTGTAATCCGAACGAAGTCTAGATGAACATTAAGAGACATGCATCACACTCACGATTTGAATCTCCCTATCTAATCCTAAAAGAGTGGAGCTTAACCAAGAGCTTTTTGATGGGCTTCCAATGAAGTGTGTAGAGCTTTGAAAGTAAGCATGCATATCCAATCCAATAAAAATAGCACATAAATGACTTGAATTTAAATGACTTGAATGTAAATAAATAAATTTCTCAAAAATAAATAACTTGCAAATGAAATGGAAAATAATTAAAGAAAATAAGTTCAAAAAACGTATATGGCTTAACTCTAAAGTCCCTAGTGGAGTCATCATGCTTTTGCTACTAACATATGAGATTTTTCAACTAAAAAGAGCTAAAAAAAATATGGAGCCTCCATTTAGTACTTTAAAGAGACTAAGAATTCCAAAATTATAGTGATTTTAGAGAAATAGATAAGGAGTTAATTGTGTTTAAGAGAAGATAACAATTACCCAAAAATATTATTTTCTAAAACTTACTTGTTTCCATTTCTAAATTCGTTTTTTATATAAAAAAAATTATTTGCCTAATTATTTTCTATGTTTATTTGTAGTTTACTTTTAAGTCAAGTCGATGTTAATTTGAAATTATCATGGGGTCCAATTCTTCACATTATTTGTTCGGACCTTTGAAACCCGAACTAGAAGGTTTGAAAAAGTGGTTTGAAGGCTTGTTTCTATTTTTTTCTTAGTTAAGTTTCAAAATTAGACCTTTGAGGTTTTAGAATCACTTAACCCAATTATAGGTTTTTGATGATCTTGCTTATTAAGGAAGACAAATTAATTATTACAAAATAGGATAAATATACTAATATGTTCTTATATAATACTCAAAGTCTTTCATATGTCTCTAGATTTCCAATTGCATTCTATTTGACTTTGAAATTTTTGAAATGTTCAATCTATCATTCTAATTAAGTTTTACTATCATGATTTTTTTTTAATAGAAATGTCCTTTAATAATAATATTAAAAAAAAAACTTGCTCCATTTTTAAAGATTTTTTTTTCAATCGGGGGCATTTCGATAGAAAAAAATCATTTGGGCAAAAAAAGTGATCGAAGGACAAACTGAATATTTCAAATACTTTTAGAGACGGATAAGATGCATTTACAAATCTAAGAATATATGAAAGACTTTGAGTATATATAAAGACAAACGAGTATATTTATCCTTACAAAATTACTATAAAAATTACAATCTCGATGCGTTGGCAAATACGTCAAAAAATAAAAATGAATTTTGTTAAATTATTTGTGGAATCTCATTAAATTGTCGTAGGAATCTAAACCAAAAATTTTATCAATTTAATATTGAGTCCAATTAATTTTTAATTTAAGAGTATATATGAAAAAAAAATACCAAATGAAAAATACAAAACTTGAAATGCAAGTTAACACAAACATGGTATGAAATGCTACAATTAAAAATCTTGACGAAATGAGATATAATTTTTTTAACATGCTAAATTAATTAACATTTATTATGGAATCTCATTACTTTGTCTGTCGACCCTAAAACTAGGAGTTCCATAAATTTAATGGTAGATCCAGTTAATTTCCAATATAAGAGTGTATATAGAAAAATATGCCAAATAAAAATGCAAATCATCTTCCCAATCGCATCACATGGTATTCGTTCCAACCTTATTTCTTCTTTATACATCCTTTGATAGAATCATAACCCGGAGCACCACCTCAATTGGTGACCAAACACTTCAATACTAAAAAAATCAAATAATATTATGAGATAACATTTCAAATGACTAAAAAATAAAATAATAATAATAATAATTAAAAAAAAAGTAAGAAAACAAACCAAATAGCTTCAAAAACTAATCAAAATGCCCTTGGACGAGTTGCTAAAAATTACCAAATACCTTTGTTTGGTGAAAATTACCAAATGCCTATGAATAGTTGTAATTGCATAAATGCCCCTACCGTGTGTCCGTCACACGTAGCAACGATAATACTAAAAAAATCAAATAATATTATGAGATAACATTTAAAATGACTAAAAGAATAAAATAATAATAATAATAAAATAGAGTAAGAAAACAACCCAAACAGACTTTGTCCGGCGAAAATTACCAAAATGCCTATGAGTAGTTGAAATTGCATAAATGCCACTCGGTGTACGTCTATCACGGGTATGAGCATAATTACAAAACTACCATTAGTATGGTTAACACATACTGCCATTGAAATTGTCACCAATCACTATTTTGATCGCATTTCGACTAGTGAAAATGCTCTCCTCATAGCTATCAACCTCCTCTATCAATCCATGAGGGTGGTGTAAACCCCTTTGTATCGATGGAGGTAGATCGACGACCTTCTTAATATCCAATGAAATTGAATCCACGTGGGATCGAGTGATTTCAAGGCTAGTGTTCATCGAAAATCATGTGGGGAAACTACTAGAGTTTTGTTAGAGTTGAAATAGCCGGTGAAATCACTAAAAAATGAAGAAAACTTAGAATGAGGGTTGGTTGGAAATGTTTTCAGCGAGTTTTGAGTATTTTTCATTAGCTTTTTAGGGTCTAAAGGTAAAAAGGAGATCCGGAGAGATGCTACTTCTTTTGGGTATTTTCCGGTGATTTTTGGGTGATTGGAATCTAGTGGTTGTTGGTTGAAATTTTAATAAAATATTATCAATAAGTGCCCAACAACAAGGGATTGTTGCTAGAGGTAGGAGAAAGGGAAAGCCTAGTTTCGACCAAAGGAAGATGAGAGTTTGTGCTTGTTGAAAAGGCTATTTATAGAGGTCTAGCCTCTCTCTTTTTTTTTTAGTAAAATTACCTAGCTTTTTTTTATTTCTCTATTCTTTTTTCTTTTTCAAAAAAAAAAATTCCCCTAACCTCTTTTTTTTTTTGCTTTCTTTTTTCAATTTCACCCTAGATTTGTTTTCTTTTTCTTTTTTGTTTCTTTTCTTCTTTTGCATTTTTTTTCAAAAATTTTGAAAACAACATCATGTTTTAAAAATCATGAAAATTTATAAAATAATTGAAAATTATATAAAAAGTCATTAATTTTTGGATTTTTTGAAAAACTTTGTAAAATAAGAGATCCAAAACAGCAATAATAATCTATGTAAGGAAAAACTAGGGTGAATAACTAGAACCTTATTGAGTTAGATGAACTTGCAATTGTATAAGTAGACTTTATAGAGATTGTGGTGTATGGCCCAATAACATCTTGGAAAAGTTCACTATTTAAAAGACCTAGAAACATATTATATGATCCAAGGAGTAAAAATGTAATAGCCGAGACCATTGGGGCATAACATATGCATGTGTATGTGATTTGCTTTTTTTTTTCTATGTATATGTCATGTTGTGTGTTTGCGTTATCGAAAATTTGCTATATCATGACGTGCATTTTATGTCAACGAAAATTATTATGTCGGGACAAGAGATTTTCGTTGATGAATATTACTTTGTCATGACATGTGATTCTCGTTGATGAATGTTTAGTTTTGCAAGTTTATCTTATTAAGTGTTATGTTTGTGTGAGGCATTGAGGGACCCTAATGTGATATAAAAGACCTATGGCTTAAACAAATTAAGTGAATAAGTGAGGGGGCTATTTTTCATTAAGCAACTACTCGGCACCTTTCTAGCTTGGTTGAGTAGGGAAGAAGCTACTCGTCACCTTCCTATAATGGCATGGTTTGGTGGCAAAAATATGTGACAAACCTAAAATTAGTGGTATTTCTTTAATTATCTAATTTTTATAAATAGGGTGAGAGTTACCTTAGCCTAGGCTTTGGTCATTTTCATTTTAGAAAGGAAAGAAAAACCTCGGAATAGGTTGAAGAAGGAGGTACCGATCGAGAGACGAATTACCGAGAAAAGATTGTGTAGTTTTGGCCGAGAGAAAAGCAAGAGTGAAAAGTGAAATCTTTAAGGGTTTTTGAAGTGTCTTTCATCAAAAGCTACATCTAACATATGTGTAACCCAACTTACCACAGGAGCATGAAGAGTTTATGTGTTGGTGTGTTTTGGTGCTTACTTGACGTAATTATGAATTGTTTGACTTTATTGTATATTTACTTAATGTCTTGCATTTTTATGGTGTAAATTCGTGTCATTGACATATTTTATCATGATTCAAGTTCGTTGTGCGGTTTTGGCCGAGAGAAAAGCAAGAGTGAAAAGTGAAATCTTTAAGGGTTTTTGAAGTGTCTTTCATCAAAAGCTACATCTAACGTATGTGTAACCCAACTTACCACGGGAGCATGAAGAGTTTATGTGTTGGTGTGTTTCAAGGCTTACTTGACGTAATTATGAATTGTTTGACTTTATTGTATATTTACTTAATGTCTTGCATTTTTATGGTGTAAATTCGTGTCATTGACATATTTTATCATGATTCAAGTGTTCAAGAGAGGTTACTCATGCATTCATACCGAGGCCATATAGAAATGATTTGGTGTATATTTTATGTTGCCTTTCGGTTAGACTATGTCTAGTTTTCAATATTTTCATCAAGCATAATTTTAAAAGAGGAATGAATCGGACATTCGGTAGGAGATGCTCGAAAGAGGAAAATTAATGTAGTCATAAAAAAAATGTTATAAGCTCATGCATGGTTTCACTTATTAAGCCTTAGCTCACATTTTGCCTTGTGGTTTAGGCAAGCATAATGAGTCTTAAATGCAAGCTATCATGTTGAATATGCTATTGGAACCATTTTGAGTTTGCCAAAATGTGTGCTATAGACTTAGGTTGAAACCTTGTAAGCTAGAAAACATCAATGTACGATATGTTACCATGTTTTGATTGTAAAAACAATGAATGCCGAGCCGTTTTGGCTAATGCTAATATATATATATATATATATACACACACACACACGAATTTGAGGTCTCACAAAATGATTTAACATTGAGGAAATTTACATTGGCTTTAATTATTTACAACCGAGGTTGCCATAGCTTAAAACAAAGCCTTTGAATTTTAAATGAAAAGTATTTCCACTATGCATTATATTTCCCATATTAGGTCTTATGTCATAGGTCATTGATACACATTCGACAAGCGTAGAACATTACCACTTAGCCTCTCTCGATCCAACGTGTTACACTAGTGTCTAATGCTCTACAAATGTGCTCCTAGCCTCTTTTAGGCTGCAAGCGCTACAAAAGATCTAAAGTCGTACATTTCAAGAATGCTTTTACATTAGATGGTGAAGAAGATGTGTCCTTTACAAGTAAAATAATAATAATAATAAGATAACTTTGAAGAAGAAGAAAAGTTTCGATAGACATAAAAATTACGCCATAATGAGACATATCTTAATTGGTTTATTTATATAGATTTACAACGGATAAATCAAGATAAAAAGACATGTTTGAAGAATCATGAATCCTATAGAGGTGAAGAATAAAATAAAAACTTTTCTCTATCAAAGGCTTTCAAGACCAAACCGTTGAATCAACTAATCATACATACATGAATAAATAATTAAAACAAGTGTCTACCTTTTGTAGCATAGAAACTATTTATGTAGAAAGATGTCATCCAAGTGTTCGACCTCTATTGATAATCCATACAGCTCAAACGCCAACAAGAGAAGCTATAGAAATCACGGAATGCTAGCTCCAATCTTTCTATATAATTAATTTGTTCTTTTAAGAAATTAGCTAGGGTTTTTTTGCGATAACCTTAGAGAGAGAGGTATGTACGACAACTTAGGCTTTTGGGAGAAAACGTTTTTCTCCTTTTTTTTATTGTCATATGTTTGTTTGTGTTAACCTATTCTTGCCACCTCTCTCTCTCTCTATTTATAAGGGAGGAGGATCCTTTTCCTCCAAGGACAAGGAGTTACAACATGTGTGGATTTGTTTGATCTTATCCTTATAAACCCGAATTCTTATCCAATAGTGTTCAAGTTTATTCTTCCATCAAAATATTTTACACACTTTTAAATTAAGCTTATTGGCCTAATTAAATAACAATTAATTTGGACCATTCAAATAAATTAAATCATATATTTTTAAGAAAGCTCACATTAGAAAATAATTTTCAAATTACCCTTAAACCTAATTTAGGGAAGTAATTTTCTTTTTAGGTAATCGACTTTCAAACTAGGAAACTGATTTCTAAAATATGAATTTTTCATTTTAGAAAAAAATTTTCAAAACAGAAAACTTTCCAAAATAGAAAAAAAATTTCAAAACAAAAAACTTTTCATTTTTTAAAACCTTTTTCAAAATAGAAAACTTTCAAAACTAGAAACCTTTTTCCAAAATCTTTACTTCTCTTTTATTATATGAATGTTTATACTTATGAGTGTGACTCAATATACTCCTAGATATGTTAATAATGTATCAAGAAAAAAAGTATCTCTTTTATCTCTTGATATATAAATCAAGATTGACCTCTATAACTATCCAATTCTTTACAAGGATTAATTAATCCACAATTATCTTTCACAAGCATGGTTATCATACAATTCGGTTCTCATGTCAATTTATTATAGTGTGATCTCGAACTTGATTTAAAGCTTGTTCGATTATGATGACACAAGTTTTCTTCGATTCTCAAATGTCTTAGCTCTAAAGTAACTAACCATGCTCTATTAGTATACTCCTACTATAGCCACAGATTCCTTAAGCAAACATTTATCGAAGTACAATATAATAACTCTTTTAGCATATAAGGAATGATATGTCCTATCTTAGTTATCCACCTATCTCCATTAGATTCCTAGTGCATCCAACAAATTGCCCACATGCGACCCTTGACTAAGGCTATCAAAACGAGTATCAAAGTACATAAATCCTCTAATGAGATAACCGTGATGACTTCAAGTCAAAAGACCATTTGTACCCGGATCGTATGAGATTTCTATAGACTAAACCAAATAGGTTCTCATGGCGAGTCACGTCTAGTGTGACTCATAAAACATCAAAAGCATAGAAATAATGTAAATAAACCTATTTAGAACCTCAAAAACCATTTTAATGCACTCAAAACAATAAAAATTCAAATCAAAATAAAAAAATTTAAAGTATTTTTAGATCTTGATCTACCTACTCCTCGCATTTCATTGTTTGCCACTACCATAAATGAATTCTAGTCTTTAAAACGAACAAAATAGTGATAAGCTTGGTCATCGAAGTGGTCGAAACAAGACTCACCATCCTTCTCTCTCCATTATTTCTCTCTCCTCGTAGCATGCGGGGATCAAAATGAACAAAAAATGTTGTAGATAAAAAAATAATGTTTAAAATTGAGGGACCAATATATACATTATGTAAGCATTGTTTTGGACATTTTTTTCAGCCATCCGACCGAAATCAATTGTTTTGAATATTTTTTGTCTCGATTGTCTCATCAAAACAATTATTTTGGACCATTTTTATATGAGTTGCCCGATCAAAATCACATTTAGTTCAAGTTTTATTTTGGATATTTTTTGTTTTAGTCTGTCCAATTGAAATCAATTGTTTTGAACATTTTTTTCCTCGGTTGTACAATCAAAATAAATTGTTTTGGATATTTTTTATCCGATCTCGCCCCATCAAAATTGCATTTGGTTCAAGTATTGTTTTGGATATCTTTTATTTTAGCCATCCGATCGAAATCAATTATTTTGAAATTATTTGTTACGATCGTTCGATCAAAATCAATTACCTTACGACAAACCAAAATTTAAACACACATCCACGACTACAAAATTTGTCTACAATATCATTGAATACACTCTTACATAAATAAGGTGAAATGACCCAAAGAGGCACAAAAAAGGCATAAAAATCCAGCAAAAGATGAAAAAAATAAGGTCACAAATGTAGTAACTCAAAATCACTAACATGCAAAATGGAAAATATAGAGAAAAGTAGAGGGCAAAAAATGAAAGAAAGTAAAACAATAAACAAACCATGAAAAATGCACGGTAAAAATATACATGTGCTATTTAGTTATGAGGAATAGAATAGTGAAAATGAGAATGAAAGTTTTATTCCTACTTTATAGCTGTTTGGTTGAAAAAAATGAAGTATAAATGAGAATGAAGAATGAAAATTAGACACAACTTCATTTTCATTTAAAAGTGGGAATAAAAATAAGAAATGAGAATGAATTTTTTTAAATAATAATATATATTTTTTATTTATTATGTATTAACTACTTCTATCATCATTACAACCACTATCGCCATAATGACCACCATCACGACTACAATAATAACCACCTTCACAACCACCATTATCACTATCACTTTTATTATTTTTACAATCATTATAGTTTGATAAAATTATTTTTTAATCATTATTTTTATTCATATAATATTTAAAAAATTAAATTTTATTTTGATTCCTTATTAATATTTTAAACATAATATGTGAATATAAATATTGTTTCGATTTCCTAACTCTCCTTTCAATTCTTAAATTTTCATTTTAAACTTTTCATTTTGTATGAACAAACGACACTACAATGGTTTTGAGCCCGTAGAAATACTGAAAACTATATTATTTTATCATTTTTTTTTTTTGCAATATAAATTAATAATTGATCTTATATTTTTTTCTAGCCCTCTCGTTCCCTTCCTTTTCCCTTGCACATCCAAACAAATGAAAGTCTCTCTTTACTGACCTTTAGCTAACTCTACCCTTAACCTTCTTCCATACAAACGAAGTGAAAGGGGTTAACATTAAACCTTCCTTGACCGAAAATAAGACACAGCCTAACTATTAAAAAACCAAAAAAAATAAAAAAAAAAAGGTAAAAATAAATCATTGTAAAGCCGTCGCTTGGTCTGATATAAAAATGCGATACTGAAATGAATTGCTACTTCCACTTCCACAGCGAGAAAGCAGAGAGATAGAGTGAGAGCCTGCAAAACTGAAGATGGAAGTGGCGGGAGATGCAAGGAGAAGGAGAGAAGTGGAGACCAGAATTCTCGAGAAAGTTGGACAAGTAATTTCAGAAATTAAAACTGCCAAAAACGTAGAGCAACTCATTTGCGCTCTCCACTCTCTCGCTCTCCTTCTCTTCCCTGTAGATTCCTCCCTTATTTTGCCCACTCTTGATGAGCGTTTCAGAGACCAAGTTAGTATCCATTGATTTTCTCTTTTCCCTTTTTTTTATTTTTTATGTTTTACTCATTTTGTCAATAAATACATACATGTGTTCTGTTTTTTGCAGCTTCTTAATGCTACAATCCCCTCAGCAAATGAGAGGAGCGAGTGGTGGCAAGTGTTCTATCGAGGTGGAGGAGCTGCATTTCCAACATTTGCTAGGGTTTTATTGCTTGGTATTAATCAATCATTGCTTCTTCTTTTTTTTTTTTTAATAATTAATTATTTGTTATTGCTGATGCATGTAGACTGCCTCTTGAATGTAGATGTTGCTTCCAATTGGTTAGCCTGTTTCCCGATTTCGGCGAAAAAGCATGTTTATGATGTTTTCTTTGTTAATGGACCTCCGATGGAGGTTGTTCAGATTTTAGTTCCTTTCCTACAGTATAACGGAAATGGAAATGCTGTTGATGTTAATGCTGTTCAATCCAACACTGAAAGGTATAAATTTAGTTTGTGTAGAAGAATTGTTGAAATTGCAGTTGATTTTATACATTTAGGATGATGCTTTGTGTTATTTAAAAGCCATGTTGAGATGAATTCATTTAACTGATGATAATTGTGGTTTCATTTTCATGGTTTAGTTTATGAGTCCCTAGCTATGATATTGCCATTGGTCTAACAGAGTTAGAACTTGTATGAGGAATTTTATTATGCTTGTATATGTATTTACATTCACACAGTCAGAAGTTAATGGTCAATTCAGATGTCTACCCATGTGTTCACTGGGGCAAGCCTTGTTCTTTTTATTGACAAATTTTTTTCTGTATTCTATTTGATTAAGGTTTTCTGTGCATTGTGACAATATTAAGAAGCATATGATCTTCATAGATCTGGTGCTTTATTTTACATTCTATTAGGTTTATGAGATGTTGAAAACTTTTAATCTACATGTATCTTTTACATTTCTGTCAGGTTTCTAGTATTATGCTTGCTTGAAAATCATGGTGTGCTCCAAATCTCTAGAGAATTCGGCAGTTCTCAACGTTATGGAGATTTCTCAAAAGCACAGCTCCAACCAGTGGTCTCTAGGGTGGCTCAAATTGTTGCTTCTATTCCTGATAAAGCACGACCAAGAGCCCCAACTTCGCTCTCATCACAGTATCCTTGTTTTCTCATGTGGTAGTTGTTTTGTGGATTTGGGTATTCATGCCTAAGCATTTTTATTAGTTCCCAAATCCTGATAAGGATGACTAAGCCCCAGTTCCAATGTCCTTATTCTCCCATGTGATATTCAGTGTCAAGTGTGCTCATGTGTTCCATAGTTCCATGAATCCCTGTTTTAGTGTTGAGGTTGTACACTTGTTTTATTACTCTCTCTTTATTATCCTCTCATGGTTTGCAAATGTAATATTATTACTTGATCAGACAGCAACTTCTTCCCTGAAACTTACTTCAGTATGTTGTTTTTCTTTACAAGAGTTATATAGTTCATTTTTCAGGCAGATCACCTTTCAGCTTCTCCATGGAGCACAAGCAAGGGATAAGAATCTAGCTGATATAGAAGCTACCTCACATAATTTTGACATGAATGGTATGCTGCTATTTGTCGGGGAAACATTTTCTCGTATTTGTCGACGTGGGGCTTCAGGTAATTCAAATATTTCTAGCACTACAGTTCCAAATTCATGTTTTTGCTAGATGTGAATGGTTGGCACATATAATTCCCCATTCTTAATAAGACATCCCTCCTTATTAAGTTATATTTAGCTTGCACTAAGTGAGAGATACTGTAACTATAAATCATAAAAATCATAAAGAAAAAAATTCTGTATGGAAATTTCGTATTTAACTGTAACTAATTCAATTGTAAAATCATATGTTACAGGGCATAAAATGTGTTATAATTTCATCATACAGTATCAGGCTGCTGGCAATGGTTGCAAAAAAATGTAGTACAGACCCTATGGCTGTTACATTCTGTCTCACCTGATTTAATTTTGTTTGCACTTGATTAGAAGTCTTTGATAAACACCTTGGCTACAAGATTCCTAATCAAGCTTACTTGAATTTTATTAGAAGTTTCCTGTAGAAGTGGTTGATCGCTAAGCCACTCTGAGATGTTTCATTGATAGGATTTTGTACTAAAAGTGATGCAAATGGAATTTATTTTCATGTTTGCAGATGTGCTACTAGGCGAATTAGTCCCTCACGTTCTTGGACACATTCGGAGCTTCTCATCATCAAGTATTGATTCAGTTATGGCAGATCTGTTTGAGTCAGATGTTGGATCTCAATTTTGGTTAAATATAATGGGAGCAATTAAAGACCCCTATGCTTTTGAAAGAATCTCTGAGCAGCTCCTGCATCAACTGTCAACTGAACGCGCAACTGATACTGAAACTTACTGGATTCTTTGGATATTGTTTAATCGAATCTTTAAAAATCAGCCATCTGTCAGGTCAGCAAACATGATTTCTTTTCCCCAATAAAAGTGGGGATGATACGGTTAGGGCTTTAGCTTTCATCCACTCCATCACCTGACCACACCCCCCCCCCCCAAAAAAAAAAAAAAAAAAAAACTCCCTCCCTCCCTCCCCCCCCCCCCCTCTCTCTCTCTCTCTCTCTCTCTCTCGGTTCCATGGATGAATGTTAAGTTCTGATGATATTATATTCCTGTTGCTGAACACATTGTGAATTACCAATCATGTTCTAACAGGAGTTTAAAAGACAACAAGAATGTTCTGGCATTCAAGGACATTTAGATAAATTTAGAATGCAATGTTTATTGTCTTTGTGGAATGGCTTTGATGTAATACTGAATAGCAATTTTTGTTTATTCTTTTTGCAGGTCCCTGTTTTTGGACAAATTTTTACTCTGGAAAGTATTTCCCTTCTGTTGCCTACGATGGATCATTCAATTTGCTGTTTTTGAATGTCCGCCTGTTTCTAATTCACTTACCAAAGGGTGTGTAACGTATGGTCTCTTAGACACAATGCAGCGTCTGATGGCCGTATGGTCTAAAAAGGAGTTCGTGCAATCAGCCCCAATGGAGCAGCAAGCTTGTATCCTTTCTCACTTATTTTTATAGCTATTCATAAATGATTCTTTAATGTAAAGTTGTGAAAGTTTACATATTAATGAGGGATTCATTCATCTTACAGAAGTCTAAATTCACATCATGGGGTTTGTTGCATTAAAAGAAGCCCTAGATTGTACTAGGTTTTCAAGCTTGCACATCCTGAGATATTAGGACCATGCTATTAGTCTTATTCGTCTGCTTTGCAATTTCTGTGACCCTTCCATCTACAAAACAGATGTAACTGCTGCTATAGGTCTTTGCATGGAGAAGATTTCTAAAGAGGAACTAGAAAAGTCCAAGGATGCGATGCACTCAATTCTTCAAGGAGTTAGCTGTATATTTCTGTTCTGCTTCTATTTCCTAAGAATTCTGCAATGTTTTCAGCTATAATTTTTCCCTAATATCTAATCTTTATTGCTGTCAGTTAGACTGGAGAGTCCTACATATTTGATTCGGAAAATGGCAAGCAATATTGCTTTAGTGTTCTCTCAAGTAATTGACCCCAAAAATCCTCTATACCTGGATGATAGCTGCATTGGGGAGACTATTGACTGGGAGTTTGGATTGTCTAAACCTGAGAAAGGAACTCTGTCTAGCCATAATCACACAGAGAAGCACACTGATGAAACAAAAAGATTATCCACCTCACAGACAGAAAAGGACTTGAACTATTCTACAAATCAAGGAAGGGGCAAAAGTGAGAAGCACGAAAGCAAGAAACTGTCACAATTTAAGCTTCTTGACCCTGATGAGATTATTGATCCAGCTACTCTGAATTATGGGTCAGCCTCTGATAAAGATGAGGATGAAGCTGCAAGTGAGAATTCTGATTCCTCCAGTGATTCATCTTTACAGCCATATGATTTGACAGATGATGACACAGATCTGAAGAGAAAACTTACACAGTTGGTGGATGTAGTTGGAGCCCTACGTAAATCTGATGATGCTGATGGGGTAAGTCCAGAGTGATTATGCCTTAAAGGTTCCACCAAGAGTGGTCTCCAATTATTTACTCTTTTGTCTGTAGGATTCAGATTTCATGCAAGATGTGAGATCTCATTTGGTGAAATTTGACAATAAATGATTCGCTGTCATCTATTTCCTGAAACTACGATTTTAAAAGAGTTAGTAAATGGTTGGAATCTCCTGGGATATGAGGGATTTCTTAGATAGTTTTTCAAGAAGGAATCATACATAACATCTATGATTAGATTTTCTGTGAGGCCTTTAAATTGAATTTTGAATAATTGATGAAAAATATCTTTCTTCTTTTAGTTCGTGCGCATGTTTTATGTTACAGGTAGAGCGGGCTCTTGATGTTGCTGAAAAGCTTGTGCGAGCATCACCTGATGAACTTACACACATAGCAGGGGACCTTGTTAGAACTCTTGTACAGGTTCGTTGCTCTGATTTGGCTGTAGAAGGTGAGGAAGAAACAGCTGAAGAAAAAAGGCAAAGAGCCTTGGTTGCCTTGCTCGTCTCCTGTCCTTTCCAGTCTCTCGAAAGTCTAAACAAACTTCTATATTCACCAAATGTAGACATCAGCCAACGCATAATGATACTTGATGTGATGACTGAAGCCGCTCAGGAGCTTGCTGATTCTAAGACTATGAAACCAAAACATCAATCAAGGGCCCTCATATCAACTATATCAGAGAGCCAAGCCTGGTTCTTACCTAGCAGCAAAGGGCCTCCTGGAGCTGGCTTTTGGAAAGAGGTCTCAGAAACAGGAACTCCACTGAACTATTCTAATCGATATGAGAGAGAACTTCCCCTCAAACCAGGTCAGATCAGAAAAGGGAAGATGCGCAGATGGAGCGTCAGATCAGCAAATGTACTGGAAAATCAGCTGGAATGGACCCAAAATAGGTTTCCTGTTTATTCTGCAGCATTTATGCTTCCAGCAATGGAGGGTTTTGATAAGAAAAGGCATGGTGTTGACTTACTTGGTAGAGATTTTATCGTCCTGGGGAAACTCATCTACATGCTTGGTGTTTGTATGAGATGTGTTTCCATGCATCCTGAAGCATCTGCATTGGCTCCTTCTCTTCTAGATATGTTAAGATCCAGGTAAATAATTAAAAAACTTATAATCGTGTTATTAAGCAGTGGAAATGGCATCTTGGGATTAATGGTCCATAACCTGGTCCCAGATGAAGTTTATGTGCATATTTAGTAGATTGTGCTGACCACCAGTATCGGTTCACCTTACATCAGCTTGTCATGTGCTTGCGTAGTGGGGGATACTATATGTTATTGGCAAGTTAGTGATGCAAACTTTATGCAGGGAGATATGCCATCACAAAGAGGCTTATGTCAGAAGAGCTGTCCTTTTTGGTGCTTCAAGTGTGTTGGTGTCCCTTCATCCATCTTTTGTTGCATCAGCCCTATCCGAAGGAAATCTTGAAGTTTCTATGGGGCTTGAATGGGTTCGCACTTGGGCCCTTGATGTAGCTGAGTCGGACACAGATAGAGAGTGCTACACAGTAAGCAAGGAACTCTGGAATTTGTGTCACTTGTTTTTAATTTTTGTTATTATTATTGAACTCTTTCTAGACAATCATATCTAGAAGTTTCACGACTCCTCCATGGGCTGTCAAATGATAATCATGTCCTGAACATGTTGAATTCTTGAAAAATTTTAGCTGTCAAAAAAGGGCCGTAGGTAATAACATTGCTCCACGTGGTTTGAGCTTGAATATGCTAGGATGATGCAAGAGATAGCATAGTAATACTGAGAACTTTTTTCTGCTGTAGAGAAACGTATGCTTTGCATAATCATGTTAGCATGTTTGCCATATTGAAATACCATGTATTTTGCATCGTCATGAGGTGAAAACAGCATGTTATCTTTTTTCTTAATGGCAGTGATGTCTGGATATCAATGTGTGTAGTTTGTACTTTTGTGGGTAACTGCTTACACATACTGAATGGGATACTTTCTGACCCGTTCTTCCATACCTGCATTAGTTGTGATGCGTACAAGTTGAAAATAGCTCAGGAATATGCATACCATTGAAATACTTGTAGATTTGTTTCAAGTTCATGCTATTTAAAATTGCTCTGGAATGTGCATTTTGGCCTATTATTTCAATTCATATTTGAAATACTTAATTTTATTTCAGATTTCATACTGCCAGAATCATTTCTAAATCTAATGCGGTTGATTTTTGTCTTTAGATGGCTATGTCATGCCTCCAGCTTCATGCAGAGATGGCCCTCCAAGCTTCTAGGGTACTAGAGTCTGGAGAAAGTTCATTGAAGTCAAAGAGCATCGGTGTTTCTTCCAATCTATCTATAGGGACAATCAAAATGCCCTTCTCAAATGTTGAATACTAGATCTTTGATCGTTTCTAATCACACTTTTTTTGTACAGTTTCTAGATTAATCATAAGCTCGTGTAAAGTTACCTTCCGTTTTGTGGAGAAGAATTAGGATGTAGATTACTAACGCATGCAATATACTTGTCTAACATCTTCTTAAGGAGCCATTTTGTGAAATCCCATGTTAACCAGTCTAGATTGTTGACACCAGGCAGCACGAACTAGGGTAATACAAGAGGTTAACATTGTGCAGAGTTTGACATCCAATGTTTGAACCGTGTTTCCAGAGTATCAGGAATCGCGCTTCGTTACTGCTGGTCTGCAGGGTGCTGTCTGACTGGCACATCCATTCCCCATGAGCTATGGCTGTAATGGATTTTTTTTTTTTCCTGCTAAAATATTTGAGATGGCAATTTGCCTCGTCCCAATGGAGGCCTGCCTTTTTTGGCCTCGGTCAACATGGTGATTCTCTGAGTTTAAATTATACTCGCCTTGTCTTGTTTCGTCTTTTCTTTTGAAAATTTAAATTACTCTATATTAATTCTGAAGTTATAAACTAATATCTAACATAACAAGTGAGTTTTGATAATTGTTAAACAATAAAGATATACAAAAATTTATGTTTTTTAATTGCATTTGTGATACTTTATTAATTTAATTAACTATATTATTTAATTGAAAATAATTTAATATATTATGAGTTTATTAATTTAATAAACTATATTATTCAATTGAAAATAATTTAATATATTATGAGTTGTATTGTAAATTTATAGTTGAATATGATGTTAAATAATTATTTTTTTAATTATATTTTTATATAAATTATTTTTTTTTGGTTATAATTTAAAATTTAATACCACATAATATGAGATAGAATGAAAAAAAGAAAGTGGAAAGAATTAAGCTAGACACCAATACCTTACGATAATCCTCGTCCCTTGCCTCGCGTGAGACAAAGAGAGTTTTTCAGGAGTGAGCCCCATTGCCATTCCTATATACCAGCTCGTAGCCTATAAATTTATAGGACCTGATTGAGAATACTTTGAAACATTTAAGATAAAATTTATAGATTTGGGACTCAGTTGAGGGTGAGGACAAATTGGTCAGGGGCTAAATGGAAGTTTCTCCAAATAAAAGGGAAAAGGGCAGTGGAAATCTGATACAAGTACAAGACACTGACATTCAACCTGTGCATTGGCCTCAGTGAGACCCACAACCGCAACTCAATAGTCTCTCTCCCTATTTAAAACGACAAAGCCGGTTACCCACAAGAACCAAAGTCAACGTCGTTTATGGCCATGGCCGTGGCGACTGCAGCCTCTTCTCTCCTCCACTCAAAGCCACCACCACCACCACCACCTCTTCTTTCTCATTCCCCACATTTAGCACAACAACTTCACCTTCCCAAAACAACATCCTCCAAATGGACCCCGTTACTGCTCACAACAAGTTATTCAACCTTAGAAAACGCCATGCCCATGGCAAGTCATTCCATCAACAGCCCAAGACTCTCTTTCCTTTCTTCTTTGACGACAACTGCCACTGATACTGTAGCCATGGTGTGCCCTTCATTTGCATATGCAAACACCTTTTACTTCAAATCAGGATTTAACGTGCAAATCAATGTGAAAGAGAACGAGCCTGAGGAGAGTATCGTGTTTCGGTTCAATAAAGCTGCTATAAGGGCACGTATTTTGCAGGAGTGTCAGAGGAGGAGGTTCTTTGAGAGTACACAGGATAAGAAGAAGAGGAAAACTAGAGATGCTGCTGGAAGAAACAGAAAGAGGTAAGAGTTTGTTCTTTCTTTTCTGGGTTTCTTTCTTTCTTTCTGTTTTGGGTTTCAATTTACGTATTTTCTTGCGACTTTTGGCTACTTAATTGTGCAATTTGGTTTTGAGTTTTGTGGGGTTTGATTGATGTTGGGTACATCTGAAAACTGTTTTGTCTTTTTTAGGATGTTTGGCTCTTCTGTTTATATAAAGATTTTGGTTTTGCTTGATATTCTAATTTTGCAACTAACTATATAGGATTCTTAGCATCTGAAAAGTCTAGTGCTTGTCTTGTGCATTATTATAAAATGAAATTTTGATTTTACTTAATTTGTTTGTCTTAACATTGTGCTTTATGATCATGCTCATTGACACTTATGTCAAGAGGTAGAATCTCTTATAATCTAGCTTCTGGATTCTAGTCTTGTTTGGAGTGGGACTATTTAAATTTTAATGGACCTTCAGTGTGATGTGAAATCAAACCGTTGACTTTCTATGAAAAGTTTATGCTCACTTGGTGTTGATCATACTGAGTTAGACATGGTTGCTTAAAAGGTTGTAAGTACAGGAAAGAAAATGTTTTTGCTGTTCCAGCTTTAGTAATGAAAACCTCAGTCAAATTGTTGTGTTCGGTCTCCCTGCTATTCGAATATCTTTCTTCCCCTCCCTTTGTTAGTTTTGCTTTCTTACTTTTGGTGGATCTTAATATTATTTGACAATGCCCATTTCATTAACCACGTGGCATCTTTTAGCCTTTTAGAAGTCCTGGAGGTAGCTGCATGAACCTTTTGGCGATGCTGCTTGGATAGCTACAACTGTGCTTTCTGATTTTGTAAATCTTTTGCTTTCTGAGAAGAATTGTTTGAGGAGTTATGCTTGCCTGGACCCTCTTGACGAAACTCAAAATGTTATCTTACTGCTAATTTGTTTCTCGTCAATGGCAGACGCCCACAGCCAAGAGCACCAGTTAAACAGGAAGCACCCAAGAAGAATAATATTGACGATGACAACTGGGAACTTCCAGAAGGAGAGATTCCCTATTGCTGACTGCAAATTAAGGATCGGCTTCAACCCTCAACCCCAGACTTGAAATTCCCAGCAGTGCTTTTGATAACCAGATTGTCAGTATAAAAAATGTTAAAACTAGATTAGCAGGCTAGGAAATGTGAATAGAGTTGCTGGATTTCTAAACACAATCTTGAGATTCCACACTTGTTTTTTACAGGAGGTTTTAGAATCGGTTCAGTAGTTATTGGTTTTGCACTGTGGAGGATAGAGATGTAGCCTTAAATGTATTTAGGAGTCCAAAAAATGTAATGCTTATTATGCTATCACTAATGTCCTTATAGTTGTTAAAGAATTCTGTGCTGCTGCGATTATATAGTTCCTGTGTGCTAAATGACTATTTACCATCGCAAACTCAGACAAGCTTACCCCCGTCTAGACTCTAGCCTAAGCACTGTACATTTAGAAATTTAGCTGAACTGTGGATTTCAACTAAGCTCATTCAAGCTGGTACAGTTGCTGCGGCTTCGACCTTCCCAGCTTATCTGATTCCCTAGCATACCCAGTTTTCCGTACCTTCTGATGGGAAGCAATCGCAGTTGTCCTATAAAACTCTGGTTTTATTTCTAATCACATTGTTCATGACACTGAGCTTTGCTTTCCCCTCTTTAAATGCATGTGATAATAGCAGAATTTGAAGAAATTGCTCATTTTTAGCCCATACATGGGGTACGATGAGTAGATCAATGGAGTATTGGGTACTTGCAGGGAGTCTTGGTAGATTAAAAAAAAAAAAAGGGAACCATCAAAGCATAGCCTAAGACAGACCCAATTGGACTACTGATGATACGTTGTCAGGAACTTGCTGCTTTCCTTGAACTGCTTTCTTGCTTTCAAATTTATAGGTGCGCATGTGAAACTTAACAACAAATGAAATAGATCAAAGATAGCAATCACGCATCCC
Source organism: Dovyalis caffra (assembly GCA_963924115.1). Taxonomy (NCBI): domain Eukaryota; kingdom Viridiplantae; phylum Streptophyta; class Magnoliopsida; order Malpighiales; family Salicaceae; genus Dovyalis; species Dovyalis caffra. Next base: position 1,348,606 of record CAWUPB010001009.1, read on the forward strand.
TGTTCTAACAAATTGAAAGCATAAGCACATGAAATCTACAATCATCTTGGATCAATTAGAAACAGTTTCTTGCAACACATAAAATTTGACTCGAATGCCTACAATACATTAGACAAGCAACAATTTTAGAAAGACGATATTGCTACCAGTTGGACCTTTGTGGAACCATTTTAAGGGCATGGCTTCAGCTTACTATAAGCGAGACATCAGGTTTCTTACCATTCCTACCTTCCTGTGTTCTGGCAACAAAGCTCCAAACTGCAACCACATTGTTTGAATTTAGAACTAGCAATCACAGTCAGATTGCCAAAATGCCACCAGAGTCACTTGGAGATGGACAAACTACAATATGTATCATCATGCAATAGAGATGGACATCATTTTTTTCAACAAAAATATTTACACCCTATCAAAATTGATGAAATTACTTTTCAATTGGTCTAGTTTCTCAAAAAAAACCTCCAAGCATTTAGAGCTGAACCAGTTCTGTTTCATCTGCATTGCATCAAAGAAAGAGAATCCCAACCCATTAATGTGATACGAATTATGCTTAACAGAAACACGATGTAATGGCAAGAACTTACAAAGTAAGGGTAGCCATCCATTCTGAAATTTTCTGGAGCCTCCTGAACAAACAAATTTATAAAGTAAAGAACATAATTACCACATTCTTCACCATTTCTTTGTTGTGGCACCTGGAAAGATTTCAAAAAAGGAATGTTTAATTTAAGTTAACATCCACAGGCTAGATGCAGAAAGTGACGAAGACAGATTGTTGGGATCACCTTAGGCACCAACAACGGAATTTGAGAAATAAGCTCTTTATTTTCAGCCCTGCCTTCTGATTTATAAATATCCAATACAAACCTGAAAACAAGCACCCATGTTAAATACTCAATTAGAAATATATGCTTAAGAAAAAAAAAATCAATTGCAAAAAGAACTCATACTTTCTTATATCTGGTTCAAAGCTCCTAGGTCCTGCCTTTTCAAGTGAATCCAGCAGCAGCAAGCACGGTGTTCTGGCTTGTGACTGGAGACTCTCACCAAGGTGACAGAAAATCAAGAGGCTCCAATGACTCCTGAAAGAAAACAATTTCAAAAGTTTGAACATCATGCATTAACGACAGAGAAGACATCAAATGGCTTTGTTATGAAGAACCTTACCAGCAGACGATGGGAACAAGAACATATTTCTTCAAAAAGATTTGCTTCCTCTTGATCCATGTCAGGACCTTTCCTTTAAAGGATGCTTTAGTGTACAAGTTAAACCATAAGCCATCAAAGTAAGTGAAGTCCTCTTATCTTCCGAAAAGCTCCTCCATACATGCCTGCATTTTTTCAGACATATTTTGGGACACAGTCGACATATTAAACAGTTAAAAGTCTTGTAGAGTACTAAAGGCAACTGCTTACTCGAAGTAGCAGTCGAATGCTCCACTATCTAGCTTTTTCTTTTCTTTAGCCACTTCTAAGATTGCATTCTTGGCCCTAATTCTCCTCTTTGATCGTGCACTGCAAGGGAATGTGCCCAAAAAACACTGGGATGTTAACTTGAAGCTCCTTAAATTTGCAGCTTCTTGTTTAGTTATCTTTTTTCCGCTAGATATGAATGCGCTATCATATGTATCCAACATGACCGATGTCTCGCCATCCACTCGCAAGTCTCTGCCAAAGCATGATATGAACCCAATTCAACTTAAGCATACCTCAGTCTTGAACTAGCTGAGAACATTTACATGAATCTCTTCTATAAATTTCTCCATTCAGCACCCAATATAGGTTCCTCCACTAGATGCTATCAATTATTTAAACTACCAAACATAGATCTAATATTGTAAATGAACCGTTATTGCAAAAACCCAGCCAGGCTTGATGATTAATTATTAATTTTTGACAATCACTCGTGAGCTTCATTGGGTGTTACAAAAAACCAATTCACTACATAAATATTTTGGCAGGATCCAATGAGTATTATTTACCCAGTAGAAAACAAATTACTTGTTTGGGTGTTACCTCAGTCACTTTCTTTACGCTAAAACTCGACCAAGAAAGCGAACTGGAAAAGGGTTTAAGAATTCAAAGCAAAACATGGATCGATTGAGTAAAAGGGGTGCTTGGGTTGGCTTACTCCTCAGAAAAATTCCACTCTACAAACAACAGCGGAACCCTTCCACTTCTCTGATCTTTTTCCAGTGTCACATTCAAAAATAAACAACATTGATAATTGCCAATAGAAGACACAGAGACGGGTTTTCGAAAGAGGAAACGAAATCGATTAAATTTTTACCTGAAATAGGAGATTTGGTGTCAGCAGTACTAATTTCATCTTCACGTTTTCTCTTCGCCATTGTTCTTCCCAAACAGAAGGTGGACAGTTACTTTTTCTTTTTTCAAAAATTAAATTTTAAAAATTAAGTTGTTACTTGTCAAAAATTATGGGAGAAATAAATTTTTCATAAATGCATAATCTGAAATCTGAGATAAATATTGTGCCAGATTACAAAGGAACTTCATATCAAGAAATTTGTTTCCTTCCTTAAATCTTTTGGACTTAAATTTTAACATCATCACTTAGGAATTTAGTCTCTATAAATTATTTCGAGAATAATCTTTATTATGAAATAAAAAATAATAATAGCAAAAAGACTCCGTTTTAGACTGCACTAGCCGATTTTTACTTACACTGATCGAATAAAACAAAATCATTTAAAAAAATTAATTAACTTTTTTATATTTTTCATAAATATTTTATTTAAAAAACATGATTTATTTTTCTTTATATATTGATTTTTAAATAAAAATTATAATAATTTAAACCGAAATATTAATAAAAATATAAATATATATTTTTCATAAGAATGCATTCAAAAAAATAAAAAAAATAAAATTATATTTAATAGTTGGTATTATGAGTAAAGCTATGTAGTTAATTTTTAATAAAACTAATGATTTATTTTTTTTAATATTTTTTTATCATACCTAGTAGATTGAAATAAATTATCTCAAATACATTTTTTATCTTTTAGATTAATATATATATATATATATATATATATATGCAACTATCATTTAAAAATTTTAAGAATTTATAATATATATTATATCAATTTATTTATTTATTTATTTTTAAATCATGTTTTAAAATTTTATTCTAAAATACAAATATTGAAAAAAAAATCATATTTATTAGTAAATATATATATATATATATAAGATTAATTGGATAAGAATTTTCATAAGAAATAACAAATTCAATGAATAAAATTAAAATAATAAGAGTATTATAATTTAAAATATATATTAATTTTAGAATATAAAAGCATAGTATATATATTTTATCTTTGCCATGTTACGTGAAAAATAAAAATAATAACATTCAATATTCTATAATTTTTATCTAAAAATTCTTAATTAAAAAAATATCAAAGCAAAGAAGGAAAAAAAAAAAAGAAAGAAAAAAGGTAAGGTGCATGTCTCCCTCGCACCTAAAGCTGGGCAGGAAAAAAAAACAGAGACTATTATGATTTTTCAGCAACTCTATAATTTCTGATGAACTCAATTTCGTTGAAAAAAGTCATTAAAAAGTCAGGTATCTCATTTTTTAGCCTCTCAAAACCAAATTTAGCTTCTTTTTTGTCAAAAAAAAACCTCAAATTCATAGAAATAACGTAAACAAACTTGTTTAGAACCTTAAAACACATTTTAATTCATACAAAACACACAAAATTTCAATTCAAAATAAAAAAAAAAAATTAGAATATTTTCTGATCCTAATTTACCTTCCCCGACCATTTCATCTCTTGCCACCTCCACAAACAAATTCTATTTTTCGAGGTGAATAAAATGGTGGCAAGCTTGATAGTTGAGGTAGTCGAAATAGGTCTCGTTGTCCCTCTCTTTCATTTCTCTCTCCTTTTAGCATGCAAGAACCAAAATGAATGTAAAATGAATTTGTGGACCAAAAAAACAAATTTAAAAAATAAGAGACCAAAGTGTACAATTGTTTTTTGCTAAACAATGTCTTACACAATGAATGAATAATGATTTAAGAGAGATTACACTGTAAATGAATAGTCAAAGTTGAGTGTATGAATAGTGCATAAATAGTGTCTACACAATGTTTTTAAGTTTTGTTTTAGTATATTTAGTAATGGTTCTAATTTGATATGGATGCATCGCAATTAGGTCGATGGATTGTTGATAAACCACTAATAATAATAACATTGAATTAATAGATACTTTAATTAAAATGGATTGTGATTAGGTCAAATACATGCATTATAGAAAAATTGTAACGTTGAATTGATATATAGTTCAATCAAGGACCATGATTAGGCTAATCATTAGTGCTGGATAAAACCCTTAGTATATAGTAACTTATAACGGCATGTAGGTGAATTTTTAGAAGTTAATTAAATTGGAAACCAATTTGAAATAACCAATCCAATTTGGTTTGAAAGTATTAAGTTTTGTTAACTTGATTCAGATATCATATATGAAGCAATATATCAATTTTTTGTGTATGCGAGAATTTTTTATTTTTTTTAGCAGTTTTGTGTTCAATGTAGATGTACATGGTCCTATTTGATGCTTAATTTTAAAGCAATCCTTAATATTTATGGGTGTACAATTCACATTTTATCACTTGATATATATATATGCATTTTTATCTCTAAATTTTTAGTATGATTTGTTTGTATTAATAACATTTTTTTTTCATTCACAAAAAAAAGGTTTAAGAATTACATGGAATACCAATTTCATGGCTATCTATAATTATCATCTAGAATAATAATTTTTTATCAAAAAAATTAATTAATTGAACAACCATCAATCAAGATTACCAATTACCATAAGAGCAAGTATAAATATTATATCACCTGCCCAATCATGAGAGAGGAGTGGGAAAGAAAATTAGGTTTAATACACTCGTGTATCCGTATTTTAACAAAATTATCGTCATAATCCATGTATCCAGATATAGCCTATAATCGATCTCATGCTATCGAAGTTAGTCTAAATTAACTCTTTCGTCATGTTTTTCTGTTGTTTGACTAATTTCTATTAATTGATTTATGAATGATCAATACAATGTCAAAACCTATCGTTTTAAGAGGGAAAACATAATGTTGTTCTTAATTTTGTTCATTGGCTTTATTTTAAGTCATAATTATTTAAAATTAAAAAGAAAAAAGAAAAACCTTCAGTTATTTTCCACACAGCCCCCAATAAAGCAAAAGGGTATTTTTTATTTTTTATTTTTTAAGTTGTGAAAAGCAGCAATTTCTGCATTGAAAGAAATAAAAAGAATGGTTAATGATCGGATGGCTAGTTTTCAACTGGCTTCTGTGGGATCCTCTAATGCGGCCATGGCCGCGGCGACCAAAGGGAAGGAATTGGATGGTGGGGTGAGGAAGATACATGTGAGTAATGTGGGACTGGGTATTGATAAGGAAATCTGTCGGGTTTGATAACGAGACTTTGAAGTCAAGAGGGTACTCAATTTCTCCAAATTTCTCAAAGAAATCTTTATGAGACTTTGAAGTCAAGAGGGTACATAATGTTTGTTTATAAGACCGCGGAGGGGAGGAGCCTCATAAGATGTTTGAAGGGCAGCAATTGTGCTGCTCAATCCCGACACAAAGAATTTTTTTTTTTTTTCACTTTTAAATGATTTTAACTTAAAATAAAATTAGGAAAAATAAAATTCACCTATAAAATGACAGATGCCAAAATTATTTTGATTATTCGTAAGCCAACTAATAGAATTTAGTTAAATTAATAGAAAAACATAACAAAAGAGTTAATTTACATCAATTTCGATAATATAAGATCGGTTCCGAACTATATCTAAATATGAGGGTTATGACGATAATTTTTTTAAAATAAAGAAACTCAGGATGTATTAAACCTAAAGAACACCAGGGTGACAAATAAGTAACTAGATATTACCAATTGCTAATTTTGATTTTTTTTTTGGTAACGGCTAGATCATTAATTAGTTAGGTAGAAAACATTAACCAAGATGTATTTATCAGCACCAAATTCACTCGTCAGTTTGCCTATTCTCTGTGTATTCTTACACAATAAGTAATGTGCTCAGTGATTCAAGACCAGTAATATTATTTATCTTAGTAAATTCGAAGTTTACCTAGCAAGCCCCACTTACCATATAATTAGGTATATAATCAAAATATATGCCAAAAATTTACATTGCCATATATATTCTTGTAAACATGCCAAAAGTACTGGTCCCAAGTCATGCAAGATACTGCTAATTTTGGTTCATTCTTGTGTATTCTACTTCCATATGGCAAATATAACTTCTTTTATGAAACTTTTCTATTTTTCTTTTCAAGAACGGACTCTTACTTGTTCGTATGCATGTTAAGACCAAGCAATAAATAATAATATGTATCGACTTTGCTTGAGATTTTAAATAGCTATATTTACATATGTGTGTGTGCAAGACTGTCTTTAGTTTGTAGTAAATTAAATTAGTGCCTAATTATTTAGAAATATGACAAAGAAACTTGTCTAGTACATGATTAATATATGCTTTTGTAAATGCAGGAATGTGGCCTTAGATATTTTTTGTTGAAAAAATTAATTCAAAACATTCACAATTATAAGAACCGAGATTAACTAGATTTGACAAGAGGAGCAGCAACTTTCTAAATTGAATTCAAGGGAAAAAAAAAAAAAAAAAAAACTCCTTTTTCTTCCCTGAAAAAGAGAACACTACACAGCATATTCAGCACACTGCTTCGTCAAATTATGTACTTTAAAACCTGAATTCAAGGGTTCTTCTTTTGAATAAAACTACTAATAAAGAAAACTGAACAAAATTCAAGCAAAAAGAGAGTTGCAATGAAGAGAAAAAAGAGAGAGTCAAATATAAGAATTAAATAAAGATGCAGACAGTATGAGCTTACAGAGTCAGAAGACTTCAAAACTTTGCTTCTTGATTTTCTTTCTTTCATTTTTTTTTTTTTCTTGTTTCTTTATTAGATTAGACAAGGGCATTTAACAGAGGGGTGAAAAAAAGGTACAAGACAAAAAAGGGTTGAGGGCAACACCAAACCAAACAAAAAAAACGGGGGCACGAAGGTAAATGGAAGAATGACAGAAACGAAATTAAAAAATAAAAGCAGGGCAAGAGGGAAAAAAAAAAAAAAAGAGGAAAACACTGCTCATTTGAACGGTAGCAAATGAATGTCTTGGTGAATAGTGAATGCTACATGGATTAAGCATTTTGGTCTACTGCTCAAATCAAACAAATTTTAGGGTTTTGAGATGGGATAAAATTTGATTATCATTTTAGTAGGGAAATCTTATTGTAGTTGATTTTATTTTATTTACTTAGGAAAATTCACTCATAAATCAATTGATTTTAATGAAAATATTTCCTTTTTGTGCGGTAGGTTCAAGTATGCATAATATAGAATTTTAGTTTATCAACTGAAAAATTATGATATAAAGTTATGTTCGGTAACATAAAGACTAATTGGTTTGATATTATCATATACTATTGATCAAACGAAGATCATATTTCAACTTTAATTTTATAATTAAAATATTATAACTATTTTTTAGTTTGTAATTAAGTTGGCTGATCCAGTTGACCAACATTCGAACATATTTTTTCACACATGATGATGATATGACCTAATAAATAAAAGATACATGAACTTTATGACTATTACCGATCAACTTGACAAAGTAAAATTACAAATTACCTTATATAAAAACAAATTACCTTTATCTTCTCAAACCCTCACGCCATAACCACCTTTATCTTCATAGCCACCATCCTCTCAAACTCTTCTACCACAACCATCCCTCTCCTCCGATCAAGCCCAACACAAGCTATAGGTCTCTTCTCCATCTTTCTCCTTTGATTAAGACCCAACACAAACCATTACAATTCTTATAGCCATCATTGTTTTCGGCCAAACAACATCAAGATCCACCAGCCATTATTGACTTCTTAGCCATTCCTTTCCTACGATCTAACCCAACACCGACCATAACTTTCTTACCATCTCTTTTCTCCAATTAAGACCCAACACTAGCCACTATAATCTTTACAGATCACTATCTTTTCCGGCCAAACAACACCAAAACTCGAGCATCGGTCATTGTCAAACGACATCAAAGCTCTTTCTTCGCCATCTTTCTCCTTTGATTAAAACCTAATACAAACCACTACAATCCTTATAGCCACCATTATTTTTTGCCAAACAACATCAAGATCCACCAACCATTCATCGCCTTCTTAGCCATCCTTCTCCTCCTATCTAACCCAATACTAGCCATAACTTTCTTACCATCTTTTTTCTCCAATTAAGACCCAACACCGACCACTACAATCTTTACAACCACTATCTTCTTTGGCCAAACAACACCAAAACTCAGCACTAGTCATTGTCAAACGACGTCAAAGCCCTTTCTTCTCCAATAAAAAAACAACTTATCACTCATTTTTTCTCTTTCTTATTTGACTAAAGATTTTAGATTTGTTAAGAAAGAAAAAAAAAGTGATCTTGATTAAAATTAGCAACGAGATTACGTAAATTTTTTTATTTGTTAGGAAAGAAAAAAAAAGAAAATGATATTGGTTGAAATTAGGTAAGAGATTGGGTAAATATTTTATGTTTGATAATTTAATTTGGGTTTGGATTTTTCAATCATTTCACCATCGCTTGCATGTCACATGTCCATATTGTCAATGGAGGCCCGCAAGAATACACAAGAAGGGAGTCGCCACCTAGCTATTGGGGAGAACTAGAAAACCCTAAAACAAACTAGTCTACATAAATATCTAGATAAAAGGTTGGTTACGTATGGTGAAGATATAATATCACCGCTATCCCATCCTATTTGAGACAGATCGTATTGAATGCATGCGAAAATAAAATTTTGATTTTATTATGTTATATTTCTATACCTATTTTAGTGAATTTATTTTGTTGAGATGGAATAGCGGAATGATTCAAAATTTAGATTAGTCCAAGGCTAATACCCATGCCGAAAGGGGAAAAAGTGGATAGAGATTGTAATTTTAGCTAATTTTTAGCGAACATGACCTAAATCATCAAATATGTAAGTTTTTAAAGGTTGTAAGCCTATATTGATATGAACAAGAAGCCATCGATAATTTCGCTCACACAAGTGGGAAGCCATCGTCGATTTCAAATCATAAGTTTAGAAAGGCAGCGATAACTTCATCATATAAGTGGAACGTCATCGACAACTTTCATTCACATAATAGAAATCAAATAAAAATGATTTGGAAGCCATTGGCGGCTTCTTCTATATAGGTGGAAAGTTATCGACGGTTTCATTTCAAATGAGTAGAAAATAGGTAAAACGATTTGATAAATCCATCACATAGGTAGAAAACCATTGATAATTTTATTTTCATAAAAAAAAATCAAGTAAAATGATTTGGAAGCCAACGAAAGCTTCATCCACATAAGTAGGAAGTTACCGATGGCTTCATTTTTGTGAACATAAATTAAGTAAAACGATTTAAAATTCACTAACGACTTCATCTATAGAGATGAAAGCCATCGATAATTTTATTTCGATGAACATAAATCAAGTAAAATGATTTGAAAGTCATTAATGGCTTTATCCATATAGGTAAAAGCGACAACTTTATTTTCATCAAATAGAAATTAGGTAAAATAATTAAAAATCACTAATGACTTCATCTACATAAGTGAAAAGTATCGATGACTTTATTTTCATGAACAAAAATAAAGTAAACTTATTTAGAAGCCACTAACGACTTCATTTCGACAAACGAAATCAAGTAAAATGATTTAGAAGCCATTAGTGGTTTCATCTACATAGATGAAAATCATTTATGGCTTTATTTTCATCAAATAAAAATTAGGTAAAATGATTTGGAAGTCACCGATGGCTTTATCTAAATAAGTGGAAAGCCACCGATGCTTTTGATTCACATAATAACAAGACATTAAAAAATATTTAGAAGTTACCAATGGCTTCATCCACATAAATGGGAAGCCAATGATGGCTTCACCTACAACATTTAGGAAGTCACCGATGATGATGACTTCAAATCATATAATTTGGAAACCTATTGATGATTTTATCCACATAAGTAAGAAACAACAGACGATTTTATTCATAATATTTAGAAAGTCACTAACGACTTCATATCATATAATTTAAAAACCACCAACGACTTCGTTCATATAGGTGGAAAGTCACCGATGGCTTCATTCATAACAAATATAAAAATCTAGTAAAATAAGTTAAAAGTCATTAACGGCTTCATCCATATAGGTGGAAAGCCATTGATAGCTTCATTTCAATCAAATAAAAATCAAGTAAAATGATTTGGAAGCCAATGATGGCTTCATCTACATAGGTGAAAAGCCATTGATTACTTTATTTTAATCGAATAAAAAATAGGTAAAATGATTTAGAAGCCAATAACATGTAACTTAGTTAGGTGAACATGGCTTTTCCATCAAAAGAAAAATTAGGTATGAAATACTCACGATTTGGCCATTGTGCAACTTGGTTAGATGAACATAACATTGCCTTCAAAAAGAAAAATACGAGTATGAAATACTCACGACCTAACCAATGCACAACTTGACTAGATGAATATGGCAGTGCCATTAAAAATAATAAGTATGAAATGCTCATAACCTAACCAAGACATAGCTTGGCTAAATGAACATGTCATTCCCATCTAAAAAAAACCGAATATGAAATACTCATGGCTTGGCTAGCGATTCGTTGCCATTAAAAAAACATTGAGTATGAAATACTCGTAGCTCGACCAAGTGCACAATTTGGGCGGATGAACATATGGTGTTATCATAAAAAAAGAAAAACTAAGTATGAAACACTTATAGCTTGACTAGTATGTAGTTTGGCTAGATGAATATGGTGTTGCTATAAAAAAAACTGAGCATGAAAAGCTTACGACTTGACTAATGCATAGCTTAGCCACACTTTTTTTTTATGTTCCAAGTACACACATTTTATTTTTTAACCATAAAGATTAAACAATCTTTGACCATAAGGTGAAACTAATCTATGATGAAATATGTTTTTTTTATTATTATTATGAAGAAATACTCAAAATTACAAGAGTTAAGAAAAAGTTTATTAATGAAAATTAGAAGTCTTAGCAAGAATTTGCAATTGAGCTATCAATTTTGTCTACTTCTTTCATATGGCATATGGTATGGTTGAGAACAAACTAGTAAACATGTAAGTCAAACTCTTCTTCTCCTCCTAACTCAATTAGATCATGGAGAATATCATTCATTTAGTTGTTGTTGTGTTGAAGGTTTTTTTTTTAAAAAAAAAAAAACTATTTTCAGTATAGAAAATGATCTCTTTTTTGTTAAGGTTGTCATGAAACAAAAATATCAAGTTGTGATGCTTTTTTATCAAATGCCCTAAGTATCTATAATACCGACAATACTTAATATTTTGAGATTGAAGCTTTTTCACCCACACAAGGATAATAACTTGATCAACCACCTACCGGCCTAACAGAACATGTACCTTGCCTATGGTGCAAGAAAAAAATGGTTATAGATTCAATTTCATAATTGCTCCTCTTATTCTTCTATTAGGTCACTCATTTGGCTAGATGATATTTATTGAAGGACCTATTTTGGCACCAAGAAAAAAACTTTTTAATAAACAATTTGCATATGTTTGCCTAGGTCTAAACAAAACTAAGGGTAAGGTTTACAATCGCTCATTTTGTTCTTTTATTGGATCATTGAAGAATCATGCAACTTATGGGGTATAGAATAAACAAAAATTTTATTTTTCTCCATCTAAAGTTCTCAAGATCATGTCGTTAAAGAACCTAACCATACAAATATAGCAAGATAATAATGAGTGATTATCTTTTGTAGCATAGAATACAAATGTTATAGAGGGAATCATCTAAGTGTTCGGCCTTTACCGATTATTTATACAACTCAAACACTCACATAAAAAGTAATAAAAATCATTCTATGCTAGCTCTAACTATTTTCTCTAATTCTATCAAGGTATAATTAACAAGAATTAATAGAAAGACTTCTTTATTAATATTAAAATGCAATATTACAATATATCAACCATACAAACGAGTTGGATCTTGCCACCGACACTAGTAGTCCTTACTCAACATTTAGAGGACTTTAAAAAATTATGAATTTTGGTGTTTAAGGGAAAAAGAATTAAGAAAAATATGTAGAATTACCACATAGTATTAAAGGTAACTAGAAACTTAAAAAGGATACTTGGATTCGGAGATTGCGGATAAAGAGTTGTTTATGGTTTTAGAAAGATATCGATCACCCAAAGGTACTATTTTTGAGGAAAGGTATCATGTCTAGTTTGATCTTAAATATATCCCATAAGAATATATTTTGCTAAATTTTATGGAATCATATTGAATTATCATCGGGTCCTAAAATCGAGAGTCTTATTAATTCAATATCGGATCAAAATTAAAATCCCGACACGATTGACATGTCAAGGAATAACCTAATTAAACTAAAAGTATTTTATTCTTGAGGTATATGAGAACAACATTTTCAAAATTAATTTTTTATTTTTATTTACTACATCATATTAAATCAACATTAGGCCCTAAAATTTAAGAGTCTCATCAATTTAAGATTGGATCTAATTAAAGTCCCGACACGATTGTCAAGTTGAGAAATAACACAATTAAATAAACATATTTACATAGAATGCTAAATAAAAATGGCCCAAACTAAATTATATAATTTTGTTAAAATAGATACCCAACATTTTTAGCAATTAATAACATAAACAATTCAATTCTATTAATTGATTTGCAACACACTAGGATTGGTACTTATACCGGATAATCCATAAAATTAACACAAACTCATCCCCCTACCATCATTGAAGAGCATTGAACCAACATTATTCCAACTCAATATCTCGGGTCTCTAACACTTAGATTCGATGCACAATGGTGCACCTTAATGCACTTCAATTTAACCACACAATTTATTCAAACATATAAACAAAATAAATTACGAATAATTAGAACAAATATCACAAGCAATCCAAGAAAATGAGTGAATTATTCTAGATTACTTGAGATATCGATGTTACCTTTAGAGTGAAAAAATGATTAGATTCACCCTTAATATTGAAAATGACCAAACTACCTTTTGATGTAAGAAATTACCGATTTATCCCTTGTACGAGAAATGACAAAATTGCCTCTATTATAGAAAAAAACTACCCCTCATGACTTCTTCCTTTTTCATCTATCTAATGAGTTTTACAAAGCTAACATTTAGTAAAATTAGACGATCTAGGAGATGTTTTTGCTATATTTAGATTCCATTCTTCTTTTTATTAATAGCAACAAGTGACTGCAAGAGAGTTTGAAGTTGTAGGTTTACATGATGATGAAAGATGTATCTTGACTCGTTGATAGTGACATTGTTTGTGGAGTCCGGTAGTATTTTAAGGAAGCTTTGTGGGTGAACTTGGAGCGATGGGTTTTGTTTGGTCTTTTGAAAGGATGGTTGACGGTAGGCTTTAATAGGTACAATAATGGTCGTTGTTAAGGTGTGGTTTTATGGTAGATAAGTCGTGGGTCTCGGATGGTTGACGGAGAAAATAATGGTCTCGTGCCGTTAGGGTTTTGATAGTTATAGTGATGGTGGAGGATTGATGGTATCAATTTTGAGTGGTAGCTTGGTGGTTACTAAAGTGGTAGTTTATGGCTAGGATTTTTGTTAGGTAGAGATAAAAAGAAGTGGCGAGCAGTTTGGATTTTTAGTATCAACAATAAGAGAAAATGATGGTAGATGAGGGTCCGAGTGTAGGTTTAGGGGTTTCGAGTGGTGGAAAAAAAGGTTGATGGCTTGTGAAAGATAATGAAGATCGAGGTTGTTTTAGTTGTGATGGGATGGTAAAGATCAAGGTTGTTGGCAGTAAATGGGTGGTGTTGTTGAGGGAGGAGATTGGCAAAGAAAGTTAAGTATAGTGGTCGGGTCTCGATTATGGTGGCAATTTAAGTGGTTAGATCTTGATTGTTAGGCAATGAGAATGACATTCGGAGTTTATAGGCATATGGATGTGACATTAGTAGTAGATGGTGATGAGAGTTTATGTGTAAGAGAAGGGATGTTTTGGTTAGGATTGCTAGCAACGAAGATAATAACTAGTGGCTACGAATGGCTAGCGAAGGTGATGACAGTGAGGATATTGGTTGCTAACGTTTTTTGGTATTTTTAAGGAAGATGAATAATGACAGTTAGGGTTTTTTTTTAATTGGGAGAGATGAATGGTCTCGGGTTTGTTTTTAGGGAAAATGAATACTAGCCCTAACCCTTTTAAAAATGAGGAGAAAGTTTGTTTTTACGGTGGCCTTTTAAGGATTGAGATAAAATCAAATTTGGTCATTTCTTTGTTTGTTTCTTTCAATTTCAGTGTACATTTTATTATTTATTCTCCAGTTGGTTCCTTAATTGAAACTCGTGTAAATCTTATTCTCTTGATTTATTTCAATTCTATCCTAATTTATTTTTAATTACGGCTCTTGATTTTTTTATCCCTTCCAATTACATCCTTAATTGAATATTATTTGGTCCTCACTTCTCATTCTTTTCAATTGGATCCTAAATCATCGTCTCATTTTTTTTCCTTTTGTTTATTTAATTAAAAGTAGGGGAGAAACCTAAAAAATAAAATCATAAAATTTTATAAAAATAATGAAAAATCAAGAAACTATGCAATATGCTTTTTTAAAATTTTTTTGAATTTTGTATGAAAATAAACCGAAGGTCAAAAATGGATTATGACACATTCTAAAAGTGACAATAAAATTATTGGTCCTACGAGCACTTTCTATTAAGGTAAAAATAGGAGTTAAGCCTAAATTGTAAAGAAGTATTCTATACTCTTTATACATGTATTGGATACATAGCTTGATAATTTTTGTCTCATCAAAACCCTCTTAGCTATCTAGAGTATGGTCCCTAAACTCGTTTATTGTATTTTAATAAATTCTTTCTAGAACTTGACATTTTTTCCTAAGTCAAATATGGTCACCTTTTCATTGATGTAAAAACTTTTCGATAAATAATTTGGATATGTTTGTCCAAGTCCGAACGTAACTAAGGGCTAGTTTTGCATACTATGTATATGCCTTCTCAATTAGGGGTTTAAAAAAATCTTCAAATCTTCATTTAAGTTATTAACACCCAAGGTCTCTACAAACAAGTATAAAATACTCTTTGGCCTCCTTTTGTTTTCCATTAAAAACTTTAACTTAGAACTCATATACTCTTTCAAGTAAGGCCTCACCGTAACGCGAGTTAGATAGGAAAGTTTAAGATCAAACAAGTAAGTGGATTTTACCAACTTTCATTTGAAGAAATTTTCTAAGTTCTTCTCATTAAGATAGTGGTGTTGGCCATTAGAAGCAACAACGTAATAAGGTAGTTGGTGGTCATGTAAAATTATATGATGATTATTTGATGGGGCACTTTCTTCCTTATCATCCAGGTTAAATAAATAATTAGAGATGATCATCAACGTTAATAGTTGGTGGTGTCATAGTTTGAGGGAGAGCGATCTGGGAATTCTCTTTATTGATACTAGTTGTGTGATATTACTTAATGTTTAGGTAAATACAACATTGTTTCCTTGAAAGACTTTGAACATCTGTTGTTGTTCGTGTTTTAGTATGAATTGAGCATCCTAAAAAACCTATAAAACTTTAATCATGACCTAAATACCCGAATATGAAACAATTGTAGAGGGCTTGAACAACGAGTCAAGATAGGCCACTTTCCGATGGTGTTGATAGTGCTAGTAAGTTGCCACTACCGATTTGAGGATTTAAAAGATTGTTGATATTTTTAGTATTAAGCAAGTTGGTGTTGTGATTAAGTATCATACACGATATCATCATTGTTGTGAGCGAGTTGAGTTGGTAGCATAATTGATGTTTTTCTTGATTATTTTGAAAAAGGGTCATTATTCTTTGCAATCACTAACTCTCTAGTGGAATCACTAGAATATAAAGAGGGTTCATGAGAATTGATAGACGACCGGTCGATAGGCCGCTTAAGATATAGAGAGTTAGCGTTATGACTTGTAAAAGAACTAATTAACCAATCAATTAGAAAGAATGCAAATAATGAGAGGCATGAGAGAGAAAAAAACAAGCAATGCTAGCAAATTATAAGTCGTGTGGTCGACGGATGGATAGTCAAAGTCCAAACATATGAAGCTTTTAGGTGTTATTTGGTATGTGTGTGTGTGTGAGAAAGAGAGTTTTGAGAGTGAGAGTTCATGAGTTTTTTTTCCCCTAAACATTAAAAGTTTTAAATCTAAAAGTTTTCCGATGCAAAAGTTTTTATCTCTTTAAAATGATATGATGTTAGCATTTATATATAAAAAAAATGATTCTTGACCGCTAAAATCATACCACGTCATTCAAGTTTGGATGGCTGGATTTAGTTTGAAGGATTTATGTTTTTTGGGCCAAACTCGCTTTAACTTACTAGTAAAGATCGAAGAAAGTAACAACTAACTTTTCTTTTAATGGATCTTGCTTTGACCATACTATATCAATCTTTCTAATACATTCAAAAAATAAGACATGGACACTAGCTCCGTCGAACATCTATCTCCATTCTTGTAATTCATAACTTTACGTTAAGTGAGACCCATCTTCGACCTAATATATTTATCGTGTAGCTTAAATCGATGTAAAAGAAATAAAAAATAATATATATTAGCGTATAACAAAAATTAGCTCGCTTAATTAATTTTTTTTTAAATCGAGCATATATAATTCGAATTTTTTTTTTAAAAAAAAAAAAGAGAGGAGGAGGATGTGAGGGTTAATTTAGAGAAATTTCAGACTTTCTATTTAATTTAACGGAAAATAAAAAAACAGCAAAAAGCAATGAGCCTTGGTCCCACGTTTGTGCATCAGGACCATCGTAACAAGCTGCTCCGAGCAGCACCCAATCAAACCCGTTCCCTTTATAGAACCAAACTTCACAATTTTATTTCGCAGTCTACGCTCTTTCTCGTTTTCTCCTTGCTCAAGCAACCCTCTTTTCGAATACTATCTCCAGAAACCAACTCGCCGAGTGACAGCCGATCCAGCTCACAATGGAAAACCAAGAGGGAACACAGCAACCGCATCTCATCCTCGCTCACAAGCTATTCCTCTTGACTCACCCCGATGTCCAAGACATCGAGAAGGTCCGTTTGAAGGAGGAGGTTTTGACCGCTATCAAATCCGACGGTAATTACTCGCCGAGTCGCGGCTCAGTGATCAATTAATGTGTTGAATCTAACTTAAATTGGTTAATTTCTTGTTTTTGTTGTGTAGATATGGTTCCGTTGTATGAAACCCTAGGGGCGGAATCATTGCTGGAGAAAGATCAGAGTCTTTTGGATTCGATGCGAGCTAAGAATGAAGAAGAGCTTAGAAAGCTCGATGAGAAGTGAGTTTTAAAGTTTTTTTTTTTTTTTTTCCATTTTTTAAAATTTGGACTTTTTTCTAGATTTAAATAGGTTTAAGAGATTTTAATTTTGAATCCGAAAGTTAGTCATTTAGTGTGCTCTTTTTCAATTATTTGGATTAGGCTAACATCAGTGGAGCTCCTTATTAAATAGAAAAAAACTACGTACCAATCTAATACGCTTTACTGTTTTTTTTTTGGGTGCTAAACTACTATTTATTTATTCATTAGTATCAATTATTTAGATATTTTTCTTTGATTGAACCCTTGATTGACGTGGAGGTCGAAGTGAGGTATATTTTTGTGTTTTTCTGTTGAATGAGTAAAAATGAGTGTTGGCGAAACATGGAATTTGAATTGTAATATGGGTGAGTGTTGGCGGAACATGGAATTTGAATTGTAATATGAGTGTTCTATGACTCAGCTGCTTCTTTGGATTTCATTTTTTTCTTCTTTTTGTGGTTTTTGAGGCTTATGAAACTACCTATATTACTTGCTAGAATTGTTCTTAGGTTTAGGATACATCCACAATTGATTAGTGTTTGATGTTGCTGGAAGTTGTTAGCTTAAGAAAATTAATTGGTTTTAGATTTGTGGCTGTATCCATGAGGTAATAATGTTGTTTAAAAGTTTGGTTGGAGTGGATAGGCTGGCCTGTCATGAATAGGTTTATGACAGAGGTGCATGAAAATGGTGGCTTAAAAGATTCTGAGCATATAGTATAGGAGTTTTGGTGAGTGTGGGTTAAAAATTCAAGAGGTCAGTAACCTCTTGTAGGTATTGGGAACTTGCTGATGTGATGGGATTTATTTGTTCAAAGTCTTCTGATGGTTTTACTTTAATATTTACACTGTACATATCAGTTTGTTATTAAATGCTGTATGGCCAACCAAGGGGAAAATAAACTTTATATTGGATGCCTGCCAATTTGACAGAGTTTCTTTTTAATTGCTGTTTCAATCTTGCCTTGGGATCTCTAAATAGATATAGCAATATTTGCTCTCTTGATTGCTCAAATGATAGTAAGTTTTATCACACAAATGTATTTACTGCTATGGTGATCTTCATATGCAGGAATTAAATATGGCATGGTTAAGATAATAGCTGTGGGATGAGAAGTTTAACTAGTGTCTGTCATTACTTTTTTATTTTTGAATTTGAAGTAATTTGTACTATTCAATTTTACCGAGGATGTGTAAGGTAACTGTACAATGAAGCAGCATTGTTTGATTGCTCTTGCTCTTTTTGGCGTGAGGAGTATTATGAGCATAGTCTCTTTGTGCATCTTAGCTTTTTGTACAAAATAAGATCTCAACTGGTTTTCAACGGATGACTTTCTGCGAACTTGATTCTCCACCTTCTATTTTGTTCATGGATACTGGATGTTCTTGTGAATAAACGATCAACAGCTTAAGTGCTGGTGGTGGATCTTATCTTAGAACGATTGGGATCTTCTGTGTAGAATCTTAGGTATAGAGTCTCAAAGATGGTACAATCTTGTGGTCCAGTTGGGCAGAGTGAACTACTAGTACTGTCTTCTCCTTGTGCATGTTATTCAGATTTGAAAAAGAGTGCTTGGTTCCTAGTTTTCCTCTAATATGGTTTGGTTCTTTTTGTTTAATAGGATCGCTGATGCTGAAGAAAACTTAGGTGAAAGTGAAGTTCGAGAAGCTCATTTAGCTAAGTCCTTATTCTACATTCGGATTGGTGACAAGGTATTAACAGTTCCTTTCTACTTTTTTGTAGCTGATGTTTGTTTCTTATATTTCCTTTTTGGTGATATCTTATTCATACACTCTTCCCCTTTGAACCAGGATAAAGCATTGGAACAACTCAAGGTGACAGAAGGCAAAACAGTTGCAGTTGGACAAAGGATGGACTTGGTGTTCTATACACTACAGCTTGCCTTTTTCTACATGGATTTTGATCTCATTTCCAAGAGCATTGACAAAGCAAAGAAGTGAAGACATGAATTCTTTAATTGCATTTTGCTTTGATTATGCTTTCTCAAAATCATGGAAGCTGTGTTCTTCATTTACAAGTGTTTGTGTTCTAATGACAGCTTGTTTGAAGAGGGAGGTGATTGGGAAAGGAAGAACCGTTTAAAGGTTTATGAAGGCTTGTATTGCATGTCTACTCGAAATTTCAAGAAGGCAGCTGACTTATTTTTAGATTCTATTTCAACTTTCACTACATATGAACTTTTCCCATATGATACCTTCATATTTTATACTGTCCTTACAAGCATTATATCACTGGATAGAGTTTCCTTGAAGCAAAAGGTATTTATGGTTATGATTTGGTCTTCTGTCGTAATTTGCCCCTGATTATGCCTCAGTGTTTCTAATTCTAAGTGAATCTGGCAGGTGGTTGATGCTCCTGAGATCTTGACAGTGATTGGGAAAATCCAATATCTTTCAGAGTTTTTGAACTCTCTGTATGATTGTCAATATAAATCATTTTTCTCAGCATTTGGTAAGTAGAGATCTGATATACATCACAACCTTTATAAATCTATTTTTTTCATTTCTTGTTTCTGACACCATGTCACTCCATCTGCTAATAACTGTGTCCATCATGTAGGCTTTTTTTATTCTTTTTTTTAATTTATTTTTTCATTTTGTCATATGAGAGTGTCCCTTTGTAATGGAACTAGTCTTATTCATTTTTCTTGGATTTTATTTTAAGCTGGCCTGACTGAGCAAATCAAACTGGACCGCTATTTGCATCCACACTTCCGATATTACATGAGAGAGGTCAGAACAGTTGTCTATTCTCAGTTCTTGGAATCCTATAAGAGTGTTACCATTGAAGCAATGGCAAAGGCTTTTGGGGTGACTGTGGAGTTCATTGATCTGTGAGTGGCTGAATTCATGCTCCTTTTCTCACTTGGATTTTCCAGTTATGTCACGTTGAAGTTTGTCGTAAATCCAACTTTTCTGTGCCTGCAGGGAACTATCGCGTTTTATTGCAGCAGGGAAGCTTCATTGCAAGATTGATAAGGTTGCAGGTGTTCTTGAAACCAACCGCCCTGATGCAAAGAACGCTCTCTACCAAGCAACTATCAAGCAAGGGGACTTCTTATTAAACCGGATCCAGAAGCTGTCACGTGTAATTGATCTTTGAAGTGGGTAGGCATTTTGTTGTGATTCAGAAATGATTCTAAAATTCAAGAATCTCAAAAAAAGAGAGCATGGGGATTTCATGTTGGATGTTTTCAATTTGATCAATGTGATACGTGTTGAAATGCTCTTTATTTGTTTCTTTGCCGGAGTATTATCAAGAATCTGAGCATACAGATCGTAGGTGTTGGTTTGAAGTTTCTGAATTGAATTATTTTTCTGATTCGTATTTTGGAAGTTGGAGTTATCAACCCAAGCGGCTAGAGCTGCCGCCTCTGATTATGAATACTAATGAATATTTATCTAAACTGAACCTATTAAGTTAAGACGTTACCTAAGCTGATGAGGTTTTTCTTTTAATGGTTCAGAACTGTATTGCAAGGCCGTTTCGTTCGTGTGAATGAAAGTTGATGCTCATTGTGATAGAAACATGATGTCATGTCATGGATGAGGACACTTGAATTAACTCGGATGCTGTGTTCAAAGATAAACAAGTTCCGTTCATATTTAATTATGATACCTATGTTACCCTCCAATTTTTTTTTTTTTAAATCATCATTCAAGTGTGTTTTTTATTTTCTTTTTCTTTTTATATTTTAGTTTGATTAAAAAAGCTTTTATAACAATTTTTTGAAATATTTAATTTTCCTCATCTTATTGTTGTAATTATTTTTTGTTAGTGTAAACTTTAAATAAATTCAACTGTAATTATGATTGTAAAAGCGGATAAATATAGTTCTTTATATTTGTAAATATTAGTTTTTAAAAAGAAAATGATTAATGATAATCTTAGTTTTGAAAACATAAATTTATTTGGAAGGAAAACTTAAAAAGTGAATTTATTGGTCTTAAAAAATTATTGTAGAATAGATTGGTCATTTATTTTTCAAAAATTAACTTATTTGTAGTTTTCCGTTTTGTCAATACCATCCAGTGATAAGGTTTAAGGAAAAAATGTTTTTGAAAAAGGTTTTTTGTTTTCCCTTTTTAAATATAAAATAAAGTAACGCCTCTTGTATGATTTGACTTTAAAGATGGAACTGTTTTCTGTGCTTCCAATGCTCTTTAAGTGCTGTTTGGTAATTAGGAATAGAGTGGTGAGAATGGAAATGAAAGTTTTATTCACATTGTAGTCTGTTTGGTTAAAAAGAATGAAGTATGAATAAAAATAAAAAATGAAAATGAGAATAAAAATTTACACATAACTTCATTTCCACATAAGATGTGGGAATAAAAAACAAAGAATGGGAATGAATTTTTTTTTTTCAAAATAATAATATATTTTATTTAGTTATTATTTATTAACAACTTTTATCACCACCGTCACCGTCACAACCACCACCACTATCATCACAATCATCACTACTACCACCACCACCATCGTCACCATCACCACCATTACCACCGTCATCACCACCACCACCGCAACCATAACCACCATCACAACCACCATAACCACCATCACCATCATTCGAATCACAACCGTCATAACCACAATTATCACTATCAACTTTATTATTTTTACAATCATTATAGTTTAATAAAATTATTTTTTTAATCATTATTTTTATTTGTATAAAAAATCAAATATTAAAGAATTTAAACTCGCATTCCGATTCCTCATTAGTATTCCAAACACGGTATAAAAATACAAATACCATTTCGATTTTTTAATTTTCATTCGATTCCCGCATTTTCATTCCCATAACTCTATTCTTAATTACCAAACAACACTTAAGAGTAAAGAATGATAGAAATAGGTCATTTCGCTTGTCCAAGGTCGTTTAAACTTTTTAAGCAAGCATGTAGATTATTGATTTCAAATTTTATATACACACCGAAAAATTCTTACGTCAATTTAAATTTGATATTTAAAATTGTCCTTTTTTTGATAATTAAAATTATCGTTATTGGTACAACTTTTGTTTCAACAAAGGACAACCATTTTCAAAACATCTCTCACCAGCTTAATTTCTCCTCCTTTTGATACCATAAAAAACAACATCCAAAATAAAATAACATTTAATTTGTCTTATTTATCAATATGTAATTTTTTTTTTAAAAGTTCAAATTCTAAAACCCAAACCCAAATAACCTAGCAAACACGCACACCATTTATTTACCCTAGGTTCGGATTTAGGAGGTGTTTGATAATCTATTTAAGTAGCTTAAAAAATTAAGTCATATTACTTAATATAAAAAATTTGTTTGATAATCTAAATAATCTTATATTTAAAATTTAAATTTAGTCAAAAATTAACTTATTACTTTTTGATTAACACGTTCGTTGAAAGATTTTTAAAACTTTTTAAACATAACTATATAGCCTTCATATATTTTTATAACTTTAGCTATACAAATCAATTGAAAAACAATCTCTACTATTCTTATTGTCGAACAAAAAAGACCTTCTCTATTATTAATGCTTTCATCCCATCATCATTAAAAAACTAGTAAAAATCCGAGACGTCAAGGTCTAATCTCATTGCAAGTCGATTAAATATTTATTATTAATTTGGGAGACTAAATTACAAATGAATTCATTAGTATTTGAGATTTCATTTATTTTGTGCATAATACGATAATTAATGTTATCTTAGATCGTGTTTAATTTTTTTATTAATAATTATTTTTATTGAATTTTATTTATTTATTTATGCATAAAACACATCTATGTTTATATTTTTATTTGTGTTAAAAAAATCATGTTACAATTATAAGGTTAAAATTGTCATGTATATAGCCTCTATATGTTAAACAACAATACTTATCAAACAATATTATTATATTCAACATTTAATTTTCGAGTAAATACAAATTCGGTAAATACCGGACAACTTGTCGACATTATATTCGATACTTAAGTGTTCAATACTTAAAATTCAGTACTTAATAGATTTATCACTTAATTTTCAGTTTTATCAAACACCACCTAAGTAGCACTCGGTGTTAAATAAATATGGGCAAATCCCAAACTACCCTCCAATTAGGTAGTTTTTGTTTTGCTACAAAGTAATTTTTAGTATCAATTTTACACTTAAATTTTCAAAAATTCTCAATTAAGATATTTTATCTGCATTTATATTCAAATTGGGTTTTTTTTAATAGAAAATGACATCATTTTATCTGAATTTAATGTTTTTCGTTAAGTGATTTTAATAGAAGTTCTCAATCGAGAAATCAAAATAATTTGAAGATAATTTGATAAATAAATAAAAAATAGTTTGGGTGCAAAATCGATATTTTCCTAATAGTTTCAGGATACATTAATTTGAGTTTCGGCCAATAAAGATTCTGCAAAAAGCTAAATATAAGATGAATGTGTCTAGTAATTTTTTTCTTCTTCCGTTTTTAGCTTAAGATATTGCATGAGTGAAATTACAAAAATAACATGATAAATAATGATTTTTTCGTGAATCTAGAGATCCTTGATCATGGAAGTCATTGGAAAGTGTAACTCCTTCGTCTTCAGTCTTTTTTTTTTTCCTAGTAAGGATCGATGTTGTACAAAATTTAGTTTTTGAAGTATATGAGCTTGCTAACTAAAGTTATTGCTCTTCCAGTTCTGGTAAAACGTCATTAGATCAAGCTACTTAATCCTAGTGCTCTTACAACCTGAAAACGCTTTGATGGAAAAATAGTAAAAAGGTGTTGCTGATGATTTTGGATCAAAACAACATTGTGCTTTTGGTAAATTGTTAACAATTTTTAAATTTTACGTCTCTTTAATCTTCGTTAACTTAGTGCTTGTTTTGGTAGTATAGCTGCACTATATTTGAATGTGCAAAAAAAAAAAAAAAAAAAAAAAACAAAAAAACAAAACAAAACAAAACTCCAAAAGACGTTAATTAAATGCGTTTTTAACTGAAAAGCACTCTGCATTGTCTTACCAAAAACAATGAGTCCTGGTGAAAAATGGAAGTATGGGGATTGAGCAACTAATACTTCTATTATTTTTAAGTTCAAAAGTAGAAATTATAATTTAGTCCCAATGTTTTTCATAAGTTAGCTCCTCGGTATTTTTCTTTGATCAAAGTTAACTGTTATTTTTTTCTTTTCAAATATCTAAATTATCCTTGTCAGACACACATTTAAATTTGTCTATAGTAGGTACTATTAAAAACTATGATTATAAATGGAGATATTTTAGGGGGAAAAAAAGAAAGCTAAATGGGATGAAACACCAACACGAGGATGTTGTTACAATCAAGTATGAAAATATAGAGACTTAATATTAGGTTTTTTAAAACAAAGAGATTAACTAATTATTTTATTAAAAACACTCTAAGTTCAATAATCTCACTATTCTTAGATAGTTTTGTAATTGATCACAATCATTAGCGTGTCCTATGATGATTTCGCACCTCATTTCTATTCTTATTTTTCTATTTTTTCTTATGTTTTTTTTTAACACTAATATGGACATCGTTATTAAATTATAGATGTCTATTTTTTTTTTTAGTATCAAATTGGTAAATTCTTCTATTTTAACGTTTAAATTTTGATTTTTTTTTTCTATTTGAACATCTGCAGTCATTTGAGAATATGAAATGTAGACTTGTTTGAAATGAACTATCATATGATAATTTCAACTTTCATGTGGCATTTTTAGCTGCCACATAATAGTTTATCTTGGAGACGTCGGCATTTCATACTCTAAGATGATTGTGAGCATTCAAAATAATAATAATAATAATAATTAAAGATTGGATATTGAAATAAAAGAATTTATCGAGTTGAGCACTTAAAGAGAAAGGAAAAAAAATCGAAAGTTGGACACAAAAAAAAAAAAAAACTGTATTTTTCTATTTTTAACTTCATATTTTAATAACTTGAAAAAAAACATCAAATTTGTATATGCCTTAACTTTATATTTTAATAACCAAAAAAAAAAAAAAAATCAAATTTGTTTATGCTTTGTGAGCTTGTATTTTAGTATGTTGGCGAGTTGGGATGCTTAAGTAAGAAAATTACGAGCGCTGTTTATTTAGCCTTGAGATATATGTTTTTTTTTTTTTCAAGGATAATCCAATGATAAAATATTTTGAGAAAACAACTCTTGGTGTTGAATTATTATTTCCTATGTTAGAGAGTTATATAAAACTATTTCTAGGACATCATTTAATAACTTAAGCTTTTGGATTGAAATGGTTCTTTGACATGATATTAGAGTTTTGTTGACTAAGTGGTAACGAGTTTCAAATCTCACCACCTTTATTTTTCTTATAATTAATTGAGCACAAAGTAGTGTATGCCTATGCAAGTTTCAAGGTCAAAAGATTTTCACTTGAAGAGGTATGTTAGAGAATCATATAAAATCTTTTTTAAAGACTCACCTACCAGTTTAAACTTTTAGATTAACATAGTTCTTTGACAAAAACTCAATCTAGTTTCACTTATGTCGGAATATAGATAAAACATTAGCTCGATCCGATATTTTTATTATTTTTTAATTTTTTTCTTAATATATATAATTATCCAACATTTACTTGTTAACTAAATTTTACTTTATAAAAAATAAAACTTATGTGTCTTTAATTTTTTAATCTATATAATCGTTATTACAATATTATATTGCAAACTTTGTAACATTCAATCTAAGTTTGTAACTTTACATCATAATTGAAGATTAATTTATATTTATTAGCCTATGATAATAATGATGATTAATTAAGAACATGCAAAATTAGTGTGTTAGTATAATCAATAATTTTTCCACAAAAAAGAACAGTTTCACAAATCAATAAAATAATTTTAAAGTATTTTAATAAAATGTAATTTTAATTTAATATGCATTTTATAATTATCAAGATCTTAAAAATTATTTTTTCTCATCTAAAATTAAACAAACTATTATTTTGATTATAACTTTATTCAGTTAAGCTATGCATATAAAATTTATTTTAATTAATTCTTATCCATAATTCTTAATTTTAACCGTCATTATATATGTGCCTTGTTTGTTTAATTTTTTTATTGAAAAATTAAGATAAATTGTTTTCTAAATGAAATAAAAATAAGCAATAGATGTTTAAAATATTTTAATAATCTTTTTCCGAAAAAAGAAGAAGAAAATAGCGCAGCGTCCTAGGTCCAGGGCCCCTCAATCCACTGCCTGGGCCCAAGCTCAGTTATGACTGACGAAACCCAAAAAAAAAAAAAAAAAAAAAAAAAAAAAAAAAAAGAAGGTAAATTCCAGCAACCGAACGGCGGGTGATGCGCCAGTCTCCTTCCTCGAATAATCGAAATCTAGGAATCTCGTCGGATTCCAGCAAATACCACCTGCCACCACCAACATCTATTTTTGCTCTTTCGATTTTTCCTATAGAGCACATCCACGTGCTTCCTAGAGGCCCCTAAACTCAAATCCAATCTTAAATATCATTTTCCAGCAACTATTCAACAAAAAATTTCAATTTCATACTTTTAAATCTAAAA
This sequence comes from Dovyalis caffra, assembly GCA_963924115.1. Taxonomy (NCBI): domain Eukaryota; kingdom Viridiplantae; phylum Streptophyta; class Magnoliopsida; order Malpighiales; family Salicaceae; genus Dovyalis; species Dovyalis caffra. The sequence continues at coordinate 1,375,703 of CAWUPB010001009.1, forward strand.
TTTTCAAATCACATCTCTTAATTTTGGAAATAAAATTGTCTGAATTAGATGTTTATAAAGTTTGTTGTGATGAGATTTTTTATTTAATGGTGTTTAAACCAATATAGGCAAGTGTTTGGATAGGGTGGAAAGCTAGGGAGAGAAGAAAATTAGGAAGGAAAGAAAAGTTTCGTCCGTTTGGTTTTCAAAGAAAACCTGTGCAATAAAAAAATAAAAAATAAACAAAGTTAAAGATGGTGGGACCCATTTTTCTCTCAAAATTGGGAGAAAAGTGGGAGACAATCACGGAAAAACATGATAAAAAATAAAGAATATAGAATATTGTCATTTTTGCCCTCATCTTCTATACCTTATCTCGTTTGGTTTATCCTCTTCATTTCTACTCGTCCTTCTCTCTCTGTAGTAACAATACTCTCCATTTCTACCGATCTGCACATCCAAGATTACCGACTTTATAGGTAATTTAACATTGATTTGTTTTGGGTTTTATATGTATACGAATCCTTTTATTTCTCTATTTGCTTATTTTTCTTGTCTTATCATCCCCTCATTGTCCATTTTCGATCCGCACGTCCAATAAATTTTGACCGGGGAATGGGCATTTTTTGATCTCTTCCCCGCATCAAAATAGCCAATTCTTCTCCTTGATAGCTTTCGTTTTCTATGCCTAACGCTTTAATCATTCTTCTTCTATGTTCTTGTCTTTTCTTTTGCCTTGCTCTCCTCCGAATTGTACGATTGCCCTTCGATTTGTGCTTATTATTTGTTATTTTCTTTAATCTATTTGCTTAGATTGGTGTCATTTTTCCATTTCCTTTTACGTGCCACCTCTGCTTCGTTTTCGATTGTGGGTCTCCGCCTTCGGTATGCGCTTTGTTTTTTTCTCTCTTCTTCATCCTCTTTCTCTAGTTGGGTCAATGGCTATCGTCCGGGTTGGAGTCGTGTTGTTTCTTTTCTATCTCAAGTTCACATCTTTTGTGTGTTGAATTGATCTTCCTACTTAGAATAATGATATCTTAATTGTCTTCTTTGTGGGGGTATCTTGTGCCTATTTAATGCATGCGGATATATAGTTTCCGTTCGTACATGTTATAAAATTTGGAGGAGACAGTTCTAACTTCCATAAACTTGGTAGATAATATCTATAGGCAATGGAGCTTAATTACTTATATAAGTCGATCTCCTGTTGAATTTCATTCTCTTTTATTTATGAAATAAAATCTTTTCATTAAAAAAACATGACAGGATATTTCTTGATCTCAAGGCATTTACTACTATTTGCTAATCTTTTATCTATTTATAGCTGGGCTTTTGATTCAAGACATTTATGTCCCGATTGTTTAACTAAGAAGCTCATCTATTTAATATCTTCTTAATAGCGTTGAATCCTTGTAGCAATGTTGTATGCCCAACTTCCGTATCTCGCGTTCAACAATGGAACAATTTCACCCATTTTTGATGGATTGATAACTTCACCAAAAACGAAGTTAGAAATTTATATTTTCCTAGAACTTAATTCGAAGCCTTAGTTGGAAGCTAAGTATGATGAAGTGGAAAGCCAACAACCACAATGATGATGCATGGAGTCGGAGTGGGTGCATAGTTGTGGAATTATGTGTAGTGTGCTTTTGTTGCATTGTTGTATTAATCCGATACTTGTTCTAATATTGCATAATAAGAGCATTAACAAGACAATTCTTTGGGTTGCCTCGTCATAGTAAGGGGCAATGAAATACTAGAAGAAGGGAACTTCATTGCACAAAAGTCATTGATCATTTTAGAGAGAGGACGTCAAAATTTTTTTCATGAGGATGAGATATTCATTGAGCTTGAAGCGATAGGATTGCAATCTAGCTTCCAAATGAGTGCATATCGCTTTTTGGTCGATAATCCATCACTTGCAAAAAAATTCTTTGGGTTGCCTCGTCATAGAAGACTTGAATTTCTAACATAGCCGATGGTCGAAAGAAGTGGTTGATGAAAGTAAGTTAATCATACACAAGTTGGAGTATAATTTATTACTTTATCAATTGTTTCAAATTTATTGAACTTACAAACTGTTACCATATTGTTGCTCAATGTACACTTCGCTTCCTTGTTGCTTTTTTTAAAATTTTTTTATAGCTATGCTACTTGTGTGCACAATCAAATGGTGAAGTAGAATGTAAGGCAACTTAGCAAAAGTACTACTTGATTTTTTGTTGTATTGTGATCTTCAAGAGTATTTAGCGGCTATTATATGTGGATGTTATCTTAAATTATAATGACTTAACTAGAAACTCATTTAACTTGATTATGGAAGCATAACAAATTGATGCTAAGACTTTCATAATTATCCGTAATGTGTATGTACAAATTGATCCTAAAACTTTCTTAATTATATGTAGTTCATAGTTTTATTATTTAGAACTCTTTTTTATGGATTGCTAAATAGTAATTTTTTAATCCAAAATAAAAAAAATTAAGAAAATGATGGGTAAAAGCAACTAACTTATTATATGTGTAGATAATAATACACGTTATACATATTTAAATTAATTTTATGTTGATAATTAATCTAAATTGGCTATTGAATTAATTAATTAGTAAACGAGTTATTGATTATTCTATGGAGACGATTCATTAACCATCTTGTCATTTCGGATAGATGCTACATGCTAGATTTTTATTTTATTATCATTGGTGCAATTTTAAAGAAAAAATATTCATAAAAATTTATTTATACAAATTTATTATAAGTATTTAAATATAGAAATGTAATTATAGGGGTATTACGGTAAATATACAATAATACATTTTCTTTCTTCCCTTTTTCTACAATTGTACAAACAAGAAAAATATATTTTCTTTTCTTTCATTTCTACTCTTATTCAAACAACAAGTAGAACATATTTCTCTTTCTTCTCACTTTTTTTTCTTCTTGTTTTCTTTATTTTATTTTTTTCTCGCCGAGAAGAAATATCCAAACACAATGATAGTGGCCGGATTTCCCGCATCTATTCTTGGTGAAAATGATTGTTGGCGTATTTCTTTTTTTTTTTTTTTAATGAATTAAGGGTAATAAAGTAATTGAATTTCAACACCCATTCGGAAAATACCGAGTGTTCGAGCACCCACCATAATGTAAATCACATTGAAAATTGAAATTATTTTGCCACGTGTAGGGTACGGAGAGGCAAAAGCATTGATCTTCCTAACATAGTGCGGTAGGGGTGAGCAAACGGTTCGGTTAATCGAAAATCGAATAAAACCGAACCGAATTATGAAATTTAGTTCGGTTTTAAATGTAAAATTATACAACATAAAATTGAACCGAAAAAACTGAAATTATTTCGGTTTGGTTTGGTTTTTAGAAAAAAATTTTCGGTTTCGATCGAAAACCGAAATAAATAGTAAAAAATTTCCTAATTTCTAAATCCTTAACTTTTCAATCTTCATTCTTGCTGAAGCCGAAACACTTAGTCATGACTCTCCGGTTCTCGTTCTTTCTTCCACTTTTCCCTAACCTCATTCGGCTTCATTCTTCTGTTCTCCGGTCTCCACTCTCCAGTTCTCCTTCGATTCTTATGTCCCTCATTCCCTCCAAGCTCCTCTACCGATGGAGAATTCACGGTCTACTTGACGTCGTCTAAGGAACTTCTCTACTTCTTCCGCTGCAAAAACCAAATGATTCGAGTCAAACCCGACTTGACAACAAACCCAACGACATCCACGGTGGCTTCGCCGGCTTCTACGGATGGCACATATGCGTTGGTGGAGGAGATGTTGAAGTTGCGGGGATGTAGGGACCATTGAGAGTTTTGTTTGCTATTAAAGAAGAGGATGGGGAGGAGCTGGAGGTAATCGAGAATGACACATCGTCTATAGAGAACGAGCTTGTTAAAAGTAAGAAGAGAAAAATGAGCAATAATGATGTTTGTTTTGAAAAGGTAGCTGTTGCTAATGATGTGGTTATCGATGTTGAGGTTGATGGTGTAACGACGTCGTTACGAAAACCGTGTGCATCTCCTCGGTATTATTATATTCCTTCACCTTCTCCTTCTCGTGATGAAAATCGAGTCATGCAAAAATTCAAAGACCGATAATGAAGACGAGTGTCGTTTTAGGCGATTCTAGTGAGAATAAGATGTCCTTTGTTACCATAGAAATTCATAGTTAGTATTTTGAACCACAAAAAAAAAAGGGAGAAAATGTTACCGTACGGTTGTTGGAGTAATTAATATAAAATAGTTTTTGTCGGTATTACATTACAGCGACTCTTTTTATTTATGTGTATTTTATTCTTGAGGTGTAGCAAATGCTTCGATCTTGCCATGTTAGCGAAGGCAAATAAAATGGGAAGGCAATATGACGTGGCAAGATTAGAGAGGATGCTTGGACAACATTGTTGTTACTTGCACTTTCTACTTGGACGACGAGATGGAGGAGGTCGAGATGTTGGTGAATTTAGTGCTCGTTTAATTTTTGTGGTACTAAATGCCTAAATGGGTTGTAAAGCAAAAGATGGGAATTAAATTTTGAAGACCGTTGGTGTAAGAAAAGAAAGTGACAGAGTGTAATTAATTAGGATACGGTGTGTTTGAATGACAAAATCAATTACACTTGGATCGGTTTTCATTAAAGCCTAGTTAAAATCTTCAAGGGCTTTGTGATTGTCTATAAAAAGGATTAATTGATAACAAGATGTTACTTCATTGGTTAGTGGACTAAGTGCTAGTACAAAACATCTCTCCGTAATGATTTTTTTTACAGCAAAATATTTCGGTTAAAATCGAAATATTTCGAAACCAAACCGAATAATTTGGTTACCAACCGAATTTATCAAATTTATTTCGGTTCGATTTTGGTTTTTATTTTTCTTAATTCGGTTAACCAAAAACCGAACCGAATCATACAAAACCGAACCGTTTAACCGAATGATCACCCCTACAGGTGCAGTCCTTGTAGAAGCTCCTCGGGTTTTTAATTTATGACATTTGTTATATCTTTAGGAGTAACTACAAACCGAGTCCCCAAATTATATACTTACTAACACATCATTCCCCAAACATTTAAATCCTGCAAATTTCTCCCCAATATTTCTTTTGCTTAACCTATTCATCCATAATTCAATTTACTTTACCATAAAATTATAAAAAAGTGGTTGAAAAACTTGGAATAAAATTACTTTTACAAATAACATTATAATATCATATTCCAAGTATAAAACTAAAAAAAGGGTATAAATTAACAAAAATTTCTTTGTTAATTCGCAAAATTAATTACATCTACTTCATATTGTTCTATTTCAATAGTTCCATCTTTATATATATATATATATATATATATATATATATAGTAGTCATCCTTTCTTGTCAAGTCAATTAAATAATATACAACTTCATGTCTCTACACTATAAATTTATCTTTATAACAAACTTGATCTAATATCATATTTTATTGAACATAAATTTATACCTGCATATTTTTTTATTAACCTATTTTATAGCATTTTTCAATATTTAATAATTTTTTGAATTATAATAAAATACTTTATTTTTAAAATACGGATAATTTCATATAAAATTTGATAAGTTATCTGTTTGTTTGATTTTTTTTTAAATCAGCAACATAAATTAGAATTATTTTTTAGTATTTAATTATTAATAATTAAGATCTGACTTGTATCGTTTATACTAATAGAAGGTGAAACTTATGGCAAACAAAAGGTTGATTCAGCATAACAAAAACAGATAAAAAGATTTGAAACAAAAATAACATTTGATTCGTTGATCTCAAAAAAAAAAAAAAAAAAAAGAAGGAAGAATAAGAAGAAGAAGAAAAGCAAAAGCAAAGTTCTGTCGTTGAGTGATAAAGGGAAATTAATGAAAAATTAGGATAAGAATTTCATGAAATAACAACCATTAAAAAAGTTATTTAAAAGTGTGTAATTAGAAATTGAAATAATATTAAGGTAATAAATTATTAGAGTTTTGATTGTCAAAAGTTTGATTAAGGTGAAATGTCGGTTATGAGTGATTCAAGAACATATTTTATGTTTTAAAAGCTTTTAAGTGGTGTGTAAATAATAATAATAAAAAAAATAATGAAAAGACAAGATTGACCTTTTTTGTGGAATTCAATAATTTGTTAAAACTTATTTTTCTTAATTAGAGATAGGTTTAGATTTATATATTAGTATAGAGGTATGTTATAATGTTAATATTGTATTAAGAATAAATAGTCAATCAAAAGTTTTTAAAAAATTGTGCTTCTATGCATAGTTATGGATTACATAATCATAATATATTAAAATTACATGTAAAAAAAATATATTCAAATATATATGAAGAAGTGAAAATTAAGAAAAGCAAAGCAAATGTTACCTATTAATTGTCAATTTAACAAGATAAAAATGTTTAATTTACCTTTTCCCAAGTCATGTACTTTAAAATATAATCGCATAGCATTTTTATCATAATAGATGGTTTAAGAAATTTAATTTATGTTAAGGAAATTGATGGGGATCAAATCCTACTCATTGTTCCTAATTCTAGTTGGTGACTTCGCCACCATTTAAGAAGATAAAGATCGAGAGTCAGCTCAGGGGCGACCTTGTTAAGCCGTGCATGAAATAATTCAAATGAAAGCGAAAAAGAATATAACAAGTGATGCCCATTCCTTTGGATCCTCCGAAGTATACCTCTAATCCTGCAACTTCTTGATTATCGTTGTCTTCATTTGCATTACGTCATTATATAGTTTGAGACGAGATGAGAATCATTAAAATCATTACTATATCATTAATATAATTAGTTTAAAATTATTAATTTTTAGTTGAAAAAATATAAAATTGAAAAGTTTATCTTATCATCACATCCAAGTAACCATGATCAAAGCTTGTACATTTTCTAGCAAAAGAGAGGCTCACCGTTTAGTTAAAAATCTACCTCCTATGTTAAAATTTGATTTTGAAGCAATATCATTTTATTGGAATGTTTAGCCTCCTTCCACCGATACATTTAAACACAATATGAAAAGATTAAGATATCCACTTTAATTTTCAAGATGCCATCTTTTTACGTTATAAAGTTCTAAAGTTGTGAAATTCTTATTTCTTCCTCTAAAGATTAATTTGTTAGCATTGAAATTTTATCCACATTAACACACTTTTGCTCATCATAAAATTAACTTAATTCATTATATTTAACCTAAAATCACATCTAAAAGATTAAATATAAGAGAATAAATATAATCAATAGTGCTCATTATCAAATTTTTTCACACTTAGCTTTTGCACGATCTTGGGTAAAATACTAAACAAGGACTCAATACCGACTTTTCAATGATATCAAGATGCATTCGCAAACAAGAAAACAATCAAAATTCTCAAGAATCATGACACATCATGAATCAACATTATTGACAACTCAAGAATTAGTCAAAACAACAAGTTTCATTCAAATCGAGTAAACTAAATTGGTTGACCCTCATAGATTAAATGCTATAACTCTCAAGTATTTAGAATAATTCTTTCTCTCTTCAAGTTCATTCCATTAAAATATACTACCATAATCTTGTTTATCATCTAATCCCACTACTTACACTACAAGACGCAAATTAGTGTTGAAAATTAGGGACAAAAACAGTGATGGTTTTGCGATAGAATGGTGAACAACAAGTGTAGAAATGAAATTACAATGGAAAATTGTCTGTCGGATGGAGTTACGTCGCTAATTAGTATGAGAAACATATGCACCTAATCTAGCGACATAATAGCGATGTATTTGTGCAGGAAATTAGCAACGCGATAACAATTCCATCGCTAATTCCCATTTATGAAAATCTCGGAAAATGAAGCGAGTAGTTTGAAATTCAAATTATCGAAAAAAACGTAAATCCCTCATTAATTAGTGATGGATTAGCAATGGAATCACGCATTCCCTCACTAAAGTCACTACTTTCCCCCATTTCTGAAAATTTTAAAAAATAAAGAGATGGATTTAAATTCATATTCACGATGAATACTTAAATCCCTCACTAATTAGCGATGGATTAAACGCTATAACTCTCAAGTATTTAGAATAATTCTTTCTCTCTTCAAGTTCATTCCATTAAAACATACTACCATAAGCATGTTTATCATCGTCGAAAATTAGTGATGAAAACAATGATGGTTTTGTGATAGAATGGTGACCAACAAGTGTAAAAATGAAATTACGATGGAAAAGTAGCGATGGATGGAGTTCGTCACTAATTAGCACGAGAAAAATACGCACCTAATCTAGCAACATAATAGCGATGTATTTGTGCGGGAAATTAGCAACGCAACAACAATTCCATCGCTAATTCCCATTTCGAAAATCTCAAAAAATGAAGCGAGTAGTTTGAAATTCAAATTAGCGATAGAAACATAAATCCCTCACTAATTAGTGATGGATTAGCAATGGAATCACGCATTCCCTCACTAAAGTCACTACTTTCCCCCATTTCTGAAAATTTTAAAAATAAAACGATGGATTTAAATTCATATTCACGATGGATACTTAAATCTCTCACTAATTAGCGATGGATTAAACGCTATAACTCTCAAGTATTTAGAAGAATTCTTTCTCTCTTCAAGTTCATTCCATTAAAATATACTAACATAAGCTTGTTTATCATCTAATCCCACTACTTACACTATAAGACGCAGATTAGCGTAAAAAATTAGCAACGAAAACAATGATGATTTTGTGATAGAATGGTGACCAACAAGTGTAGAAATGAAATTACGATGGAAAATTAGCAACGGATGGAGTTCTATCGCTAATTAGCACGAGAAACATACGCACCTAATTTAGTGACATAATAGCGATGTATTTGTGCAAGAAATTAGTAATGCGATAACAATTCCATCGCTAATTCCCATTTCGAAAATCTCGGAAAATGAAGCGATAGTTTGAAATTCAAAAAACCTAAATCCCTCACTAATTAGTGATGGATTAGCAACGGAATCACGCGTTCCCTCACTAAAGTCACTACTTTCCCCCATTTCTGAAAATTTTAAAAAATAAAGCGATGGATTTAAATTCATATTCACGATGGATACTTAAATCCCTCACTAATTAGCGATGGATTAGTGATGGAATCGCATTCGTCTCTAATTCTTAATCCCTAAATTGATAGAAACTCTTTTTCTTCCTTATTTTCTTTTTCCTCTTCCCTCTCCTCCTCTCCTCCCCTTGCTATGATTGTCCGCCCGACCCCAAAATCACCAATTAAGGTAAAGAAACTCCCTTCCTAGCATACTCTAACCAACGTAACATCCCTCTCTTCCTAGAAAGCTAAGAGTTTGACCTGTTCAATCCTCTCCTCTACTTTCTCCCATTGTTAGTTCTCTCTCTCTCACTCACTCATTTTTTTTTTTTTGCATACCCATTAGAAATTTGTGTTAAGTGTTAGGTTAGTTTTGATTAATTAGTTAATTATTTGCTTTTGTTAGTAATTATGATTTTTTTTGTTAATTTAATTAATTAATCCAAATTAGTTCTAATTTAGTTAGGTTAATTTCAAATAGGGTTAATTAGGGTTAATTTAAATTAGTTATTAGTTGATTAATTACGTTAATTTAATTAGGGTGAATTGTATTATGTTAATTTGAATTTAAGTTAGGGTTATTTTAAATTAGTTATTAGTTGATTAATTAAGTTAAGTTAATTAGAGTGAATTGTATTATGTTAATTTGAATTTAAATTAGGGTTAATTAGGATTAATTTAAATTATTTATTATTTAATTAATTAGGTTAATTTAATTTAGGTTTAAATGAATTATGTTAACTTGAATTTATTAATTTAATTAATTCATCCAAATTAGTGCTAATTGAGGTAGGTTAATTTTAATTAGGTTAATTTGATTAATTATTTGTTAAATGAATAAGTATGTTAATATTAATTCATTATTGTTAATTCGAATTAGTATTAAAAGAATTTAGGTCAATTTTGATTAATTATGTTACTTTTATTAAAGTGAATTTACTTCGGTTTATTTTGTTACATTTTAATTTTAATGTACATATTTTTTCAAAAATAAATAAACAAATTATAAAACTCGAGTTCCTACTCACCACCTAACAATATTTTTTTTAAATAATTATCAAGCAAATCAAAAAATCAAAATTCTGTAAAATATTAAATTATATTAAAGATAACCAAAGCACAATAGTAGTAATATTTCAAAGAGTGAACTATTTTTTTTATTTAAAATATTAAATTAGATTAAAGAAAACTAAAAAAAAAATAGTAGTAATATGTTACTTCTTCAAAAAAAATTTTTTTAGTTAAAAGAACATTTAGATTAACTTATTCAATAATAATTTATTACATTTTAATTTTATTGTTAGGTTGACTAATACTTATTTTAAATGTTATTATGTTAATTTTAAGTGTATTTAAAATAGATTTTTTTTTTAATTTACATTGAATTGGAGTTATATACTTTAATTACATATTTTATGATTGTTGAAATGTGCCGTGACATGTGGTAGCCTATCGAACTCGAGGGGTTCGAGACTCTCGGGAATTAAGGAGAAATAGCATTAGTTCAATGCTCTGTGACGGAGCTAAAAGGATCAATTTGTGATTTAATTTCAATGGATTATCGGAAACAAGTGTCGATCTTGATGTTTGCAAATCCATAGTTGGTTGATGTTTGTGTGATATTGATTAATTGAATTATATTTTCATGTATTGTGTATTTTATTTTGAAAATCGAGAAATGTCTAATTTATAGGAGAGATTCCACCTTTTTTTTTTTTTTTTATACATTTATAGGAATGTTGATCAAGAATTGTTTGCATGTGTTGTATAATTTTTACGGACATTAAAAAAAATGAGATCCGAACGACAATGAATGAATGATAGGTTAGTTGATGGGTTGTTAAATGATAAGTTTTTCAAAAGAATTAAACAATTTATTGCATTTGCTATTACTCATCATGAATTGCATTTTTTGTTACTCATCAAGAATGTATGGATGAAACTAAAATAAGGTGTTCTTATAATCACGGTAAGTATCGAAACAAAAATTTTGAGAAGGTTGAAATGGTAAAATACCATTTGACTTGCACTGAATCATATGTTGTAGTCCTACAAAATGCTAAACCATTTCGAGTAGGACAATTTAAAAATCTAACACGATTTAATACAAAAATTCGGAGACTATCTATTGTTAAATGATCCAAATAGATCATTTGTAGGTATAAAATTAGTTGAGGCTTATGAAGAAGATGAGAATGAATATGAATATATGTCGGATGAGGAAGATGAAAACTTAAACGATGATTATAACGGTTATAATTAAATATATGTTTTATTTATTACATTAGTAAGAAATGATGTATTTTTATTGTTTTATTTGTTATAGTATATCATATTGACTTTGATACATTTTCAAAATATTGGTTGTGTATTTTGGTTCGGTTATGCTTTAAGAAGGTTGCGTATTAGGTAATTAGAAAATGTCTAATTTCAAAGGAGACTCTCCTAATTTTTTTTATGCTCACAATTGATAATATATTTATTATATATTTTTTAATTGTCTTAGGTGATATTATTTATCTATGACTCATGGTTTGTGTTGAACTTCCACACCTCCTCGAGGATCAAGATTTGGTAGTCATTGATGTGTATCCTTGATCGATGACGACGAACATGCTTCCCCATCCAACATCGGATGAGGATCCGCCTCTTTCGGTTCTCTACATGGGTCCCATGACATGAGACATTCTTCTTATTCCTCCCCTAAAGCTAGCATTTCTACACCGACTTTGACGCTGTCGCCCTCCACGACCATTCCCCTAGTAGCCAGAGCTTTCCGGATCGCCCATAAAGGGTCTCTCATCTGCTGATGTATTTTCGATCCAAGAAGCTCCCAAGGCTCTAATATTTGACAATATGTTTTGGTTGTTAATAGTCAATAAGTAATTTTTTATTTATTTTAATAGATCATTTCAATAATTACTACACATCTTTTTTTATGGTTTTTGATAGTTTCCATTCACATTAGAGAGATTGCTCTAAAAGGATAACCATAATTATCAAGGAGTGATTGAACGTTGGTGGCTCGGTGTGGAAGTCCGTCTCGAGTAGACAAAACGGTTCTACTACAATGAGTTTAAAGTAACATACTATTTATTTATTTGTATTATATTTAAAATATTAATTTAACATGAAATGAACTAAAATTAATTTCTTTTATTCCTATAGAATTTTTTTTACTAGGATCCGACCATCGAGGCATAGGCTAGACATGTTTGAGAGGTTTGGCTAGGAAGCACTACTCGACTTCGTCCACATGCATGGTGCGAATGACAAAATTCCTGTTTTATTTGACGGGAGGTGTGGGATTCATGGAAGTGAGATTTTGCCACATTCGATTGTCAAACTCTTTTGCAACGGTATCGACTAACCGGATGTCGGAGATCATTGGTGTTAGTTCGGGCCCGTCCGGATATACAAGGGGCCCATCTTTGCTTCGAGCATGCTCGTCGCTTGGTAAATCGTATCCTATATTATTTAATATTTAAGAAATTAATATTTACAACTCATATTATTTGTGTCCATTTTTTAGGCTATCAAATTAGGAGTCGACCTACTAATTTAGAATTGTTTGGTGGCTCTCACAAGTAAAGAGATGGGACTTTTATTGATTTGCAAGCCCGAGACAATAATGGTAAGTATTTTTAATTTTTAAATTATACATATAAAAATATAATCTAAAAAATTATTTTATTTTTTAATATTATAATTATTTTGATTATGTAGGAGTGTGTGGAAGAGTTGATATAGTAAGCGGCGAGAGGCTACAATTGAGGAGCCATAGGTCAACACGGATGCCATATACTTCCAAGCTATAGGAGGAGAGAAGAAGAAAAGGATTTATAGGATTAGGTCGAAGCATTGTAGTATTTATCCCATTCAATTAGCACCGGCTCATCCTCCGTAGCATCGCGATTCTTTAATAACAATTCAAGTGATCAAACTCCCATCTAGTACGACGAGAGGATGAGGGGAATGCATGTGAGGATAGACGAGTAGAATAATAGTATCACATAGTAATAAATAAAGATCTAGGGGATAGAGACTCGGATTAAGTCAATTATAGTGACGTTACATAGGTTAGGGCGGACGTCGCACTTGCCTACTAACTCCTCCACCGATCGGGACTCCACCATCCCTCCCATCAAACCCGGGACTCCATCATCCCTCCCACGAGATCCCAATAAAAATGAGAAGGGATTAGATGATCATGATGAAGAGTGGTTTTTACATTTTTTTTATGTTTTTACTTGTTTTTCTTACATATTAATGAATAGTTTTTTAATATGAATTTCAATTTAATTTATAATATTTTAATTTTAATAAAAAAATTAATTTTTATAATAAGTTGTTTATTTTAATTTTTAGTTACTTTGAGAATATCAAAATTTTTAAAATTAATATTTTTTTTTAAAAAAGGTCTAGCTACAGATTAGTGAAAAAATGAAGATAAAAAAATAATTTCTACTGAAAAAAAAAATATCACTAGTTAGTGATGAAATAGCGACCCACTTTAATAACGGATAATAACAATGCATATTCAATTGTTACACTAGAGACAATTTAAAACGAGTTTGTAACGTGAATTATGACGTATTATATGGATGAAAGACGACGGTTTTGGCATCCACTTAGCGATGAAATAAAGCTAATTAGTGATGGATAATTCAACATGAATTTAGCTACTGATATTGTTCATTCCATCATGAAGGTTACCGATGAGCATTTTTGCAACGAATTTTTTTGGCAGCAAATTCATCGTTAATACATTTTAGCGACGGAATTTGTTGAAATAACGATGGATTTTTCGATCACTATTTTGAAATTTTTTTATAGTGTTAGATCACATGCATAATACAAATTAAAAGGATTTTTCATAAGATTGTAATAGGGCTAAAGTAAAAGGTAAGAAATTTATAGGGATATGAAAGTGTAAAACCAAAAAATTAATAGAGCATTCGAACATAAACTCGAGTAAATTATACTTTTAGGATCCAAAATCTACCATCCCAATTTTAAATATTTATCAATTTCTCTTTCTTTTTTTATTTTTTTATTTCTTTCTTCTTCCTCTCCCTCTCTCTCTCTCTTTTATTTTTCAAAGCACATAGAAAATGAAATTTCTTTGGTAGAGCATAGACGACATGACAAATTCTTTTCTCTGTTTTTTTTTCTTTTTTAAAAAAAAACTTGTGTCACATTTTCCATTAACTTTTCTCATGAAGTTCATGTCATAATCAGAAAGGAATCAACCTCTTTGTATTTTTTCAGCCTCCATCTTCTTCGAAGCAAATAAATAAACCAAACTTTTTTTTTTTTAATCACATAACTCTCACACTTGTTCAAGAACCCATATCCTTAATGATTCAAATGCTCTATTAATTCCTAAGGTTAGGTAAATACATTTTCTTTTCAATCAAAAAAGCTTGTAATGAGTTACATATACAACAAGAATAAACTATTAGACTTTACGGGGCTCATCAATGGTAAATTATAGGATAGGCTATTTAGGCTAAAGTTATTTAAAAGATGAATTTTATCGTATTTATGCATGCTTGTGTCAATCTAATCTCAAAAAAAAAAAAAAAAAAAAATCAAAGCAAGTTTTAGAGTAACAAGTCCATGAAAGAATATCATATAAAAAAAAATAGAGATTGGTATTAATGTTCAATCTAATGGCTCAAAATATCATAAGGTAAATGTCTATCAAATTCAATTCACTACCATTCCTAAATCAATTACTACACTAATCAATCTCAAGTTGTAAGTCAATTAATTCAATCATCTTATGCAAATTTCAAACTCAATTAATTTATGCTTGTTACTATTACAAATTTCAACATCATGGAAGAGAACCTAAAACACAAAAAACTATTTTTTTCAAAGATTTTAAGTAAAAACTTGACCAAACAGAAATTATATATATATATAAGTCCTAAAATCCAAAATCCTCCCTCCACACTTAAATTTTACGTTGTTCCCAATGTAACTCAAAATGCAAAGAAGAGTAAACTAAACATACAAAATATAAATATTATGTAAAAAAGAAAAAAAGGGAAAAACAAATTTGGTCTTGCTAAGCTTGGCACCCAAAGTGCACTTCCAAGCACTTCCCATATGTGGCTCCTTGTCTTCGAGTTCCAAATGACGCATCACATTCCTATAATTAGAGAAAATTCTTCCTTGAATCTTGAAATAATAAAGAATCAAAAGCGACAAAAGCATGAACAAGACTTGCAAAATAGAAAGCAATAATGACAAGAAAAACTCAAATTTGTAAGCATTAATGGTGAACTCATTCGGAAGGAAAAATTCAATAATGGACACATAAAAAAATTATCCAGCTCTATTTGCTCAATGTCATTTTTTTGCTTAACTAGTTCATCAACAAGCATGGTCTTGTTGATGAACTTCATCATAAGTTGGCTTTACTTTGATGGCTTCAACAACTTGGTTTTCAACTTCTTCATTATTTACTTCTTTCTTTTTTTCAACAACTCATCTTCTTCAAACGCATCCCCCCTCCCACACACACATATATTACACTTGCATGTTCTTACAAACTCACATCCGATTTAGATGGTGAATTGCTTAAAGCTTGTGCTAGTAACTCACCCATTAATGGAGCTAATCGACACCCTTCAATCTCCAAATTTCGAAGGCTTACTCTTATTTTTTGTTGAAATTTCATAGTATTAGTCATAAAGAAATTAATGATATCCTCGAGAGGCATACCTAAATTTAGAGTAATTTGTTGTCTAGCTTAAAATGGTGGTTGTAATTATTGATATCTTTGACGATTGTGAGGTGCATTATGCACCACTTGATTTTCATAACTAGTGTAAGTGTTGGAGTGGAGATTATATTAGCATTGCGACTGTTCCAAAAACCCACTCATGACATAAGATGCATCAATAGGTTCTCCTTGAAGCATTGAGCACATATCCGATGAATGCTTTGATACAAAACATATGTCATAATTATAGACTTGTTCCATATTTTCTTCGATCATTTGTCACACTAGAGAGGTTAAATTAGCAATTTATTGCTCAATATAAGATCTCGTTTACCTTATCAAATCTCTCGAGTGGAAGGTCATAGTGAGAGCCAAATTATTGAAAATACCAAGTCATGTTAATTTTTTTCAAAAAACAAAATAGAACCAAAAACACTAAAACATATGAAAACCCTAGTAAACAATAAAATTTAGCTCAAGAGGGTAGGGCTAGTAGTAAAGCTAATGTTTCTTCTCAAAACGTCATTTCTTTCAATAACGATCTAGGCTCATTGCCTAATTCCTTAAAAATCACCTTGTGGCTCCCTATCCTAGAAATATCTATTGTTGAATTCTATCGAAAATTACCTAAAAACCATAAAATTCACAAACGAGAGATTAAAATACCAACTCTAATTAAAATTCAACAATCTACACTATGACAAATGAAAAAAAAAATTGATTAATGCTAGTCCCAAACAATGGTGCCAAAACCTAATATAGAAAGCTTAAGATGTCCATTTTAATTTTCAAGAAGGCCTCTTTTATGTTATCGGCCTCTAAAAATGTGAAATTCTCATTTCTTCCTCCGAAGATCAATCTGTCGACATTGAAATTTTGTCCACATTAACACACTTTTGCTCTTCGACTCCAATTATCTCTTAAATCATAAAATAAACTTAATTCAACATATTTAACATAAAATATATCCAAAAGACTAAATATAAGAGAATAAATATAATCAATAATACTCATTATCATCCACTAAGAAAGAATATCTAATGGTTGCTCATGATCAAGTTTGAGCTCATCTAAATATACAGACTATCTATTCATAAATATTACATTAAAAAAAGGTTCAAATTCTACACTCTACACCAAAAAAAAGGCATTACGAGTAATTTTTTCTCTTTTAGAAGCGATTATACAAATTCTAAGGGTAGTTTTATGGACTGTCTCAAAATCACTTGCGATGCCGCAATCTCTACGTTGTAAAGGTGATTTTTTCAACTCGTCGAGGAATTTTTTTTAAGGCAACTAGAACCACCTCAAATTAATTTTTTTAGGCTATTATAATCGCCTCTACAATGCCATTGTGTCTTTTATAATTTTTTTGCACATAATTTTTGTGGCGGTTGATAACCACATTTACGTTTTTGAATTTTTAAAAAAATTTAAGATGAAATGTTTAGGGTAGTTACAACCGTCTCAAATTTTAGAATTTATAGAGCCGGTTGAGTAACCTCCTTTAGCATTATATTTTTATTTCGCATTCAAATTCAATTATTTACTCCATTTTGTGGTAAAAAAACAAATAAATTAAAAAAAAGTTACATCTTGTTAAATGCAAATAAAAGAAAAATTATATATCTTACATAATATTCTTAAATTATCAAATTCTAAATATATAAAAAGTCTTCAAATTTCCACAAAAAGGAAAAAAAAACTAAAGGATTAGACACTTTTTCAAAACACATAAACAAATTTCCCAACATGTTTTAAAATATGTGGCTAATGTTGACATTGTAAGCAACTTGCTTTTTCATTTCTTCTACTTCATTTGATTGATTTTCAAATGGATCGCCTTGACCACTTCCAAGTTGAGATTGTAAATCATAGAAAAATATTGGTGTTCGAACAAAGCCCAATCCTCTAACCGTACAATTGTGTTCTTTACCCATAACTTCTTGAAAAATCTCTTCATTTATATCGACAACACTAGTGGTTAAGGAACCTTCATAACACTCAACTTGGAGAAAGTGAACTTTTTGCTATAAATATCAATACAAGTATATTTAAATAAGTGAATAATAAAATATCATTCATCAATAATAAATAAATTACAATAAAATTTTAGTACTATTTTTTGCCTAACATTGTTATCCATAAATGTGTTATCCTTCTTCTTATGACTTCAAACGAACAAATTGCCAAAAAAATTTATTAATCTTAGTTAAATAAATATAATCATCAAACTATGAAATAGAGAAATTAATTACTATAACGTACCTTTCTTGAGGATACATCCAACTATGTGGCACTAGACCACGAAGCTTTGCCTCCTCTACTAAATGAATAGTTAAATGCATCATAAATGTGAACAATGATGGTAGAAAAATCCTTTCCCATCTGAATTCATTAATCTCTCGTTAATGAATTTTATTAGCGAAAAACTTTCTTCTCATCCTATGTTTTGATGAAATTCCAATTAAATATCCCAAAGTTGATTGTTTAACACCTCTTAATACCACCCTCAATTCATCCCAAAGCTGTTGTTTATCATAAGAGTTACTTTTGGAAAACTAATCCATCTCAAGGGGCAAGGCTATATGTTTCTGTACTGGTTATTGATTCTTTTTTTGGAAAAGGAATAAAGAGTATAATTATCAATTTGTACATGTTTGCAGGCATTCTAACATAATCTTAGTAAATCACAAAGTAAATACTTAAATCGCCAATTTATCTTCCCTAGCAGCTTATCACCAGATTTCACAAGGATAGGTATACTACAGAGTTCAAACCTGGCAAACATATGCAAATCACTTCTAGCTTAGACAATTGATCACATGCTTAATTTTTAAATTCTTGCATCAAATTTGGCATCATAGACTTCATAGTACCAAAGGGACTGAGCATTAGAAACAAATTTCATAAACCATCAAAAGCAAAATCCACCAATCGACAACTAGATATCATCATATGATGTGGCCATGTTTAAGGGAGGGTAAGGTTCAGGGTGACCTACAAGTATTCCTTATTTTGGGGGATGCTATCATGCTAATACAATGTAGCAACATATATCTACTCCTTGGAATCACTAAGAGATAGGCTGGTGAGAAGGAAAGACATAGCAAAGAAGTAACAATGCAACATTGAGAATGTATGGGGGAAAGAAAAATTGAGTACCTCTTCCACATAAATATTTCCGTCCATTATTTCTTTGCCAGCCTACAACAGAGATCACAAGTAAGTATCCTACATAAAACTATCCACACCTTTTGTGACAATTTGTTTATAGGTATGTTTGAGTCATGGAAGTGCAAGACTAACATTCTCAACAAGTAAGATAAGCATTACATGTCATTTAGATAAAAACCATTGACTTTTCAACTAACCTAACATTTTGAAAACAGAATTACCAATTATAATAAAACTTTGTCATTTAATTATGATGAAAGCTAGTAATATCAATGTATGCCATAAAATGACTTCCTGGTCAACTTGCTGCTTAAAGACAGAATCATGATCAACCCTAATGCTTATTATGCCTTCGAATAAATCATCTAGTTGGTCTCTGGACTCCAAAAAATCCAAGCTAGTGCACCTCTCTTTGCAAATTACCTACATAGGAGTGGCAAGCTAGATAGATTCCTATCTATTTCAAAGGAGCACAAGTTATAACTATCAATTACCTCTCTAAAACCATAACCACCAAGCTCTCTTTATCGTTTTTCTCTTTTAGAAATCTCTTCCTCACCCCAGGATGAAAAACAAGGTCTTTTTTATTTACAACATGAAGACTGTCCTGTTCTATTTAATAAATCAGTAAGTATGCACATGGTGATTTCTATGCATCTAATCGCCGTGCTTCAGTGCTATATATTTTCTTAATTGATGTTCATTGTTATGTAGTTAAAGTTAGAAGTTTGGATGCAATGCTCTCATGCTAGTTTCGTTTACTAATTTTAAGTAAAAGGACTGTAGTACTAGTTGTAGCCTTGCCTGTTAGAACTGAATATTGCTATACGAGGACAAGTATATTATGCCACACATCACTTTGTTGAGTGAGTATGATCATGGGCTAGGTGGATTGATATTCATAATCTAGGTAGACATAGCCACCCATCACTGGTATGGTTTAATTGGTGACATCAAAACTTTATGAAAACAAGACGGTAGTGCTAGATTACTGTCATATGCCATGTGAGGGGAATCATACTGTAGATTATATGGAAAATTCAGACTTGACTTAAAGGTTTACATTGATAATGTATAATAATATAACTGACATAATCCTTATGTATTTGATTTCATATAAAGCAATTGCAAAGTCAAGATTTGACCATCAATATATCAACAAACTTCAGAGACAAAGGCAGAGAAATGATGCATATATAGGCCTCTAATTCGGTAGAGAAGGAAAACAAATAAAAAACCTCGACTAAAAAAATGCATAAAAGAGGTTCATTTGGCTGCCTTTTAGAATTGTTGATCCTGATAGAAAAAACCCCAAAATGATCCAGACAGAAATTAAGAAAAAAATATATGATTCTCATATAAACAAGACCATATTAGTTATGAGATTATTACATAAATTTTGAAAAGCCACCATTTGAAGACCTTCTCGCTCGAGAATCAATGAGACTAGGTATGCAATTGATGTAGTTTATTTATGGAATCTAATTATTTAACCTACTGTTTAGTTTTAATTTAATCTGAAATTTTTTAAGTTTGTCACGTATTAGTGCTTAGCATGAATTTTAAGTTTCATAGATCTAAGAGTTTATTTACTATTTATTTGTGATTTATTTAATATTCTATCTTGTTTGTTTTATTAGTGTAGTTTTTTTTATGCAATTTAATTATTTAGCTTACTATTTAATTTTATTTCATTATGAGATTTTCATGGCTTGTTAATGTGTTGGTTATTTGCATGCATTTTAAGTTTCATAATTTTAAAAGTCCATTTACATTTATTTGCTATTTAGTTATTATTCTACCACATTTTTAATCATTAGTGTAGTTTATTTGTGGAATTTAATTATTTGGTCTAGTGTTTAATTTCATTGTAATCTAAAATTTTTACGGTGTGCTTATGTTTTTGTCCATAGCCCGTGTGTCAATTTTCATAATTTAATGAGTTCATTTTCTATTTATTATTGTTTTGCCATTTATCTTAATTGTTAATGTGTTTTATTTAAAAAAGTTTATTTTTAATTCTAATATATTTTATTATTTTAATTTGAAATTATTATGGTTTGTACATATTTTGTCCAAGTCATGTTTTTTAATTTTCCTAATTTTATGAATCCATTTGCAATTTATTTATAGTTTATTTATTATTTGGCTATCATTTAAATTACTAATGTGATTTGTTTCATAATTTAATTTTTAGGCTCAATACCTTGTGTTATTTTAATATGAAATTTTTTAGAATTTGTATCTATATTGATTCTCGATCTGTATTTTAATTTTTATAATTTTTAAAATTTATTTGCTATTTATTTGTAATTTATTTTCAATTATGATCACGCTTACTCGTTTAATCAATAAGATGAGAGATTATCAAGTCTCGATGATGATCCCTTATCAAATTTGCCTTTTTAATAACAAAAATATGCCTTTATAGGATAATTAGGGAATTCAATTCATCCTAATGATTCTCCTATCTAATAGGGACGGACGTTAGTCTCGACACTTCGGTAAAAAAAAAAAAAAACCTATAAGAAAGAGAAACAAAAAGGAAATTAGCTAAGGTAAATACAAGTCAAACCTTAAAATTAGGTTATTCATCGACATGTCGATCACATCGAGACTTAAATGGATCAACTGCTAAGTTGACAAGACTTTCGATTTTGGGATCTAATATCAATTTAATACGATCCCATAATAAAAAATAAAAAAATAATTTGACTTGGACAATAAACAAATTTGGAAATGGACTTAGGATAATAACTTGGCAAAAATAATTCTTAGGATATATTTTTTAAGATTAAACCACATATGATACTTTTTTTTCGAAAATGATGCCTTTGAGTGATCATTATCTTTTCAAAATCATAACCAGACTCCTTACTTAAAATCTTTGAATCTAGTGTTTTCCTTAGATTTTTTAGTTCCTTTAAATACTAGGTAACAACTCCAAAACTTCGTTAACTCTTATCCTTTAGTCAAATAAAATAAACCAAAAAAATAAAAATAAAAAAACAATTTTTATTTTTGGGGGAGTCCCTTAAATATCGAGTAGCGACGTCATTTTTCCTAAATTTGTTTGGATAAAGCATGTAACTTTACCAACTCCATGTGCTATTGGTATTGCCATGATGGGATTAAAATATATGCCCCCCTATATCATTGCGGGGAAAAAAACTTATATTTATGATTCTCAATTGTGCTATTTATGACTCTTTAATGCAAAATTTTGTGTAGGTTTTGGGTAAAAACAATTTAATTGAGCTGAATTTCTGTTAATTATCCTAAAATGGGTTTAAATTGTTGAGGAGAGACTCATATAGTAGTTACGTAATTTCTTTAAAAAATGAAGTGCATTCTTTCATTGTGAAAATGTAGTTTATTGAGGCATGGAGTCGAACTATCATTTGTTACTATATTCACTATCGCATATTATTCTGATGGAGGGTTATTCCGAAAAATATAGTCTCTCCTTTTTCAAAACTTGTTTGAGGTGGTAGTGGATTTTGTTCTCGAAACTTTATTTCTTCTAAAATCGAATCAGCCAAAATATTTGTAATACATAGCATTTTTATCTAAGGTAATTGTGTTAGCAAAAGCTCGAAGGACAGAACACCTTGGAAGCCCAATTGAACCAAATTAAGCAATATACTATTGTAGAAGTTTGTGTTTGGATGAATTCCACACTCGGTTCTATATATTGAGCTATAAATAGGCTACAGAGATGATGTACAGTAGTTTGGTAAGTGTTTAAAAAAAGTCCTAACTTATCTGTAATTTATTTGAATAGTCCTAATTATATCTCAATAGATTGTTACCTTATCCCCCTCCCTCAAGTTGAATAGGAAAATACCGAACGGATGTCAACTTGTTACGGAGAAATTAAAATTGGAGTTTAGATAGAGCTTTGGTTAAGTAATCAACAAGTACCAACACGTTCACAAACAAAGTGAAAATCAATCTCCTAGTGTTTGGACTAAAAATGAAAAATTAGATTACGTGTGAGATATGTAGCACTTAATTATCATACCATAAGATGGAAGCTGACAAAAGAAGCAAAATGTAATTTATGAAGCAAAGAGTGGAGCCAAAGAACTTTAGAAGCGATTGTAGATAAGGCTTTATATTCGGTCCCGAGTGGATAGTTTGGACACTGTGCATGGTTTTTAAGAACTCTAAGAAAATAGATTAGTTCTAAGAAATATCGTATAACCGTTGTGGCTTTTCAGTTATCATTGTCTCGCCTAATTAGCATTACTATAGGTAGAGATATTCGGAGTAGATAAAGGTTAGATCACGATAGAAATATTATATTATATATTTATTCTCTTTACATTTCATTTATTTGCTACGTCTTATGTCTTAATAGGTTAATTAATGTTCATATTTACTTAAGACATAAATTTAAAATTAGCGATAATTGTGCTTAAAAGTTAAGAATTCCAGCATGTTTTTACTTATACCTTTCACCTTTCTTTTAGGTTTTCAATACATTTAGCATTCTTCGAGTTTTTATAAAGGACATCTCAATCTTTTCGGAATGATATGGTTGGTTGAAATTCAAGTTTTTTTGGGCCTTCAAAAGGGATCCAAAGTCTAAATTAGAAAAGCTAGCCAAATCCTAACTAGATTAGGATTTCCATCCCGCACAGTTTCAGTAATTAATCCATATATGGAGTTTCGTAACTCCAATTGATGCAATGCCAAATCCATAAAATACTTAAAAGGCATACCTATAAGTCTTATAAGGTCCCGAATCCAAACTACGTCGGTGTGATGGAGGAATTCAACTGTAAAGTAGAATCCTAAGATTGGGCGGACAAGTTGAATCGATGGTATTATTTAGCTCATAACTAAAGTTATGGATCTTCAATAGATGCAAGACTTAATGCGTTAGAAAGATAAGAAATAGGATACAATGTTCATGAAGAAAGAAAACTCTAATTTGGCATGTATTAAGACCATTCAAGCTGATTACATAAGGTATAAAGGCTAAGGTTATTGCCCGTGTGTGTGATGAAGCAACAAAGACACATGGTCGTGTGTCTAACTCTTTTCAAAGTTTCTTTATGTGTGTCTATTTCCGGGCAAAATTCCTTTTCCCCTGTATGAATTCACCCACGGTCATGTGTCACAACACACACACGACCCCGTGCTTCTTTTCCTAACCTAGCACATTATTATATTGTACCTATATATTCGGAAGATGGGGGAAGCAAAAGGGGGAGGTTTTGGACGAGCCCTAAAATAGATTGATATTATTTTATTATGAATAGTATGTGTAACTAAACACTTTGTATCAATTCAAGGGGATTGTAAAGCTCTCATTAGCATATCAATGATATAATTTGTAATGTTATTCTTCTTCTCTCTTCGATTAAATTGATTGTCTTATTTAGATTTCATGTGATTTATGATTTCTATTGAATTGATTTGGTTTAGCCAACTAGATTGATTGTAATAGTTTTCTATTGCTAGATCTAAGAATTGTGATACGTGTAATTGTCACTTTTCTAATCACCTAGCAACAAATAGTGATAGATGATCATGGAAAAAGTTTTTATCTTCGTCACTTTGAATAATATAACCTACATTAAATAATTCGAGCTTATTACCTAGATTGATTTATTTTCCTAATTCTTAAAGTTGTTGTGCATTAAATCTAGAAAGCTTATTCTAGGTTGTGTTACTATTAACATCTAATTGAAAAGCTTGTTTCAATTGGTGACACTTAAGGGAAAATTCAAATAACAGAGCTTGTTGTTATTTAAGATCAATAACTTAATAAGAGAAGTTGAATAGTCTATTGTATTTATAATCATTCAGTGCGAGAGTGGAGATTAAACCAACAACCGATCATTCTTTCCATTATTATTAATCTACTTTACTTGTTGTGTTAATTTGTTTATCAAAGCATTTAACAACCAAAAACCCTTCTAGTATTAATCAATCAGATAATTGATAAATGATCTAAATAATTTCTCTGAGGGATCGACCCTTTCTAGTATTAATCAACATAGGAAACATCTGGACAAGACAGAGTCAGTTACCAAAGACTTCCTATAATGCTACAATACAAACATAGATTAGAGAATGGCTCATCCATAGACATAGTAAGGCAGAGCTTAGGACAAACAGGAGTGGCAATGGAATTGCTTTCATGCATATAAGAACGAAGTAGGATGTCTTCAATATATTTGGATTGAATAAGAAGAAGACTCCTATCAGTCCATGTGGCTTCAATACCAAGAAAATAATGCAATCTTCCAAGATCCTTGAGAGAAAAAAGTTGTTGAAAGGCAGCAACAATAGAGGATTAGAAAGATGAAGAGCTCTCAATCAGCATATAATATCATCCACATAAACCAAGTAGTAGGCATGAATATCTCCTTTATGATAAAAGAAAAAAACCCGGATGATTTAGCCTTCGAACCCATAAAACCAAGGCTGAATAACACTTAAACTAATTTCCGTGTAGATAGTCGTACCCACACCAAATTCCAAAACAAAAATCGAGTCATGATTATCACAGAACCCCTAACAGTTTTAAATTGAAAGCGATACGGACCTGGTGTCTAAATTATAGATAACAAAAATTAAAATATATATTTGACTGATAATGATCAACCCTACGAACCTATAATGGTATAATGTTTTATATATGTTGATGGCGGTTAGTAGATCGCTTTACTATAGTCTTGTGACATGTAGTCTTGCTCATCTTGAATATTGATTTCTTTTTCACACTTGATTTTCTTATTATTAGATATAAATTTATAATGGATTTGAGTTATGTCTAATAAAAAAGCCACAATCAAGTGGACAGAAACGTTCAACGATGGGGTCGGTTACACACTTGTTTATGCATGGTGATATTGCTGTCAAAATTTGGAAATACTTTGGCGCTAAACTTAACACTTGCACTGTAAGTCACAGCATGCAGCGTTTAGTTAGCAAGTGGATGCGTAATTTGGTTCTCACTAATAAAAAATCCTTTCTTAGGATGCTGGTATTTCATTGTACTCTCTGGGAAATCTGGAAAGAACGAAATAAAGCATTTTTTGATGACGTATCAATGAATACAGACGTGATCATCTTTAAAGTGAAGAAATGGCTTTACGAGCTCCAGACTATGTTCATTCCACGATCCAACCTTGGCTTTCATGATAAACTTAGCATCCAAGCTCTAAATATACCTTTAGTTCACCCTTCATTACCTAGAGGACAACAGATTTCTTGGTCTCCTCCACCTGCACATATGTTCAAATTAAACTGTGATGGATTTACTAAGGGTGGCTTGTGTACTGGTGGTGGTGTGATGAGGGATTGGCTTGGCAATTTTGTCTTTGGTTTCTCTTCCTTCTATCGCGCGGATTCTAATAACAAGGGCGAAATTTATATTGTTATGGATGGTTTGAAACTTTGCGGGAGTAACAATCTACCAGTACACTATGTTAAGCTTGATTCGAAACTAGTGGTTAATTCTATTTTTGGAATGCATGCAATTCCATGGCCTTTGATTTACCCTCTTCGTAAACGCAAACTCCTACTTGGCTCATGTAAATTGTTGCATGTTTACAAGGAAGGTAACTTCGCAACTGATAGACTAACGGATCATGCCTATATACATGGAGATTAGGAAATTTATCACTCAGTAGTTTCACTTCCTATGTCAACTCGTATGGCACTTCGGGAGGATTGCATTAGCCTAGCTAGGTTCAGGGGATAGATATTGTTGCAACTTGGTTATGTTCTCTGTTTCTAGTAGGTTAGACTTACCCTTTGTTTGGGTAGGGAGGAAAGTGAAGGGAAGGAAAGAAAATGAGGATGGAAAGAAAAGTTTCATTTGTTTGCTTTGAGGAGGAAAGCTGTGGAAAGAAAAAAATATTAAACAAACTTATAAATGGTGGGATCTATTTTCCTCCCAAAATGGGAGGAAAAGCACGAAAAGAAAATGAGAATATGAATATTCTCATTTTTGCCCTCATATACCTCATCCCTCCCTCTCCATTTCTCTACTCTCTGCAGTAACAAATCACGGCAAAACTCACCAAAACAGATCTGCACATCGACGGCTTTAATTAGTCTCAGTCTCTCTCTCTCCTGCTTTCCCTCCGTTCTCTTTCGCCACTCCTCATTCATGTTGATTTCGATACACTTTCAGTTTCAGGTTAGTTTTTCTTTATTAAAATTGCAATTAAAGAAAAAAAATTTCCTTAAAATCCATAGCGCCGATCTATGCGAAACCCTTAAATCCCACTGATTCTGTGGGTTTTGGCTACTCTAATATTTTCAGGTTTTTTTTAATAATATTATTGAAATTGGAGTAGGTTTTCTTTGTTGGATTTTTATGTTATTAAAGCATGTAGTAGGTTTTATAGAAATGGCTGTCTGTAGAAATGCAAAGAGTCCTCTTTCAATGATGCTACGTACCAAGCCGGGGCTAGCTATGGACAAAGTTACTCTACCGCCGCTCCAATTTGTCAGTCGTCCGATAACAAAATTGCATTTAGATATGCCTTTGAAGTGCTTTCGCGGCGATTTAGCTCTCAAGCACCTGGTGCAACAGTCCAAATGGATCTCATTAAACAACTGAGATGACGGACTAGTGCTCCAGTCAAAGATGTCAAGGCTTCTCTCGTTGAATGCAATTGGTATATGGGTATGAATGAATTTTTGTTTTGTTTTGTAAATTTGTGGTTTTGAATATATGGGTTTCTGTGGATTAATTGATCTGTTTATGTAGAGGCGGCCAGACGGATTTGAGGAAAAGTGTTAGCGATGAAAAAGTCGGGCAGGACAGCTACTGAAGGATTGCTTGCATTAGTTCGGAATAAGGGGGGGCTTCTGTTGTTGAGCTTAATCGTGAAACTGACTTTGTTGCCAGAAATGAAATTTTTCAGTACTTGCTTAGTTAGTGGTTTTTTTCTCTCTCTGTACTAGCCTTCGATGGTGATTTAAAGTTGCTTCCAAGTTCTTTGCTGCTTCGTGAGGATACCCTATTCTGTTGCTGTGGTTAATGCAGGCTTTAACTTCATCAAAGCAGGCTTTGCTGGTTGAAATGGCTTCTCAGCTGGTTGCTGGGGTCCATTCGGTTGGACTTGAGTCTCCGAAGGTGAGATGAGACTCGTTTCTCTTACAGGATTATGAGCTCCTTAAGCATAGAAATATAGCTTGAGACCTAATTGAATGTGGTTGGTAATGGTAAAAACGATCATTTATGGTGGGATTGTAGGTTGACTCCTGGTCCTTTGGCTAAAAAGTACAGTACCAGGCTTGTCTATGAATCTGGTATTCCATCAAATGCTAAAGTGGCAGTTTTGATTGAGAACAATGAATGGTGCTGGCCTAATGCCAGGTCAAAAGCTCTGGTGGAAGTTCAGAATGCTTGTAGAATAATCTATCCTTCTCTGAGCAAGGATCAGCTTACCTAGAAACCCAGCCTAGATGGTAATTATTCCTCAAGGAGTGCATGGGAACCCATAAGAAGGAAACAAGCAAAGATCGATTGGTATAAGCTTATTTGGGGAACTCTCCATGTTCCTAGACGTAGCTTTATTACATGGTTGGAGTACGGACAGATTTTCTACTAAGGCAAGATAATTTTCTATGGAATGGGTTATAAATACTGGTTGCTTTCCCTGTGATGCTGCAATGGAGGACAGAAATCGTTTGTTTTGTAGTTGTATGCTCTCAAAGCTGTGTAGAATAAGATTTTGCAATTGTGTTGTGTTGGCAGGAACGCTAGTGATTCAAATAGTGAATTTCAGTGGGTGAAGATGAATTTGCAGAAATAAGTGTTTTGCCTCTGTATTGCTAAGACTAGCATGACAGAATTTTGAGACTAAACAGCTATACCTAAATATTTATCCATGTCTTTTCAAGTTGGACATATAATCACTTCCATTTCTTTCTGTCTAATGAAAGGCGAATCACATTCAAAACTAGTTGAGAACATGACTAAACATGGAAAGTCACGTAGATAAAAAGTTGTTGCATCAAACACTAGTAAATCATGTTACTTCCACGCATGATTCCTGTAAACAAACAGGATTTTAAGAATAAAATATTTGACATCCATGTCCAATTTTCTATGAAGATTTGAGGAACTTATTGTACAATATTCGATTGACAAAAATGATACTTTCTTGCTATAATCTTGATTCTATTCCGTTATTACCCCTGCTGCCAACAACATATGCTATTTATGACCATCTTTTGATTTTATGGATTATTCTATGAAGATGGTTCGTTATCCATTTTGTTATTTCAAAAAGATAGTATATGTTAGATTTTTATTTTATTATCATTTGTGTAATTTTAATGAAAAAAATATTTATACAAATTTATTATAAGTATTTAAATATAGAAATGTAATCATAGGGGTATTTTAATAAATATACAATAATATATTTTCTTTCCCCATTCTTTTTATAATTATTCAGATAAGAAAAATATACTTTCTTTCCTTTCATTTCTACTCTTATCCAAACAACAAGTGAAAATTAATTTTCTTTCCTCTTATTTTCTTTCCTCTCTTTTCTTTCCTCACAAGAGGAAATATCCAAACACAGGGTTAGTCACTATCCTGTGTTTTTTCTATTGTGGTACCTTACCTAGTATTTCTTAGAGAACTTTCCTGTAGTTTTTCAATAGTTTAGGTTTCCTTATCCTTTCAGTATGTTGGGATAAGCTGATTTGTATGCCCTTGTATCCTTTTATGTTTCATTTATACTATCCCAGGATACCGTCCTTGTTTCCAAAAAAAAAAAATCAAGTCACTTGATTTTGCTCTCATTGCTTAATTTGATTAATGGGTTTTGTCCATATATGGTTCATATACTCTTCAAATTATTTTGATTGAGAGCTGTATTTTTTTTCACATGTTGATTGAGTCCTCTATTCTTCATTTTATTTTGTTACCATCCCTCCATTATAATGTTTTTGATTTATATAAGCTGACTTGACATGTTACACTTCTGAATATGTGACATGTGTCATACAAAAGACCCTAATAAAGGGACTAAAAAAAATTCAAAAAGTATGAGACTTAAATTAAATTAATTAAAAAATTGCAAGGGTCAAATTATTATTATTTTTTTTAATTTCCATGTTATTTTTTTAAACCACATCTTGAATGCCACAAAACGTATTATATGAGGGATCCTATCTTGAAAGTCACAAAACGTGCTATAGTTAGGACCTCATAGCAGAAAACTATGAAGAGTATTTAAAAAAAAAAAATTATTAGAATAATTTAAAGATAATAAAATACATACAGAACAAAACTAACATGCAATTTTTTTTTTAAAAAAAAGGAGTATAAATATGCTCATCAAAATTAAAATGAAAACAATAGTGATGCTAACTAGTAGTTAATTATTTATATATAAAAAAAAAATGGTGCATTTTTTTTGGGAACAATCCTATTTTTCACTTTGAATTGATCAAATATTAAGAATTTATTAGTTTTTAGGGAATGTTAGACCCATTAACTAAGCGACTAATCGATATTGCATATCACTATATTTTTATTTTAATAATTACATGTAAGGTTTGATTTTTTTTTTTGCTTTTCTTTTTCATGTATTATTTTATAATTTTTAACCTATTGTAACAATTTTTTTTTAAAAAAAATACTTCATTGTTTAACTAAGATAGAGTCTCGTATATGACACATATCCTGCATTTAGGATGAGATTTAAAAAAAAAAATGAAAAGTAGAAAAGAAAAAAATGGTATTTGTACTCTTTATATTGTTTTGATTGAGTCTCTTTATTGAGTCTCATGTGTGACACTTATTACGCATCCAAGAGTGTAATAAATCGAGTCATCTCTCAAATCAACAGTGTTATAATGGAAGAATGGTAATAAAATAAAATAAAAAATAGAGAAACTCAATCAACAAAAAAAATTACAA
Source organism: Dovyalis caffra (assembly GCA_963924115.1). Lineage (NCBI taxonomy): Eukaryota > Viridiplantae > Streptophyta > Magnoliopsida > Malpighiales > Salicaceae > Dovyalis > Dovyalis caffra. Next base: position 1,406,587 of record CAWUPB010001009.1, read on the forward strand.
GACCTTAATCAAAATAATTTCATCAGTACATAGACCATATAGAGGGGGGGCCTTCGGTTAATAGGTAAAAGAAAGAGATGATAATTATCCTATAAGTGTATTAACTTTGAATGTTTTCTTAATTAAGTATATTAATTTTTATTTTTTTCATTTTAGTATACAAATTTTTTTAAAACTGCTAATAAATATTATTCTTTCAACTTCTATCAATTGTCCTATTATTTAATGATATGTCATTTGTCTCATACTACGGAATTATGATTTTTATCTTTCATTTTTTAAGGAAGTTGTACTCTCTTATATTATTTTATCCTCTTGTATTTTTTTATATATAAAGACAATTTGGATATTTATTTTGCGTTCTTGTACTTTCCTTCCACATTATTTTGTAGGACCATATATTTATCTTTATAATGGATTCGAGTCAGGTATAATAAAATGAATTAAGAGTCATAATCAAGTGACTCGATTTTGTTCTCATTGCCTAATTTGATTGACAGAAAAAAAAAAAAAAAAAAAAAAAAAAAAGAGAGAGATGTCATTAAGGATAAATGGGTCTGAATCTTCTGAATTTTTGTTCATTTGAAAATCACTTCTTGAACTTTTAATTTTAGATTTGATTTTTAGACAGAAAAAAGACTGCGTTATTTTTGTCATAAAAGGGATACTAAATTACTATATTATTAATAATAAAAGGATAAAGTTATGATATGCTCTTAGACACCTGTCGCCCACTAGCTTTCTCCACTTCTTCGCTGTCGAAGTAACGTAAAAGGTGTCGGTTGTGCTTTGCGAAAACATTAGATCCAGTGATGTTTCCCATTATGTAACCTTTCACACAATCAATTGCCCTTCTTTGATCTTGATCATCGCCCATCCTGTTTCCGAACTCTTAAAGATGCTAAGCTCTGTCCTTTTTCATGAGAGAAATCCATTGGTGAGGTGAAATTATTTGAGACAGTAGTGGTTTTTATTAGAATTTGAGACAGCAGTTGCAGATCGCTAGAATGTCTGTTATTTTTTCTTTTTTGCTGCCAAAAAAAAAAAAAGTCCAAAATGAAAAGTTTAACATGTGACTTGCACGGGTATGCACATCGTTTTAATTTTGACAGAAAATTAAAGGATAAATAATAATTTTTTTTTTTAACCTGAGAGAGATCAAAGTTTAGAGAATGGTTTCAATTGAAAATAAATTCAGCAGTCAAACTCAATTAGTCTGTCATTAATTTATCTCCTTGGGTTTAATTGACTATAGTAAAAAACCACAAGTTTAATTTACTAAGTTATTGATAAACCATTTTATTAAATTGATAGATTAGCATATAAACCAAAATATAGGTTTAACCTAAGAAACACGATTTAATGATAAAAATTACCCTAGAACTATCGAGTTATGACAATTTAAGGTTTTTAATATTAATTTACGTTATTTATATTTCAAATTATTATTTTTTAGGCAAATGTTATCCTTTTTCTATTGTCTTTAATTGTTAAAGCGTCGACATTAACTTAAATGCTTAAAAACATCGTTTAAGCATTTTTTTTTTGTTTAATATCAAAAATTATCCTCAAACTATTGGAGTTATGGCAATTTAGGGCTTTTTCACTACTAATTTAGATTATTTAGACCCTAAACTATTAATTTGTGAGTAATGTTATTCGGTTTAATGACGAAAATTGTCTCCATTCTATTGCAATTTGATAATTTTAAGCCTTTATTATCAATTTATGTAATTTGAATCCTAAAATATCGGTTTTGGTCAAATTTTATTCAAATTCATTAATTATAAGTTGACAATTACTTCTTCTTCTTCTTTTTTTTTTTTTTTTTTGCTTTTTTTTCTTTGTTAATTTTTAAAAAAATGTTAAAATGTTTTTCCTTCATTTTTCAAAAGAGATTCTTTCTATTTAAAATTTTCACATATTAATCCCTTTTATTTTCCACAATCAATCAAGCTGTGATTTGTATATAATTTTTTTAATTTTTTAAAACATAACTTTTATTTAGTATCGTTATCCATTAAAACAATCAACTTCTATAATTAATAAAATATAAATATTTATTGGCTGAATTTAATCAATTGAAATCATCAAATAATTAATTTTAATTGAAACGTTTCTTTTGTCATGCCAATAAATTTATTCTTGTGATTGTCATTCATTAAATTTTGAATATAGTCTGTATTTATTTAATATATATTTTTTATCTTTAAATTTTGAAATAGGATTTTTTTCTCACAATTGATTCAAATATATAAGATGCATTTAAAATTTTTAGAGTTAGAAAACCATTTTTTTAACTTTCTAATTTTATTTTATTTTTAGTTTTTTAAAGATAAGTTCAAAGGTAAAAGGTCTTTTTCGGGGAGAACCAAAAAAAATTTAGTGATATGTTTAATGAATGTTTTATTTATTTATAGGTAAACGAGTGGAAAAAAAAAAACCCTCTCGTTGAAAGATGGAGGAAAAGCTTTTTTAAAGTTTTTTTAAAAAATTAATAGTAAAAAAAATAACCGTAGAAAAAAATTAATGGTGAACTGGGTTGACCATTACAATTAATAAATTTAGATAAGATTTACCTAAAAATTGATATTATGGGGTTCAAATTACGTAAATTGATAATAAAGGCCTGAAAAAATTACCAAATTGCGGTAAAACGGTGGCAATTTTTGTCGTAAGACCAATGTTATTCTTCTTCTATTGTTTTTCATAGTCAAAGCATTGACTTGGACATTTAAATGAAGTCGTTTAAACATTCCAATATTTTTTTTATAAAATTAATTAAAAAACATAACAATGTTTAATATCGACGATATGTCATCTTGATGCACTATTAAAATCAACTAAATTAATTGAAATAAATAGAGAGAAATACGATATTATTAATTTTTTTTGGAATTACTTTATAAGACTTATGCTTGTTCTTAGTTGAATTAGGCCTGAAATGTTGTTGTAGAAAAACATATATAAATTTTAGAAATAATCCGAACAACACTTTAATAACACAACCCCTCTCTCTCGTTCAATTAATTTAGTTGGTTAATAGTGTCTTAGGAAGATATGTCGTCACATATTAAGATACATACTATTCGTATTAACCATTATTATATATATATTTTCAATTTTTTTTAATGGTTGTTTAAGTATTCAAGTTAATAATCAATGTTTTGACCATAAAAAATAACAAAAAAAAAAAAAGATAATATTTGCTTAAAAAAATCGTTTGAAGTCCAAATAACTTAAATTGGTAATAAATGCTTTAAATTTTTATAACTCCAATAGTTTGGGGATTTGTTTTGCTATTAAGTATTCAAGTTAACGGTGAACGCTTTGATCATAAAAGATAACAAAGAAAGAATAACATTTAATAATAAAATAATAGTTTAGAATCCAATAATCCAAATTGATAGTAAAAACCTTAAATTAATATAAACCAATAATTTGGAAATAAGTTTTGCCATTAAACCTAAGAAAGACATAACAAATCTTCTTCTTCTTCTTCTTCTTTTTCCCTATCAAGCTACTACTATTCAAATTCTAGTACTATTTATTTAAACAATCAATGTTGAGATTCCCAAGTGCTAGTGTACGTGCCAAAGATCCAACTTGTTTGGATGATTTGATATATTCTATCATTGCATTTTCAATATTAATAAAGAAGTCTTTCTATTAATTATTATTATTTATAATTAGATAGAATTAGATAGAAGTCCATATGATATATATTGCATTAATGATTGATTAATAGATGTAAGATAAATATTAATGCACATAAATGAAATCATTAAATATCTCAAGTTATAGCATTGTCAAGATTGAACATTGACAATATGCGATAAGACTTATGATTGCTATACTCTTACTATAAGATAGTAGTAAAAGATCTCACATGTATTGGCATGGTGATGCCAAAGCAAAGCACATAGGTGAATAATATTAAAAAATTTATCATTGGAAGTGACTCACCATGAGAACCTATATAGTCTCTAGAAATCTCATATGAGATGGGTACACATAGTGCTTTGATTTGAAGTCATCATAGTTATCTCATTAAAAGATTTATGTACTTTGATATTTGTTTCGATAAGCTCGGTAAAGAGTTACATGTGGACAATTTGTTGGGTGCATTAGGAATCTAATGAAGAAAGGTGGATAACCGAGATAGGACATATCATTCCTTATATGTTAAAGGAGTTATGACATTGCACTTTGATGAATGTACGCTAAGAATCCGTGGTCACGGTGAAAGTATACCAATAGAGCATGATTGGTTTACTTGAGAGCTAAGATATTTGGAGATCGAAGAAAACTTATGCAATCATAATTGAACGGATAAAAAACCAAGTTCGAGATTACATTGTGATAAATTGACATGAGGATCTGAATTGTATGAAAATGTATCCGTAAAAGTTATTATGGATTAAGTAATTTTTCCGGACAATTAGGTAGTCATGATGCCTTACTAGAGGTCAACCTTGATTTATGTATCAAAAGATGAAAGAAGTGTCTTTTACTTCTCGATATATTATAAACATGTTAAGAGCTTATTGAGTCACACACATAAGTTTAAACATTCACATAAAAAAGAAAAAGCAAAGATTTTGGAAAAAATTTTCTATTTTAGAAATTAGTTTTCTATTTTGAAAATTAGTTTACTATTTTAGAAATCGGTTTCCTATTTGGAAATCAATTTTTTATTTTAGAAATCGAGTCTTTTATTTTGAAAATTACTTTCCTAAAACGAAAATCGGTTTTCTAGTATAAAAATTAGTTTCCTAATTTGGATGTCGGTTTTCTAAAATAAAAAAAGGTAAAGATTTTGAAAAAAATTTCCTATTTTAGAAATTAGTTTTCTATTTTGAAAATTAGTTTACTATTTTAGAAATCGAGTTCCTATTTGGAAATCAATTTTTTATTTTAGAAATTAGTTTTTTATTTTGAAAATTACTTTTCTAAAATGAAAATTAGTTTTCTAATATAAAAATTAGTTTTCTAATTTGGATGTCGAGTTTTCTAAAATAGAAATTAGTTTTCTAAAATTGAAATCGGTTTCCTAATTTAGGTTTAATAAATTGCAAGAGTAACTTAAGAAATTGTTTCCTAATGTAGACCTTACTAAAAATACCTAACCTAGCTTATTTGGATGGTTCAAATTAATTTTTGAGTTTTTGGGTTAAAAGAGTTTGGGCCAACGAGGTTTAAGTGAAAGCTTGCAAGGGTAATTGAAGTGGAGAGGTGTTATTAGGGTTTATAAGCATAAGGTCAAACAAAACCCACATATGTTATAACTCTTTGATCGAAAAAGAGTGTTGGCTGCATAAATAAGAGAGAGAGAAGAAGACACAAATCATAGTTAACACAATAGAAAATTATGCCACCCTTCCTAAAAGATTTTGCGTCATCTTCTTGATTGATTTCTTGAGAGAAAATTATACATAACGAGAAAATTTTGATTTACCATTCTAGATTTTTCTTTCATTTCTTGTGTGGGATTTAGCTATGTGGATCATTAGTATCAACCAAACACTTAATGGTTCTATTTGCGAATTTGATTCTATGTTACAAGAAGTAAAATCTGATTCATTTTGTTAATATATAGTTAGTTGAGTCAACGGATCATCTTAAGATTTTAGATGAAAGAGAATAAAAATTTTTGTTTATTACGCACCTCTATAGAATGCATGATCCTTAACCAAGGTCTCAAAATTATAAAAAATAACTTAATGCAATTCTTTTTTAATAGTTAAAGTATCTTTGAGGGAAAAAATGGATTTACATTTTCAATGAAGTTGTTGATAAGTTATCTACTTCTAAATCGATGTATTTAAGATGATAATATATTGAGCAAACCCATTTCTCTAGTTAGCAAACTATTCTAGATAGCCTAGGAATGATAATGGGTGAATACCGATCTATTAATGTAATTTTTTATCGTATCTTTAAAAAGAATATCCTACCTATTATTTATTAAAAAATTATCATATATATCTTTACTTGATACATGAATCACGTTAGTTTATCCACCTATTTAATATCCATTTAATACTTGCTAAAAATAATTTGTCAAAAATATTCATTTTAGTTCTTATAATTTTCAAGAAAAGTTTTTTAGATCCTTAACTTTTTTTTCCTTGCATTTTAGTAATTTATTTATAAGTTTTTTTAGTCCTCACAGCTTTTAGAAAAAAATATTTTGATTCTTAATTTTTAAAGTTTATGCAATTAGATTCTTACATATTAAAAAAATCAAAATAAATTAGTGGGTATCAAAAGGATAAAGAATGAGTACTCATATTTTGAATTCATATTAGCGAATATGTATTTTTTTTAATCCACTTCAATACCTATTAGACATTTTTAATGAATATTTAGTGAACTAGATAAAATGAATATCCGCTTTATACTTGGTTTATTGTCATCCTTAAAATAGCCTAGTATAAAAACAACGAAAGCCAAAAAGAAAAAAAATTAAATAAGATAAAAATTAAAAAAAAAAGGAAAAGAAAAAAATATCGAGGGTATTTAAATTTAAATATTTATAAAATATCTCTTGTGATTGTATGGAAAGTTTTAAAAATCATAGAAATAGAATCTTATCGAGATACAATAATAATTATAAAATATAGTAACAATCACAAATTGGTATTTTTTTAATAAAAAAATCTTAATAAAGAACTAATGTGTCGTTTGGTTATCGGGAATGAAAGGTCCAAAATGATAATGCAAGAATCGGAATAAAATTAAGGAATTGGAATGTCATTTGTATTCTCGCATTGTGTTTGAAATACTAATGAGAAATCATAATACAATTTAATTTTTTTAATATCTGATTTTTTATACAAATAAAAATAATGATTAAAAAATAATTTTATCAAATTATAATAGTTGTAAAAATAATAAAAGAGATGGTGATAGTAGTTATGACAATGGTGGTTCTAGTGGTGGTGGTGCTCGCTTGGTGATAGTAATTGTGATGATAGTAATGGTTGTGGTAGTGGTGGTAAAAGTAATTAATAGAGAATAATTAAAATAAATAAATAAAATATATTATTATTTTGAAAAAAATGATTCTCATTCCTTATTTTATTCCCACATCTTAAATGGGAATGAAGTTGTGTGTAAATTTTTATTCGTATTCCTACTCTTTATTCTCATTCTCACTTCATTCCTTTTAATTAAATAGCTATAACGTGAAAATAAAATTTTCATTTCCATTTCTACCACTCTACTTTTGATTACTAAACAACACCCGAGCATCCTATCACAAGAAAAACTAAAACAAAACGCTAAAGTACTCGTAGCGTTTTTACTGTTCATTCACTCGTTCTCATTTTTTAATTTTTTTTTTAGTTGCCTATAGCCGGGTTATTTTTTTCTCTCTTCTTTTTCCCCCTTGCCTTGCCTTGCCTATAGCACGATTCTTTTTTCTTTCTTTCTCTTGCTGCTTGAAGCCTCTCTTTTGGCTTTAAATTAATTTTACATTTTAGTCCCTATTTTGTAATTTTTTTATTTTAGTCACTAAAATTTTATTATATTTGATTTTTAGTTCTATAATAAATCAATTTTATTTTTCTCTTACTGCATTTTTAAGCTCTTTTTTTTTTTTTGGCTTTTAGTGAATTTTATTTTTATTTTAATTCCTGTTTTGTAATTTTTTATTGTTGTTATTAAAATTTTATTATATTTCATTTTTATCCTTATAGTAAATATTAAAATTTTATTTTATTTTTATTTTAGTCCTTGTTTTATAACTTTTTTATTTTGATCATTAAAATTTTATTATATTTAATTTTTATTCTATAGTAAATCATTTTTTTCTCTTCCTGTATTTTTTAAGTCCCTCTTTTGGCTTTTAGTGAATTTTATTTTTATTTTAGTTCCTGTTTTGTAACCTTTTATTATTTTAGTTATTTAAATTTTATTATATTTGATTTTTTTCCTATAATAAATATTGAAATTTTTATCATATTTGATTTTTATCACTATAATAAATATTTTTTTCTTAGCTTTTAGTAAAACTGCTCACAATCTTATTGTTTATAAGTTTTTTTTTTATCATTTAATTTTGATAGTATGTCATTTTATCTCGATCCCCCTCGAAATTCTTGATTTGACAAATTGTTTTTGTCTTTTTGTTTTGGGTAGTCTTTCTATTTCATTAATAAATTATAGATGAAGAATATATGGTAAAAATTAATCATCCAAAATTTTAAAAACTATCACATTATTATTTTAATTATCGGTTATTGTATATATTTCTAATAAAATACATATTTATATCAAACAATATTGAATTAGCCACATTATACTACTCAACTTTGTTACAGATTTTTCGTTTAGCTAACCCTACAACAAAATATAAGATATATGTTTTGGTTTTTTTTTTTTTTGGCATGATCCTTTTAAATAATTATTTTTAAATTTTGTATTTTATATAAATGAATACATAAGAATATTGTATAACTCACTTCGAATCTTTTTCACGTGATCCTTTTATATAATTATTTTTAAACTTTAAATTTTATATGAATAAATACATAAAAAATATTATATAGTTCATCCCACGGCAATGACGGGATATATGCTAGTCATCACTAAAGAAAAATCTTAATTCTTACCCAAGTGGCCAAAACTCAACAAAGATACAATTTCCTTTCTTTTACGTCGTCCCACAGGAAATCCAACACTAACTAAACAAGCCTTACAAGCCAAGCGTCATAAACATAAACATCCCGTTCCTCTTTCCTTCCTTTAAATCACCTCCTCTCATTTTCCAAACACCGCTCCACTCCACTCCACTCTACCCCACCAAACTGAAACCAACATCTTTTATCTCCACCATCACTCTTTGGTTCCTCAGCCACTACCTTAAACACAGGTCACATTCTCTAATATTCTAGTAGTATCACATCCACTCTCCTAACTACTAATTAACCCGGGAAAAATCAAACACCGGAAAAGTGCATTTTTCTTATACTGACAATAAAGTTAGAAGACATTGTTATTTGTTATTACTCCATGCCACTATGCCGCCTCTTGTTGATTTTAAAGACATTCAAGATAAGCTCTCTACTCAGTTTAGACCTTTGCAACGCTCATTTCAGTTCTGGGTTCGTGCTGCTGATATCTACACTGGCTATAAGGTTCCTTTTATCTTTTTTTTCCTCCTTTATCTTGATATGATTGAAAAGTGGTTTAATTTACATGTTTGATTGAATTTGGTTATCGGGTTTTGTGTAGTTGTTTCAACTGAGAGTGAGTTTGGTGAAGGATGTGGAAAAGCAGGAGGCAATGTGGGAGAAACAGCATGAGTTTGCTGCTGGCAAGATTCATGCTATGTGTTCTGATCTCGGTGGGTTCTTTCTGAAGGTAATTTTCCTTTTTATATCTCTACTATGTTGGGTTCTTTTGCTCTGGGAGATTAACCTGATTTTTTATTGAAATTAGACTTATCCCATTGAATTTTTGACCTTTTTGCTTCCTTTCTATATAATTATCTTTTCAATTGTCTAATCATTATGTTTGTCCTCTTTTTTTTTTTTTTTTTTTCAATTTATTAGTTTTGCGATTCTGGTTATTTTTGGATCGGGGTCTGATTGGTGTTCGTTTTTATGCTTTAGAAATTGGTTTAGGAACCATTTGATTCAATCCGTTACTTTCTTCATCTTCTCCTTGTTAGTACGCTTTTTTTTCTTTGTTAATTTTTTGCAGTCCATTTTGATTATTGGGTGGTCATGATGTTTTATGCTGTTTTGGTTTGAGACAGAGCTGCATTTTACTGTAGACTTCTGTAAATTAATTTTACTGGATTTGAATTAGGTTGCCCAAATCATTGGGAAGCCTGACCTTGCTCCAGCAGCATGGGTGAGAAGGCTTGTTACTTTGTGCGATAGAGCTCCGGCAACTCCATTTGATACTGTTAAGCTTGTGCTGGAGAAAGAGTTAGGTCGAAGCATTGAGGACGTTTTTGAAAGATTTGATGTGGAACCTCTTGGTTCTGCTTCAATTGCACAGGTAATGCATTTCATGTAAAATCTCTGCCTGGCTTGAAGTTTAGACATTTCATGCTATACATTGTTTTATTCACCAAGGCCTTACCTAGAATTTTGAAAGTTGCTATCGGTAAATATTGGGATATAAGTTGCTTTTGAGCATCAACTGTGGTTTTGAACTTAAAGAGTTGGTTACTTCAGCACAGGTGACAGTTTACTGTATCATGTGTATCTGACATCTTTTCCCTACCAAATTAGGTTCACCGGGCAAGATTGAAAGGTGATAAGAGCGATGTTGCTGTCAAGGTATGGATTCTTGGATGCGATCTTCTAAGCTCTGTAATGCCTGCAAGATTATAACTTCAAGTGTATTATAGGTCCAACATCTTGGAGTTCAAGGTCTGATGATGACAGACATCCATAACCTTCAAGCATTTGCTTTATACATGCAAAAAACTGATATCAAATTTGATCTGTACTCTGTGACAAAAGAAATGGAGAAACAGGTGCCCATTATTCTTGTAGATTATGGTAGTACTTTTTTCCTTTCGTATTTTGTGGTTGGCTCTTGTTTCAATTGGTAAAGTTGAAAGTTTTGGATTGCAAGGTAGGATTCTGGACTAGTACTAGTAACTTGAGAAAATTTCCATCACTGTCAATGAAATATATTGTATTACAGATCAAGTAACTAGCAAATTAGAGTGAAATGTTTATTGTTCAACAAATAAGCATTGAGCAGCATTCTGTGAACAATTAATATCAGACCATTAAGCCGAAGGACATGGAGTTTCTGAAATTCATATTTTGTGTTTTTTACCTCTGTTTTATCTAGTTCTTTACTATTTACATTCCCCAAAACAAAGAATCAACCAAGTCGTTCAACTCCATATCAAAGATTGCTCATTTTCTCATCTGTCTTAATCTTTGACTCAATGAACAAAACATCTTTACTGTTCTTCACAACTTTTTGAAATGGTATTTAAAGTTCACAATGCTGATAAAATCTTTCATTTTTAATGAATTATCCAATTCTTTCCTCTTTAGGTTGGGACTTTGCAAAATGCTTTCTTGCTTTGAAGAGTTGGTAACAATATAATTTTACCTTTAAGATCGCAGATTACTTTCAAAATTTGAAATAATGTATCATTTTTATTTTATGAATTGTGGGTTTGCATTTTAAGCAAGAGGCTGTTGGTTTTTCCTGCTTCTTTTTTCAAGTTAGATGCTGTTCCTTGATTTGTTTGTTTGACTTCATAGATTGAGGTTTGTGGCTGCTTCTGTAGTTATACAATTTAAACCTCGTGCTGATGGAATTTACGCCAGAACTGTGAAGTGCTTAAATATTTTGTTTCTTTCTGCATGGCTTCAATTTTAATCAAATACTTCTTAATGATATGTCTTTGTTTCATCTATCTTATTCAAGATTGGATATGAATTTGATTTCAAGAGGGAGGCTAATGCTATGGAAAGAATCCGGCAATTTCTGTATGAGAATAATAAAGCAAGTCCGGTTTTAGTGCCGCGAGTGCTGAAGGATATGGTCAGCAGGTATGTCTGTTCTACAAAATTTATGAGGTGCTTTGCTTCATTGGTTGCCTGTATCAAGTTGCATAAAAATAATTAAAGAAGTGAGATGGAATAAAAGTAATTAAAGCACTGAGATGCATTCTTTGTATTTTATTTATATTGGCTACTCTGTGAACAGTCCTTATTTTGGACGCATGAACTATTTAAATGTGCTCTTCTTATAGCAGTTGCAGAATATCCCCCTCTTATTTTTTCATTTAAGAGATGGAACTGGTGGTTGTTTAGTCAAATGTCCCAAACTGATAGAAATGTCCTGACAGGCCAGAGACACAGACTAAGAACATAGATAAATTGTCATGCTGTAGCTGGAGCAGAGAAATGAGATTGAACACAGTGAACAGGCAGAATGGACTTATGGTATCGAAGTTAGATACCACATAAGTTGTGGGACTGCTTCTTGTGATGAGAAGAAATTAGTGTGATTATACTGATTGGATGACAATCTTTCTGTAGATATTCTTGACCCAATTGGCAACAGTACTATTCTAATGATCTTGATGCACGGGTCATTTAAAATAGTTACTCCACTTTACTCAATCTTATGTTATACCTTCATTCATCTGCTGTACCTCCTCTTTTTGTTGTAAACACAAAATTGATAGGCTGCTTGTTTTGTGGTGTTTGTTTGTTACATTTGTTGCTCTGCTTCATTGCTCCTATAACATCAGGCAGGAACTTTTTGGTGATCAATCCCTTTATGTTTATGTAGGAGGGCCTTAGTGATGGAGTACATTGATGGGATTCCAATTTTGAATCTTGGTGACGAAATAGCCAAAAGTGGAATTAATCCTGGTGGTAAGATTGCAGCAGCAGCAAAGCAGTAAGCCCCTAGATCATCCCAGAGAGTATGAAGTCCTTTTGCACAAGTTTCTAGTTTTTCTTTTGAAAGGGCTTCTCGCCTGAAATTATGACTTCAGCTTTCTTGAAATCATTTCATTGACACAAAATTTCTCATTGTACTTCCTCACAAATCAATATGATGATTCTTTCGGGCTAAATGGGTCTAACCTCTTTTGAACTTTAGTCTATTTGAAAATCAATCTCTGAACTTATAATTTCAGATTTAACTCCCCTAAACTTTATTTTTTTGGAGATTTAGTCCATCCTTTAGCTTTCTATAAAAAATAACGGTCACATTAATATCTTTATGATGAAAATCATTTAGTAAGATTTACCTAGGACTCCGAAAAAAATTTGGGATCATTCTAGGTTATTTTTAAATTTTTCCGATTTTCTACATTTTTAATGTTCAGAAAATTAAAAATATATATATATTTCCCAACCTTGAAATATTTTAGGATTTTTCAAAAAATGGATTGAATATTCCCAGCGTGTGTGCAAACTTTAGCTCAAAATACCAAGTATTGAATTTTTCAAAGGAAGGAGTGAGCTGAAAATCCCCCCCCCCCCCCCCCTCCAAAAAAAAAAAAAAAAGTTCTGAGGAGGTCAAACCCAAAATAAAAAGTTTAGGGACTGATTTTTAAATGAACTAAAGTTCAGTGGAGGTTTGGCCCATTTAGCCTTTTTTTTTTGGTTGTTGCTGTTGTTTTACAATTTCACAAATTGCAGTTTTCCCCTAACACATAAGGAAAGCATGATACACCTTTAAAATTTTTTAAGTGCAGGAACATTCTTAAGAGTTTGACACTAGCATATGGACAAATGATACTGAAGAGTGGTTTCTTCCACGCCGATCCCCATCCAGGAAATATATTGATTTGTAAAGGTTCCAAGGCAAGTAGGCAAATAGCATTTGTTTCTTTGTGTCTGCTTTATATTTCTTGATTTTTGGTGTGTGATCTTTGATATTATGTGCAATTGATTGGTTTAATGATGCTTATAGCTCTCTTTCCGGCAGTTACCTAAAAAGTTGATTATGAAATGATCTAAACAAGATGTAGACAATCTGTAAAATAATTGAATTCTGTGGATTAAATGTTCAACTATGAACCTTATTGGAACACCTTTTTTGCATCAAGTCAGGTTGCCTTGCTAGACTACGGGCAGGTGAAGGATCTCCCGGATAAGTTGAGGCTTGGATATGCAAATTTGGTACTTGCTATTGCTGACAGTGATCCAATTAGAGCAGCAGAAAGCTACAGGTAATGCTTGTAATTACCATTCATTCTAAAATTATCAATTATTTGTCAAGAAAAGAGGAGAAACTAAGGCCAAAATTTATGCGCTACTGGGGGCATATTAGTGCATGGATTGGTAATGGGTTCTAAAGGACTGATGATGAACAGGAGATCTGATTTGATGATTCTAATGTTTTCCTAGTTGTTTGCTATATTTCATTCATCCATGGTCAGTAACAGTTTAGTGGTTCATTTGGTGATTAATTCACTTCACATGATCTAGGATACAGTTAAAAGAGTTCAACAATTGCCTTTTGTTTGATATTATGTTTCTGCCATAGCAAATCCTTGCACTGATATGTATATTTTATTCATATTTCATTCTTTATCCTGTTCTAGGGAGCTCGGCATAGATACCTTAAGTAAATGCGAGAATGGGCTGCAGGAATTGTTTAGGTTGGCAGAAACAATGTTTGACACAAAACTACCACCTGGAGTGGCAATGTTGCAACCTTTCTCAGAGGATTCTTCCATAAAAAAAGTCTCCGTTGAGGTAAGCGTTAGATATAATAGAAGATGAATTAATCTATGCAGTGCCATGCTGGTAGTTGGATGGAATCCAAATTTTTCACTGAAGAACAGAAGAAAAAACTACTGCCAGTTTCATTTCCTTTTGGTTTCTTTAGGCTTTTCGTTCTGTTTGATTGTTAATTGTTTCTCAGCAATTCAGTGCCTGGTGCTGTTGTCCAGTAATGAACTACATAAAGTGTTAATTAGCATCATGAACTTGAAGAGTGCGATTGAACTTGGAAATGTAGTTATCATACAGTTTTCGGGGTGGTTCAGTATTTTATTGGACCACCTGAGAAAAGGAATTAGGCTGTAAACAAGCTGAATTTAATTTGAACTGGTGAAATTGCTGATTCTGCTTCATTACTGGGATGTCTTATCTGCGTCTGATTACCAATCTTGGGAAATTAGAAAAAGATAAGGATTGGGTTTGATAACCTTGCTTGGGAAGCCAGTGGCTCAAGCAAGAAAATAAATGAGGACAATCATGCTACTGCAATTTTTATTCATTATAAGATTTTCTTTGTGTTTGGACATGTAGGCTTTCCCAGAGGAATTATTTTCTGTTCTTCGCACAGTGCATCTTTTGAGAGGTCTTAGTGTGGGTCTTGGTATCAACTACTCATGTGCAGAACAATGGAGACCCATTGCAGAAGAAGCATTATATCTTGCTGGCAGATTAAAAGGTGAGTTTCTAAATCCTAGCTGAATTTGTGAACACCATGTAACAGAATTTATTCAATCATGTTTTAAATGGCATTTTGAAAGGATCCCTTTTAATTTTCTCCCTCAGCATAACCTTATGTCTTTTAAAATTAACATGAGTTGTGCTGTTTTGTTTCTTTCAGCAGCTGTATCAATGCCTAACTTTCTCAATTTTATCATTTCAGATACAGATCTCAAGACTAAGCGTCGAAAACGACGTTTCTTCAAGAGACTACATTGAAGGGAGTGACTTAGCTAGTGATGAAGCAAGCATTTACATCCATCTGAGTTCATTGAGTATGAATGGTTAGGGTTTCTGATTCACTTGCCAATTACCACAGTTGGTCAATATAGAAATGGAATCAATATTTAGCAAATAGTCATATGTCATTGTTCATTTTTAGTTGTCATTCATGAGTCCTTGTCTGGCACTATGTAGCCATCAGTACAATGTATAGAAATTTTCTAATGGTTCAATTGAAAATGTGATCTTTAATGAACACCAGTGCGAAACAGTTCTCTTCTGACCTTCATTGAGCCCAAGAGCCGTTTGAGATGGTTAAACTTGAGAACCAATGACTGTTTGAATTTCAAGTTTTTTGGAAGTTATTTTTCATCCTTTCAGTAAAGTTATTTCCAGAAAGTGCTTAAGTTTTATTTCTTGAATGAAGATCATATCGAATTGCAAATGTTTTAGTTGCAAAACTCAGTGGCTAAAACTCAGATATGATCAAATTGGCATAGTAATGCGAGTGATTTCATATCTTTGAAGCCATGATGGCTGTTCATGTTGTTATCCATTAATTAAGTCCATTCAATTATTTAATATTGTTCATTTCGAAATATCCATTAGAATCGAATGCTATCCATCAATCGCGTCCATTCAATTATTTAATATTGTTCATTTCGAAATATCCATTAGAATCGAACTAGCCGATTGCCCGTAACGTAGCACGGGTCTAGTAAAACAAAATCATTTAAAAAAAATTTTAATTATAATTTTTATTCAATTAATTTTTTTTAATGTTTTTTATAAATTTTTTGCTTTAAAAAAAACATAAATCATTCTTCTTTATGAATTAATTTTAACCAAAATATTAATCGAGAATTAAAAAAAAACTTTAAAAATATATTTTTCATAATATTGTATTACAAAAAATAAAATTATAATTAATGAATAAACTTTTATAAAAACTAACAAATGAAAAAAAAATTTTTTGTTTAATACTGATGAAAAGATTAATTTTTGAAATTATTCGTACAACACTCGTAGGTAGATAGAATAAAATCATTTCAAAATTTTATAATTTTTCATTAATTTTATTTAATTATTATTTTTTTTGTGTTTTCATAAAATTTTTGCTTAAAAAAACATGATTTATTCTTCTTTATTTATGGATTTTTAAATAAAAATGTATAATAATTTAAACCTAAAATATTAATTAAGAATTCAAAAAAAAAAAACTTTAAAAATATATTGTTTTATAAGAATACATCAAAAATAAATAAAGTTAGTTACAATTAATGTATAGACTTGCATAAAAATTAACTAATGAAAAAATAAAATTTTATTTTTATTTAATGTTGATGAAAAGATTATTATTATTATTTTTTTTAAGTTTACGCATTTGATCTATATATATTTATTTACATATTCAATAAAATTAGCATAAAAAGTGCATTTGAATAATTGATTGGTTCCCTTAAAAAATTATTTTAATTATTTTAATTCAAATAAGTTGATTCTATAATGTTAAAAAAAATATTTATAGTAAATAATTTATATTATGTTAGAAGATGTCTAGTTAATTTTTAATTAAAAAAATGATTCAATAGTTTTTTTTTATACATCTTGACCATACTTAGTAAATTGAAACAAATTATTTGAAATACACTTTTAACCTTTTAGAATAATATATATGTGCAACTATTGTTTAAAAATCCTAAGAATTTATGATATATATTATACCAATTTATTTTTAAAAAAGAAAAAAAATCATGTTTTAAGATTTTACCGTAAAATTCAAACATAGAGTAAAATAAGTTATATTTATTAGTAAATAAAATTATATAGAAAAATATTAATTGGATGAGAATTTTCATTAAAAAAATGATAAATTCAAAGAATGAAATTTAAATAATAAAAGTAATACACACACACACATAGACACACACACACACACACACTGCGTGAAAAAAGAATGAAAGCTAAGGATTGAAAAACAATGTTACAACACGAGGAACGAAAATAGAAAAAAGTGTTAATTTTGCATCTTAATGCCCAAAAAAAAAAAAAGTTACTTAAATTGCCAACAAGTGAATAGTAATTTTATGCATATAAACGATAAAGGAATAGGAATTTTTGGCATATGAACAGTTTGAATTCTCGCGCTATGTCGTGAACCGAATAAAATATATTTATTTCAGCTTGATAATATATACTACGTTGCCGGTTAACTAAAATGTATTAAATTAAATATAAAAGATCAAATTTCATCAAATTTTATAATTTTTAATCAAAATTTGTATCTATACATTTTTTTTTTATGTTTTGAATAAATTTTGAAGTAAAAAAAGTTTTTCTTTCTTTCTTATGCGTTTATTTCTAAATAAAAACCCATAATAAACAAATTTTAATATAAAATTAAAAAAAATCTTAATATTTTTTTTATAACATTGCATCGAAGAAATAAAGCAACAATTAATATAAAAATTTGTATGAAAATTAACAAATTAAGCTTTTTCTACCGATGAGAATATTATTTTTTAAAATATGTATATTTGATTTATATATATTTATTTATAAAATAATAAATAATATTAGTCTACAAAATTGTATTTGAATTATCAAACGATTATTCTAAAATATTATTTTAATTATTTTATTTGAAAAAATTAATTTTAAAATATAAAAAAAATAATGGCAAATAGTTGGTATTGTTTGTATAAATATATAGTTGATTTCTAATAAAATCAATGACTTTAATATTATTATTTTGTATACGTCACGACTGTACTAAATGGATGAGAATGTATAGCATAAATAGAAAAATATTTTTAAAAAATAAATTATAATATATATATATATATATATATATATATATATATATTGAAGTTAATATAGTACAATAAAAACTATAAAATTGATTTTGATAAAATTTGATTATATAAAGAATAAGAAAATAAAATGCATATATTCCATTTTAAAAATTTTATTATATAAGAATTAAGAAAATAAAAATTGATACAAAAAGAAATTATTCAAATCCATACATAGAGAAAATAACTCATATTTATTAATAAATAAAATCATATAAAAAATAAGAATAAAAATTAATTTCATGATAATTTTTATAATAAATCGAAAAGATCAATTTTAAACAATAAAAATAGCATATATTTATTCTAAAATATAAAAACATATCGTATATATTATATAATCGTCGGCTTGTGTAGAAAAAAGTAACGATTGATTTTAAAAAATTTTAACACCCAATTAAGTAAAAAAAAAAGAGCATAAATTTATGAAAAAAAGCAAAGGCAAAAAACAAAGAAAAAAGAAAAGAAAAGGCATGCAAGTACATGAGCTAGGGATTAAAATTTTTATTTAAAAATTTTAGAGACCTCAAGGAAATAATTTGAAAATTACAAAAAAAAAAAAAAAAAACCCAAGAGTGAATAGTACATTATGAGGATAACACCCAATTAAATAAATAAATAAATAAATAACATAAATTGATGGAAAAAAGCAAAGGAAAAAAACAAAAAAAAAACAAAAGAAAAGGCTAGTAGTGCATTAGTTAGGGATTAAAATTTTAAAGACTAAAACAAAATTATAAAAAAAAAAAAGAACAGTACATTATGAGGGGATGAACAGTGTTATCACTGTTCAAACCCTCCATCTCTTTTAGTTTATTAATAAAAAATATAAAAAAGTGAATAGTATATTATGAGGAGTTGAACAATATTACCATTATTCAAAATCCCCACCTCTTCTAATTTATTAGGAATGTTATCCATCAATCGAGTCCATTGAATTTTATTTAATAGTTTATGGCATGCGACCTCCATCAATTGAGTTCGTCCCACCAATGATTGACATTGTTGGAGAAGTTGATTTCATCCTAATATCCAGAATTTGTTTATCCATATTGTTTGAGTTCATCCCAGTATCACGAATTTATTGTTCGAAAAGTTGAGTTCATTCCAATATAAAAAATTGCTTATCGATATTGTCTGAGAAGTTGAGTTCATTCCATCAAGGATTGATATTGTTTGAATATTTTGGAATGAGTACTAAAAGTGTTTTTTTTTTTTTTTTTTAAGTCAATATGAACTAGTGGATAGTTATTATTGGAGAAATGAGAAGCCGGATTTAATACCCACCACAACCGAATATTAATTTGACCATCATAATAAAAAATGAGGGACTAATTTACTCACCTCTTTTATGGTTGCAAACAAGTTCATTCAACCCTACCTCTTGGTGTCCCTATATTTTTCAGAAACCAAATTAATTAATTCCTGATGTTTTAAAAAATTAATTAT
Organism: Dovyalis caffra; assembly: GCA_963924115.1. NCBI lineage: Eukaryota > Viridiplantae > Streptophyta > Magnoliopsida > Malpighiales > Salicaceae > Dovyalis > Dovyalis caffra. The sequence continues at coordinate 1,426,067 of CAWUPB010001009.1, forward strand.
TTCATTTTTTAATCAGTATTAACTATATTAATTTAATATTATTTTATTTCATAAAATATCATTTTTCCTTATTAATTTTTTTATATTTTATTTCTTAACACCAAAGAAAAATTTTGAAAAAGATTAAGTTATAGAAATTTAAATATAAAAAATAAATAATTATTTTTGAAACAAGAAAAATTAATTAATTCGTTTATATGAAGGAATAATTTATAATTTACTCATCTCGTTGGTAGATACTTGACATGTTTTTAAGCTACGTAAAAGGAAATCATCCGTAATGGAATGAAAGAAAAATTACCTATGATGGGATTAGACCTTGACGTCTTCGATTCTTAGTAGTTTGTTGATGATGATAGGATGAAAGCATTGATAAAAGAGAACGTGTTTTTTGTTTCACCAATGAAAATAGTAGAGATTGTTTTTCAGTTGATTTGTATAGCTAAAGTTATAAAATATACGAGGGCTATATAGTTATATTTAAAAAGTTTTAAAAATCTTTCAACCGAGCATGTTAATAAAAAAGTAATAAGTTAAAAATTTTAACTTGCCTAATTAAGTAGATTTTGACTGAATTTAAACTTTTAATATGAGATTATTTAGGTTATCAAACAAACTTGTTATATTAAGTATTATAACTTAATTTTTTAAGTTACTTAATTAGGTTATTAAACACCCCCTAAGATCCACTGAAATGCCCATTAGTTACTGTATCTAAGTTCAGTCAATGGGTTTGGTCTTGAACAAAATCTTTCCCACGAGAGCCCAGCCCAGCCCAGCCCAAATGTATATTCAATGCGGAAGAGAGTGTCAGGTACAGTTCCCGCCTTATTGAATGAATTAAGGCGCCAAATGTCAAAGAAGAAAGGGTCCACTCCACCCTAGAACCCACAACGTCTCTTTCAATTCATCTCTTCTGAAAACCAGATCCATCTTTTATTTCTACTCACAAAAGAAACAAACCGTGAAAGAGAGATTGTGTTTAAGAAAGGAGGGGAGATCAGATGTTTGGGAGACTAAGGGCATCTTCTTCTTCGCTAGACAGCTTGGAGAGACCGCCTTCCAAGATTCTCAAAGATGATTCTCTCTCTATCTACGGTACTCTCTCTCTCTCTCTAACTGGAGAATCAAATTATGGGTTTTGCAGATTATGATAAATGTGAAATTGGGTCAAATGAATTTCTTAAGAATTTTGTCATAATTATTAACAGTGCTCAAAACCTTCAGCCTTCAATTACATGTTTGACAATCAGTGCTTAAATCTTAATTTTCCAACCACTCTACAACATTCTTTGTTTGATATGAATTATTATGTTGTATTTTTGTATCATAATTTGACTTATTGAACCATGTGGGACTTTCACACCCATTAGATTTGTACGCAAGAATCTTTTGTTCATGGCCAAACCTTACAGAAATGGAGCTCTATTAAAAAGGTGAAAAACATATACAATTAGCCTTGTAAACAAGGTGGCCGTCGTCGATCCAAGGACTGGCCTGAATCGTCAACGGTTATTTGCAAATGGTGGAGATATTTCACAACTAATAGAGATGTAAAAAAAGGAGTAGCCTTGTAAGTTGTACTTGTTAGAACCACTTCTTGTAAAATGTCAAGTAAGTGAAACGATATTTTTTGAGTTGCTTATAAAAGGAAGTTTGGGTCTCTATTTTTGGTTTAAGATTTTAACTTTCATGATAGTACCATCGGAAGGATTCTCAAGACCATAATCTGTGCATGTTTTTCCTTCCTCCTTGTTTGGCTTATTTATATATAAAAAGACGCTTGATTAGGTTATTTGTGGCCTTCCTAGGAGGTAATAGAGTTGGTTGTGGCAACAGCTTTGTGATAAATCTCCTTTAATTGAAAAATGAATTTTAGGACTATATGCATGTATAGTGCTTTATTAAGTGAGTGTTCCTTCCAAGGTCCTTTCTTCTCTGGCTTCTTTTTGTTTACAAGATGACATGTTATCAAATAGAATGCCGAGTTTGTTGAATTGTCTGTTCTTTTGATGCAGAGGCTACATTGATGAAGCTTAAACTAGGTTCTCAACGTGATCTAAGTTCAGCGTTTGACGAGGCAATGGAAATGGAAAGTGAGTGTAGCACTACATGTGCTTCAAGTTCCATGGAGTCCAACAATACCTCTACAAATGCCTTGAAAAGTTTACAGCATGTTATAACCTCACCTGACGAGGAAGCAATGACAGTAGATCCAGATTGTTCGTCTGTGAGTGATCGGTCAAGTTTTAGTGCTACCCAGTCTACGGGTGACTCAAAAGAGCAGCAAAGCAAGAATGTTTCAGTGCTGTATCTGTTTTCCAAGTATAATAATTCCCGACATGCATTGACCCCTCACGGAGAGGCAATGCTGATAGCAAGCAAATGTTCTGTGAGTGCTTATGGTAGTTCTAGCAACTCCCAGTCTCTAGGCAGCTCAAAAGAGCAACCTGAACATGAATGCCGTAGTTCCTCATCTGTTTGTCGGATGTAGGATTTGTATTCACATGTACTCCATTCGTTCCTTGCTATCTTTCACAGAGAGAGGCTCTAGAGTCTAGACGGGTATAACAAGGTGGTTGTGACTTGATTGGGTACTAAACTGGATCTTGATTTGATCCTTCTTGTTTCACCAAGCTTTTTCAAAGTGTTTATGGAATTGGTGTGTCATGCTTGGAAAACATTGGCAACTTATGAAGTTTTTTTTCTCTCTCTCTCTTTCATTGACATGCAATCGATTTCCCCCTAGAACTAGGTTGCAGAGGTGGGATTCATTTCCTTTCTTACCATTAACATTTAGTGACATCATGTTACTCAAATGATTATCCTCCTGAAAACATTAGAATGACCTTGTTGTCAACTGGGGCTCGGAATGTAGATGTAAAAAACTGCAGAATTTTCGATCATAGATCCAAGTTGACTATACAAAGAGCATAAAATATCAGAATTACCTGAACTGAAGTAATCTACGTTGGGAGATAAAAACTTAGATAGGTAGGATTATGTTTTCATTGAAAAACTTTCAGCTTTCAAGTTGTGAGATGAGATAAGCATAGAAAGCAGCATGTTCAAAGTTTATGATGCATCACCGGTATGTTCACCATTCTCCTTCTGTTTTTTGAGCATGTTCGCCAAGCAGCCACTTGTTTAGAGTTGTGAGATGAGATAAGCATAGAAAGCAGCTATTGGAATTTGGAAATGATACCAATGGTAGCCCCCAGCTGAAATTCTTAGGGAAGTTTTAGAGTTTTTTTTTTAAAAGATTGACAGAGAGAATCTGTTATGATAAAGGAGTTAATGATTCTGTTATGATAAAGGAGTTAATGAAGAGAAATTGGGGGATTGAAGTGCTGCGTGCTTACAATAGATTGGCTACTTTTGGTGTAAGTGTAGGTACAGGTGATTTATTTTACTGAGGCGCCTAAAATTCTGTTGAAAGGATCTATTTATGGTATTATAAAATTTATAATGGTTGCAGGAGGCAGTGGTGATGGGGTCAAATGTAGCTCTATGAATAAATGTCTTAGTTCTCACAATGATAATAACAGCCTATCTACAAGCAACAGAGAAACGGTAATGGAGCAGGACTGTGTCAGTTCTTTACCACTTCGTCCAAATATAACAACTATCAGCAAGCATCAACCTAATCTTGTGACTTGTGAGAAAGCAATGGCAATTCTGACTCATTGAGTGACAGTTGTGCGGGTGCTTCTGTTGTGGATCAGCTTAATAGAAGAAGACAACAACACAAGGAGGAAAACTAAGATCTTGCACATATTTATTTATTATTTATTAAGAATAAGTCATATTAGGAAAATGATACGAGGGTTCTAATTGGAGCGGTATTTTAATTAAGACTTTCTATATTAGTATGAGTCTATCTAGGTAATAGCCTATTAGGGTTGTTTTTGTTTTTCAGTCGCCTCTACTATATGAAGAACGAATGCTTTCTGAATAAGGGTGTCAAATAATTCAATCAAGAAAAGCCTAGGAGAGCTGGTGGTCTCTAAAACAAACCATCCATTGTTATCTATTGACGAATTTTTTCAAATTCATTGGATCGAAATCTCAGGGAAATTATTCCCTAATTTTCTTAATAATAATTTCTTGATTTACCGAGTCAATGAAAGCTGTGATAATTGACTGTAATTACAGCCATTAATTTTGATTTTTGTAATTAAAGGTTTCCTGGTTTAGATTGTATGTTAAAATAGCTCATACCCCTTGTAATCTATAAATAGGCATAAGCCCTTCTCAGTAAAGTAAGCACAATATTTTTGTGTTCATGGTATCAGAGCCTTAACGTATTATTCTGCCGAAATAAAAGTTCTTTTTTCTTCTGCAATTTTTTTGCCTTTAGCCATCTCAAAAAACTGTTAGAAATCTCTGAAAAAATGCCAACCTAAACACTACCAATGATTCTGATTTAAATCAGAATTCACAGTCACAAACAACTGAATTCCAAAGCTTGCAATCATCATTTCAATTCAACGGTAGAAACTACCTGGTCTGGTCCCAAATAGTTCGAAACTTTCTTAAAGGAAAAGGCAAGTTGAGTCATTTAACAGGTCCTATGCCGAAGGAAGATGATCTAGAGTTTGAAGCTTAGGATTTGGAAGATTCATCAATCATGACATGGTTTTGGAACTCAATGTAATCTGAGATCAAAGGAAATCTTATGCTCCTACCCCTGTCAAAAGACATTTGGGACACTGTCAAGCAGACTTATTCAAAAGTCCATGATGTAGTCTTGGTTTATAAGATTAAGAACAAAATTCATTCAACCAAACAAGGTACTCTCTCAATCACTAATTATTATAGCAAGATGAAAAAAATTATGGATTGAACTTGACTATTACCATAAATTTAAGATGAAGTGTAAGGAAGATGCTGTTTTGATGTTGAAATTCGTTGATGAAGAAAGGGTGTATGAGTTCTTGGCTGGCTTGAATGTTGAATATGATCAAGTTCATGTGCAAATATTTGGAAAGGATTCCCTACCAACCCTGAGTGAAGTGTTCTCTATCATCTAGAGAAAAGAAGGAAGGAGATGCATCATGCTTGAAACTCCACCAAGTGAAAGCTCAGCCTCAATTGCCTCGGTTCCTACTGCTGCTGCTACTGTCCCTCATAGCTTACAGCAGAATACTAACCAAATAGAGCACCCCAGATCATTCAACAGATCAACAAAAAATAGAGATGGCTTGTTCTGTAATTATAATAAGAAACTATGACATACTAAAGACATTTACTGGAAGCTGTATGGACAACCATCCAGAAGTAATTCCTAGATGAAATTTCCACCTCGAAATCATCAAGCCAATGTTGTCTATACTAAGGAAAAAGATGTTGTTGTTGTAACCCAATAGATAATCATATTAAATCAATAAGAAATCGAAAAACTTCGAAGTTTCCTAACAGCAATTGATAAATCGATGGGCTTATGCTCCATGGTCCAATCAGGTAATTTTTCTATAACTCACTCTTTAAATGATTCAAAGAGCAATTATAATGGAATCTGGTTAGTTGAATCAGGAGCAATAGACCATATGAAAAATTCCTCAAATCATTTCTCATCCTATACCTCATGTTCTAGTAACCCAAAAATAAAAACAACCAATGGAACTTTGATTACTATTGCTGGGAAAGGAATTATAAAACTTATGCCTTCACTATCTTTGAAATCTATTCTTCATGTTCCTAAACTGGCCGTTAATTTGCTATCCATTAAAAGGCTCACAGTAGACTTGAACTATTTTGTAACATTCCATCCCATTCACTATGTATTTTAGGATCGAACCCGAGGAAGATGATTAGATGTGCTAAGGAACAAGAAAAATTTTACTATCAAGACACAAGTGATGGTGGGCATAAAACCAGTTATGTTTTTTAGTTTGTTTCTCAATCTTACATATCTGAAAATCAATCTACAAGAAAAGCTCGGATTTGGCTTCATCATGTTCAAATAGGTCATCCATCTTTTTCACCATTAAAAACTATGTTTCTTTTGTTATTTCAAAAAATAAATGTCAATGAGTTTCATTTTGAAATGGGTTAAATGGCCAAACACCATAGAGTGTCTTATCTTTTAAGTAATTCCAAATCATCCGGACCTTTCTCTTTAGTCCATACAGATGTTTGGGGGCCATCAAGAATTTCAAACATTAGTGAGGCTCGTTGGTTTGTTTCATTTATAGTCGATTATTCTCGAACTACTTGGCTTTTCTTAATAAGAAATAAAGAAGATGTGAATGTTAATTTTTCTCATATTTTATGAAATGATTCTTTCACAATTTGGGATTTATATTAAGTATATTCATTCCGATAATGGGAGAGAATATTTTAATCACAAGATGTCACCATTCCTTTAAACACACGACATACTTCACGAGTCTTCTTGTGTTGACACCCCATAACGAAGGGGGTTGCAAAAAGGAACAATTATCATCTTCTAGAGGTAACTCGTGCCCTATTATTTGAGAAAAATCCCTAAATCCTATTAGGGGAAGTCGTTTTAACAGACCGGATACCTCATTAATTGATTACCTAGTAGAATACTATAAAACAAGTCTCCCATTGACATATTATCCGAATACTTTCCTCATATAAAACATTCACAACTTCCTTTACAAACCTTTGTTTGCATTGCCTATGTACATATTCGGAAAAAGATAGAAATAGTAAACTTGATCTAAAAGCCTTAGAGTCAATTTTCTTAGGATATTCTTGAACATAAAAAAGGTATAAGTGTTATCACCTAAGTATTAGGAAGTTCTACATATCAAAAGACGTTACTTTTGCTGAAAATCAAACATCCTTGATTTTCAATACCTCTATACCATTAGAATTTCATGACCTTTTTTTGCCTATTGCACTCAAAAAGGAATATATAACTACACACAACACCCAATAGCTAATTTTATCTCATTTACAACCTATTTCCCTCACATAAGGTCGTTCTCACTAAGTTAAACACTATTGAGATTCCAAAACTCGCTCAAGAAGCACTTAGAAATGAGAATGGAAAAATGCTATGATTGAGGAAATGAGAGCACTCGAGAAAAATAAAATTGGGGGATTATCGAGTTGCCTAAAGGAAAAAATTAATTACGTATGAGTGGGTGTTCACATTGAAATATGATACGGATGAGACACTTGAGAGATATAAAGCCGAGCTTATTGCCAAAGGCTATACTCAAACATATAGGGTAGACTATGTGGAAATATTTTCACTTATGGTAAAACTAAACACCATTAGGATATTATTATCTTTGACGACCAATCTTAATTGGACTTTACAACAATTTGATGTAAACAAATGTTTTTTTACACAGATGATCTAAAAGAGGAAGCCTCTATAGAACCACCACCTAGATTCAATCAAGCCTTTCATATTAATAATGTATACAGAGTTAAGAAAGGCTCTATATGACTTGAAGCAGCCTCTATAAGCATGGTTTGGAAGATTTACCAAAGCCATTGAACGAATGAAGTTCAAACGGATCCTAGGAGATCATACACTCTTCATCAAATGATCGAAGGTGAATAAGATCACCGCCTTTAATAGTCTATGTGAATGATATTATTATGATAGAAGACGATTCTAAGATAAAAAACTAATAGATCACCTATCCATGGAGTTTAAGATAAAAGACCTAAGAAAACTCAAGTATTTCCTAAGAATTGAGGTTGCATATTCAAAATTGGGATTTTTATCTCTCAATAGAAATATATCTTGGATATACTCAAGGAAACAAGTCCGATAGGGTATAAGCTTTTAGAAATTCCCATTGATTATCATCACAAGTTGGGTGAAGCTCGTAAATAGTCTAAAAGTTTACAAGGAAAGATATCAAAGGTCGATTGGGTAGTTCATTTATCTTGCTTATACAAGACTAAATATAGTCCATGCAGTAAGTGTTCTAAGCTAGTTTATGGATACTCCTTGAGAAATACACTTACAAGTTGCACACAAAGTCCTTTAATATCTCAAGAGAACTATTGGGAAAGGAATCCTATTAAAAAAATGGAAGACTCAACTTAGAAGCATACACGGACGTAGATTGGGCGGGATCTCCAGTTGATTGAAGATCTACCTTAGGGTGCTACACCTTTTTTGGGGGAAATCTTATTACTTGGAGAAAGAAACAATCGAGCAATCTCTAGATCAAGTGTTGAAGCCGAGTTTCGAGCAATGGCCCAAGAAATATGTGAGCTATTATGAATAAAATTATTCTAAAAGATTTAAGAATAGAATAGAAAGGCACTATGAAGTTGTATTATGATAATAAATCGACTATCAATACCACACGTAATCCTATTTAACATGATCAAACAAAACATATGGAAATTCATCGTGATTTTATGAAAAAGAAGCTTGAGAATGGACTCATTTGCAATCCTTATATCTTTACCAACAAACAATTGGCATATATCCTAATAAAGGGACTTCCTAGTATAACATTTCAAAGTATCAACAATAAAATAGAAATGGAAAATATTCATTCAACAAACTTGAGGAGGAATGTCGAAGAATCCGTCCAAATTCATTGAATTGGATTCTCAAGGAAATCATTCCCCGATGTTCTTAGTAATAATTTCCCGATTTATCGAGTCAATGCAAGTTGTGATAATTAGCTGTAATTACAGTCATCAATTCTAATTTTTGTAATTAAAGGTTTCCTAGTTTAGATTGTATACTAAAATAGCTCATACTCCTTGTAATATATAAATAGGTGTAACCCTTTCTTAGTAAAGTAAGCATAATATTTCAGTGTTCATTATCTCGTTCACAATAGGTTCTTCATAGAAGAATTGAAATGTGAACAAGGAAAAACTAATTGATTTTCTCATTAATCAATCCTTAACGAGATCTTTAACTTGGGATCATAACAATTTGGTATCGGAACAAATCCTCATAGGTGATTACAAACAACTATCGACCAGGGTACAAGAATTGGATCTCCACCGACAAACACAGTTGGTCGGGAATTATGCGAGCTAAGGATAGGTATGAAGGCTATTTAGAGGTTGCTAGAGTTGCAATCATTGGACAAAGGGAACGCAACTGAAAGAGAGATGGTATTTGGAAGCAACAGTGAATCGACATCACGACCAGCAATAGTGCCATTCGAGGGACCATCAACAACCCCGTGGTTCCCGTGTGCTCCAGGTTAGAATTTCCTTATTATAGTGGGATGAAGAACCTTTTGAGATGGCTTTATCATTACGAACAATTCTTTTGAACTAGCAAACAAAAGATAGAGACAAGGTGGGCTTAGCCACTTTTCATATGATAGCCGAGGCTCAACCGTAGTTCTTTCGACTAGAAGAAGAAGAGCTAAATATCACTTAGGATCAATTCGGATCCTATTGTTCTCTAAGATTTGACCCTTCGTTGAGTAGTAACCTGGTTAGGGGAGCTAGATAATCTAAAACAATTCGACACAGTAGAGGAATATCGAGTCAATTCCAAGCACTCATAGCTAAGGCTATTTCTATTATAGGTGATCAACAAGTTGATTTTTTTATCGCAGGACTTATAGAGACGTTACCTGGTGGATGTTAAGATGCATCAACCCCCTAATCTAGTTACAACTATGAATTTAGCTTGGGCTTTCGACAAAAAGCTACAACTCTCGGGCAAAATTGGAGTGAGAAACACTCATTTTAACTAGTTTCCCTAAAAATGAAAAGTTCAACTCCTCCACTCACTCGTCAACCATGAAGCCAAACAAGTGGGAAGAAGTTTGCTCGTGGTTTTCGACACGGGAAGTACATCAATGCATTTCATTAAAAAGTTATTAAGAGTAAAGATGGCAGAGAGGCAAGCAAAGGGACTTTGTTACAATTGTGATGAATCATTCTTTGTTGAGCATAAGTGTAAACGTCCGTTCTACTTGTTGGTGGACGACTTCGACGGGGAACCGGACCCATCGTGGATCTTGAAATCTCCCTCTACGTCATAACGAGAACTAGGAATGCACCTTCATGATGCCGCAAAAGAATCGATCACTTCCTTACAAGACATTTATCCTCATTTTGAGCTTAAAGACAAGCTCAATCTTTAGGAGGGGTGTAATGTTGTGGATTAACATTATAGAAGAAGACAATAGCGCAAGGAGGAAAACTAAGATATCGCAGATATTCATTTATTATTTTTATTTATTTTTTATTAAGAATAAGTCGATTAGAAAAAGATATGAGAGTCCTCATTAATGTGGTGTTTTAATTAAGACTCTCTATGTTAGTAATAGCCTATTAGGTATGTTTTTGTTTTTCAGCCACCTCTACTATATAAAGGCGAAAAACTATATTAGTTTTTAGTGCAAGGAGGAAATCTAAGATCTTGCGGATATTCATTTATTATTTTTATTTAGTATTTATTAAGAATAAGTCATATTAGAAAAATATATATATATATATATAAGAGTCCTAATTGATGTGGTATTTTAATTAAGACTCTATGTTAGTAATAGCCTATTAGGTATGTTTTTGTTTTTGTAGCACCTTGATGATGCTACAAAAGAATCGATCACTTCCTTACAAGACATTTATCCTCATTTTGAGCTTAAGGACAAGCTCAATCTTTAGGAGGGGTGTAATGTTATGGATTAACATTATAGAAGAAAACAACAATGCAAGGAGGAAAACTAAGATCTTGCATATATTCATTTATTATTTTTACTTATTATTTATTAAGAATAAGTCAGATTAAAAAAAATATGAGTGTCCTAATTGATGTGGTATTTTAATTAAGACTATGTTAGTAATATCTTATTAGGTATGTTTTTGTTTTTCAGCCGCTTCTATTATATAAAGAGCAAATGCTTTTTGAATAAGGGTATCGAATAATTCAATCAAGAAAAACCTAAGAGAGTTCTAAAACAAACCATCAATTGTTATCTTTTCACAATAGGTTCTTTATGAAAGAATCAAAGCATGAAGGGAAAGCTAAATTGTTTTCCCATTAAACGACCCTTAACGAGATCCTTAACTCAGAACCATAACAACTTCCCTTACTTCTAGCAACTGCCAATCTATGGACCAGCACAAAAGAGCTCATTCTTTTGTCAGATAAAGGATTTCTACTTGAATCCTCTCAGTTAGAGGCAACCTATAAGGATTTATAGAAAATGAGGTTGTTACCTGATCTAGCTTTCAGCTGGTACTTGATTTGATGCTAACTATTTCACCAAGTGAAACACAACATTTTTGTTGTGCTTTTGATCCGAAGATTACTCCATACATGATAGACAACATCTGTGCCTCAAAATGGCCTATATAATAAGCATTCTGCTGATTTGGGGTGGAGCATTAGGAGTACTGAATGAAACATAGTTCCATACCAGTTCCAAAAATGTACGCCAATGTAATGGCAATTAACCAAAAGATTGCAGGTCTTCTGGACTGGATTCAGCAGAAACTAATCTGAATATCTTGTGTGCTAAAGAAAGAGGAACAAAAGTTCTTACAACAGGTTTCACATTGAAATTTTGTGGGTTGACATAAGAATATTCAAAATACTGACAATGACCTAGTTTTGATAAATACAACTGCTCAGATGATAACACGTCAAAACTGCAAGCCAATAATCAACCTCTGAGTAATCATCACTCCCGCAGCCAAGATGCTTGAGCTGGTGTCCACTGACACAATTCACCTTCTTTAAACCAGAGACCTGTGAGAAAGCAAATGGGTAAATTTTTTATAGAGAGGAAAAGGCTGAGGTAATGGTGAAGAATGATTATGTGTATGACATAACAAGCTTTATGTATAACTTGAAGGATTACAATAGCATATACTACCACAATTTGAAGCAACATCAAATCTTTTTGCTTCATCCTCTCGGTTCCATTGGAGTTATGGACTTAAAGTTGGTTTTAGCAATTTTAAAAAATGTGTCTCGAGTTCATTACAATTGTATTGGCAATGTAACACAAACATGCAGGGAAACCACCAATTGGATGATGATTGAAATCAAGTAACCTAGACATTTCCTGCGATGAATTTCTTCTCAGAATCTTTAAATTTTAAGGCTGATTACACCTTGTAGCTGTACCAAATGAAAAGGTGACTAATGAGGCTGAGTTTGTGTAATTTTCTTTAATTGACTTGACCACTTGTGAAAATCTCAACTAGGGACCTTTTCCTCATTAATTCAAACACAGTCTGAAGGCTCAACTGCATTTGAAGGTTAGTGCAATTTGTAGCATAGATAGAAGAAAAGGAAAGCCTATTTTGGTTCATGCAAACAGTACATTACACATACAAGAGAAGGGCTATTTGAGGACTGGAATTTCAATTTCATCACATATTTGCATAATCTACAAACACAGTATTTAGCTCCAGAATGCAAGAATAGATTTGTGTACTCACAAAACCATTAGCAACAGAATTATTTGTCCTTGAACTAAAAATAGAGCATAAGCAGGCCTACCTATTTCACGATTTCCATTTTCAGGGCTGTCACTGCCATGAACCACATTCCTGCAGAAAGTTCACCATTGGATAGTAAAATTGCTAAGAAAACCAAAAAAAAAAAAAATTGCAACCCAACTTAGAGAAAACGAGCACATAAAGCAACCTATCAGAAGAGTATAAACAGCCTACCTTCCTGTTTGAACAGCGAGATCTCCTCTGATTGTGCCTGGTTCAGCCTTAAGAGGGTCTGTGGACCCTATTAGCTTACGTGCTGATGCTACGACACCAACACCTTCCCATGCCTGGAAAAATAACATTACTTTCAGTATTCTAGAAATAACACAAAACCTATAGAAATTTCAGATTCATAAACTTCATACCATACACACAACTGGACCAGAAGTGATGTAATCGATCAGACCAGGGAAGAAAGACTTGGCCTTGAGATCCTTATAGTGCTCCTAATTATGCAGAATTGCAGACAAAAGAACGTTAAGACATAAAATAATTTGAGGACACTAAAAGGCCACACTCAAGAAATGGACGCCTACAAACACAATTCTGGAAAGAAGCAGGAATTGATAAAGCAAACCTTTGTCCTGGTTGATTATTAAAAAGAAAAAAAAAAGGCTTGGAGTTTTATACTAGCGAATCAACAAAAGAATTTCTCACCAAAGATGGAAATTACACTTCTTTCGTGATTGATTATAAAAAATCACACAAATAATAGCAGAAAGCTTGGATTTTTACAGTAAGTTAATGCTGTAAGATTCCAAGATATCTTTTTTCTCGTTTCTGCCATTGTTTGTGAGTAATCAAACAGACCAACTCGGTTTACAATCACATAACCACAAACCTTAATGTTTTGCTTCAGGTAAGGCATTACAAGAAGATACAAAACCACTCTAACATTTGCAAGAAATATAGAATATTGGTTGAAGGGTTTGCCAGACAAAAGAAAGAAATGAATATCAACATTGCAAGACTGCAAAGTACAAACCTCTGCCAATTCTTTAGGGCATTGGAAAAGCTTCAAGCCAGTCAGTTTAAATCCTTTCTTCTCAAACCTCGAGATTATTTCTCCAACCTAAAGCAACTCAATTCACACAAATAAATTCAGAATGCCATCATCAAAATCCAACATCTTGTCAACTATTACATTGCGAATATATACTCAGGTTTAAACAAAATACTTCACATTTGGCTCAATTCAATAAAAATTACTTTCTTTTTGATGAATGAATAAAATAAAATGAAAAATTACTTTCATCTTATCCCAAACAATGAAAAACTAAGGTTCCAATCTCTAATATCTTATCTTCACTCAAACTTTCCCAGCAATCACAATACAAATTTCCCAATATTTACAGGGAAAAAAAAAAAAAGGAATTAAGAAAGCTTACAAGGCCACGTTGAACACCATCAGGCTTGACCATAATGTAAGTCTCCTCAACTTGTTCCTACACAAAAATTAACAAAGCAAAATAAAAAAAACTCAAACTGGGGTTTCACTAAAACATGTAAATAACTAATAAAAACATCAAACACTGGACTGGGCTCTCACTAGTTTCTAGAATTATTCAATAAACACTAACAATTCTTTTACTTTCCCTCTCTTCAGCCAAAAAACACAGATAAAAACCATTCTAACAGCAAATTATGATAGACACATTGAATTAAGAAACGAAAATAAATACCATGGAAGCCACCAAATGAGGAAGAAAGATTCGGGGTTTTCTGGAATTGCGGGTTTTAGCACCATGAGGACGTGACGGGGAATTGTCGTAAGAGAAAATATGGGATTTTGAATGGAATGCAGATAGGTGGGTAGCGCGTAGATTAAGGTTCTTGAAGGAAGTGAAGGATAAGCTTCTGGTGTTGGTGGTGTAAGTTGATGAAGGAAAAGTGGATGAGAAAGAGATACAAGTTTTGGCTCCACCGAACACGGCTACACTCTCCATTTTCTACCTGTCTTGTTAAACCCTCTCTCTCTCTCTCTCTCTACACGAGTGACGAGAGTAGACTAAAGTTGGCTTTTGATTTGGACTTAGTTTTACTCAATTGCCCTTGTTCTGTTTTTTATTCTATTGATTCTCTTTTGTTTGTTTTAATAATTTCCTTTTTCTATTTATGAAATGTGTGCCTGCCAACATTTTCATCCTTTTGAGAATGAGCTATATCTTTTAGTAATAAAAAAAACTGTCAATTGATGTTTCATTTTCTGCTTGCAATCTAGGAAATTGGTCGAGCAAGCAAGTTTCCGGTTGGCTAAATCCTTTTGGTTGGTAGGTATTAGGTAAACTTTTGAGAATCTTTTAATTCATAAGGTGGATTAATCTCCTTTAATCGAATTATAGAAATGAAACTGATTAAGTGCAGTAAAATTGAGTCGTTGTGGTTCCATTCTCAAGTAATCCAGCAATGGTTTGGCAATATGCTGAATTAAAAAAGTCCGAAGATGAGCATAAGCAGCAATAGATTTTCTAAAGATTTGCAGAGCTGCTGATGTGGCTAACAGAAGTGACTGAACACGTGAAACTGAGGCTGCAGACTTAGGATCAAATGCAAGGTGGCCTAAAGAGGATGTTTTGAGGGCTGCAACTATAGATTCTGGGCTGTAGAAAAGAATTCAAGACTGCATCAGTAACACATGTTATCTTTGACCAAGTTTTCAGGAGTTTTGTTTTGAATTTCTGTTAATAATATTAATAATAGTTAATGGCAGTGGGTTAGGATGTTTGTTAATCATGCAAATATGTCTATACATGCTTGCTTTTATTTTTTGATTTTTTGATTTTTGGTTATGTATTTAAGAAGTTGATCATGCAATGGAAAATGATGAGTTTTACAACAGATTCTATTTCTTTATGTTCTTGCTTTCTTTCATCACTGTTTTCTGTTTGATTTAGTTCAACAAGGACTAAAGTCCAGCAAAGTGGTATCAGAGCCCTCTTCTTAAGGGACTTATGAGTGAATCCGAGTGAATCTCCTACTAAAAAGCCTAAATATCTTAATGAAATCCATCACTCAAATATATTCTAAAACATATTTTCCTACCATTGCAAGTCCTATGTTCAATGGTGAAAATTTTCAAGTTTGGATAGTGAGAATGAAGGCTTACGTGGATACAAATGATCTCTGGAATGCTTTTAAGGAGGACTACAAAGTTCCTCCATTGTCAAAGAGCCCAACACTGGCAAAACTCAAAAATCACAAGGAAAGAAAGGTAGGGAAGTCAAATGCAAAATCTTGCCTATTTACTACTGTCTCACCAATAATCTTTACCAGAATCATGACTCTGAATTCAACATATGAAATTTGAAATTTTCTCTAAAAAGAATATGAAAGAGATGAGAGAATTAATAGGATGCAAGTGAGTTTGAGATGCAAAGCATGAAGAAGTCAGAAACTATCAAAGAGTATGCTGACAAACTTTTGAGCATTGTCAACAAGGTAAGATTGCTTGGTTTTGAGTTTTTTGATTCTAGAATAATTGGGAAAATTCTTTTTACAATTCCTAAACGATTTAAAGCTACTATTTCTTCCTTAGAGAAGGCTAAATATGTGTCAAAAATTAGCTTGGTAGAGCTATTGAATGCTTTTTACAAAAGAAATTGATGAGAGCAAAAAGGTCTATAGAGGGAGCAGTGTAAGCAAAGTTTCAGATTAACCAAAAAGGAAAAGGGAAGAAGAAGAAGACTAAAAAAGGAATTTTGGCACACCAGAAGTTGCTGCTAATAATAACAACAGTAATAAAGGAAACAACACAAAATTCCTTCCCTATAGACATTATGGAAAGACAAGCCATCCTCTTTTCAAATGCTGGAGAATACCAAATGTCAAGTCTGTTAAATGCAAAAAAATGGAACATCATGAGAGGATTTACCAGAGCAATTTCTAGTAGATGAATCGAGCTTAAGTTGCAAACCAATAGTAGATGGATGAGTATCTATTTATGGCAACATGTTTTACCAGTAACAGCTCCACTCAAAGTTAGTTTATAAACAGTGGCTGCATAAATCATATGACCTAGAACCAAAAGCTTTTTAAAGAGTTGGACTGTAACACCTCCAACCTAAAACCTAAGGGGTTGAGAATATTATCGTCGTTAACCTACATTCAAGGTGCAATGAATGTAAGCTAACAAGGCACTATGACTCAATCTTGATGTTTAAAGTGTAATCTATGCTATATAATTTTAATATTGGCAAGGTAGGTCTTGTGCCTTGGCTAATAAAGCGTTATAAATTTTTTGCGTTTTAATATGTTATTTACTTTCTTTGGATTGGATTAATTGAATTTGTAACAATCGATTGTCCTAAATTATTTTCTCACTACTTTATGTAAATTGATTTATTCATAATCCATTATTATTATTATTATATTACTTTTCTTTAATCATAATCCATTATTATGATTATTACATTACTTATTCTTTTCCGTATTCACTCGTCCATTTTATTTGGCACGCATCTAATCATATTGCCTTAATGTTGTAAGGATACTAACACGCAATGGACAATTTAAAGTAAATACACTACTATAAGTACACTACCATTTTACTATTGGTACTTTGGTTACATATAAACTATTGTTTACATACGAAACTAGTTTAATGCCAACTATTACAAAATTGACTTATTGACTAACTACATCATTTTAGAAATACTCCATTCACTTGTTCATTGCCTTTATTATAGCATAAAACAAACAACTAATCTTGGTACATATAGGATAATTGCTAATGCTAGAAATAGAATAGCATGTAGCAGATCCACTCGAAATTCGAACCCCCACCTAAGGTATATACGTTTGGTGCACCCCTCGAAATCAGCTCGGTGGAGAAATAAGCCATCATACCTTAATTATCTACATTACAAGGAACTAAGTGAGCAATAGCCCCCTTTTAAGTTAACTTATGCATGTCGTGTATATGAATGTATTTGCATGTGTAAGACACTAATATATGCACATCAATTCCTTTTTCCATGTCATAATATATTTCATGATCAATTTGAAAATCTTTTCCATCTTCGGACATGTCCCCTTTTAAGTATTTCAAGATTTTCATAATATATGTCCGGCGAACTATAATTGTCAACGGACGCGCCCGGTCGAACCTCTAAAAATGCACGTCCGCGCTAGCCCCGTCTTGAACCATTACCATTATCATATGAAAAAACCCATTAAGCCCTTTCCTCATAAAAATCCTCAAGGTCATGAAAACCACAAGCTTTAAAACATTTCCAATTGCTATTGAAAAACCATGACGTAAAAACACATTTTCATGACTTTAAAACATTTTTCATCAAAATTAGGCATGCATTAGCATTTTATTGGTAATGTATAATTAGCATTGACTCATGAGATGCATGCCATAAATAATCAAGCAAGTCATATCATGATAATGTATAAAATGAACAATATAATTGCATTAATAATATTACCTTGCATAAACAATACCAACCATCACAATCCATACCAATACCAACATGCCATTCAAACAACACAACATCACAATCATATACAACATCCATAATTCAAGCACATTAAATATCATTCAAAAACACCATTAGGTATATAATTTCACAAAATAAACTAAAGTCCTAAGTTTTCCTACACTTAGGCCGAATTATGTCACAACATAATATAACTATTTTTTTTTCAATTGTTGGCATCTATTTCACATTTAACTCTTCTCAATTATGTCCTAAATTCATGAACTAACTTAATTGGGTATTATTTGGTTACTTATAGGCATTAGTCCCCTTTTTGACCTTATTGGGCCTAACTTCTAATTTTACTAATACAAGCTAACCTTTAGATTTTTATGAATTTTCCCAATCTAATTCAGCTAATTACATAGTTATAAGCTTGAATTAGTTAAGCTAAGTGCTAAAGACCATTTGGAGACTTAAACCCTAATTATCCTCATTTAGGTCGAAACTTACCCTAATGAAAACTCGATTAATTTCTTCTCATTTTCTTCTAAATTTTTAACACCAAGTAGTTTAGACACACATTATCAATAGAAATCAATCTAATTAACATTTATGATACAATTTCGAGTCTAAACCCGAATTAGGTCGTAGTGGGCCAAAATTGGGCCTAAGCCAAATTAAGCAATTTTCTTGAAATTTTTCCCTCCTAGTTATCAAATTATACTCATTTAATTACTAATTAACCAACAAATCATGAATTGAAGTGATGAAATCAAAACCCTAAAAATCTAAGTTTAGACCGAATGGAACCCTAAGTGTTTCATGAATTTTTATTCAATTAAAATGAGGTTTTTCATTTCTAAATACTAATTCATACTTAATCAAGTCATAATCAAGATTTAAAACATCAATTACATGTAAGGATCAAAAACCCACAAATCATTACTTTAGGTCAAATGCTCCCTTCTTTCTAACCCTAGAAATTTTTGAGTTTTAAAACTCAAATTTAAGTTCAATTAACATACTTTGACCTTAATTGTATGAATTACAAGCTCAATTTCATTTTTTCTAATTTTATTTCATCCAAAACCTAAACCTAATTTTTTTTTTAAATTAAAGCTGAAATTCATAAATTAAAGCACATAAACCACAAATTAACATCAATTGAACAATCCTTGTGATGTAGGTGCGGTTAACTTACCTAATTAAGCTCCAATTAAACCTTAAAAAGTGAGGTGATTGAGAAATTTCTTCCTCCCTCTTTTCTTCACCAATTCAACCTAAACTTCCAATTTTCCTCTTGATAATTCTTGATCTCCTAACCTGATTTCCTTTCTTGATTAGTTGATTTAAGGTGTTTGGAGATGATTTGAGTGGGTTTTGGGTGGAAATTCCTAAGGAATTTTTGCAAGAGTTTCCTTTGGTTTTAGCTATTTTTCATGCATTTTCTCTAATTTCTTGCAACCCTATTTATAGGCAAATTTTTTATGGACTTTTGATCTCATCTCCACCACTGAATTTCTGTGTTTTGGAGTAATGCTAGCCTTTAAATTAACTCTTAATCCTAGCCCTTCAAATGGACAAGTTTTTAGCCTTTAATCTTTCTTTACTTCCTAACCCTCCATTTTGCATTCCTTTTAACCTTTTCTTTTTAAGTGAGTCAAAGCTCATTAATTAACCCCCAATCATGGAGCAAAATTTAAGCTGGAAGGGTGGGGAAGTGTCCAAACTTTTCTTTAATTTTAGTCCCTCATTTTACTAATCTTTTCTCTAATTACTCTTCCAATCATCCTTAAATTTTTCAGTTGACCACTTAAGGTTCCTCTCTTAAATGTATCATAACAACTTTTAAAATCCTTATGTTCATAACTAATTTAATTGGGAAGTTCAAAATTTTAATTTTATGCAATTAGGTCCCTAATTTCTATGCAATTAGATCCTTAATTCTAAAATTTTATTCTGTAATTTTTCAAAATTCAATTTATTTTCATAATAAATTCAAAATTTTATTAAAAGAATTTAATCATAATTTATATAATTTTTATACCCTCATTTAGGCCTCCAAGTTAATTATTTAGTGTAAAAGTTTCACTATTTCCCATATAAAATATTCCTTATAAATGAAAAAATTAATTTAAATTTATTAGATACTCCTACACATCCAAAATGATTTTTTGATGTCTTTAAAAAAATTTCTCATACTTTTTAAGTGCCTAATTTAATTATTCTACTTCTAAAACACTATTCCTACACATACAAATTCAAATAAAATATTCACAACATATAGGAAAATAATCACATAAAATAATTCAACACCCCTCTAAAAAATATTCTAAGCAAACAAAATATTTTTTACGCATATGCAATATGCTCAAAATAATTATTTCATGTGAAAATTACTATTTATGCATCGTAAAATCAATAAAATATTCATAAAGCATAAAATGACTATTTTGACTATTCTAAATATTTTTTCAAGTCATTAAAAATTATTTTATACCTTCAAAATATTTTTCACATGTATTTAATATTAAATTTTAATTAAATTCTAGTTTTAGTGTATACCGATTATTACATTCTTTCCTCTTTACAAAAATTTCGTTCTCGAAATTTCTACTAAAATAATTCGGGATATCGGGCTCGTATTTTTGCCTCTCTTTCCCATGTCATTTCCTCTACTTCATGGTTTCTTCATAACACCTTGACTAAAGGAACTTCCTTATTTCGCAATTTCTTAACCTCTCGATCTAAAATTTGTACTAGCCCTTCCTCATAGCTCATATCGGCATGGAGGTCTAGAGGTTCGATACTCAATATATGATTTAGATCTTCTACATATTTTTGAAGCATAGATACATGAAATACATCATGGATTGATGAGAGCAAGGATGGTAATGCTAATTTGTAGGCGCAATCACCAATCCTCTCTAGTATTTCATAGGGTCCCATGTACCTTGGACTTAATTTTTCTTTTCTTCCAAATCTCATCACACCTTTCATAAGGGCTATCTTTAAAAAATATTTTTTCATTGACTTAAAATTTCAATTTCTTTCTTCTTACATCAACATAGCTTTTTTTTTTGTTTTCATCCTTGTCCTAACTTGCTAGATGACATGAGTCAGTCTCGTTGAATTAATTTTGATCCCAATAATTTCTATTCACCTACATCATCTCAATGTATCGGTGATTGGCACTTTTTTTTATATAAAGCTTCATAAGGTGTCATATCAATGCTCACTTGATAACTATTATTGTAAGTGAACTCAACCGAGTGAAAAATATCTCTCCCAACTTGTCGACCAATCTAGTACACATGCTCTCAACATGTCTTCCAATATTTGATTCACCCATTCCATTTTTTCATCCATTTTTTGGGTGGAAAGCGATGCTAAAGTTTAATTTGGTTCTCAACACTTAGCGTAGACTTCTCTAAAAATGTGATGTGAAACAAGGATCCCCGTCCGATATGGTTGAAATGGGAATTCCATGCAACCTACCTTTTTTAAAAAAATATAACTCTACATACTTTTGCATGAAATATGTTGTTTTAGTTGCTAAAAAGTGACCCGACTTGGATAGTTAGTCCACTATAACCCATCTACCATTCGCTCCTAGCTTCGATCTAGGTAGTTCGAGTATGAAATCAATCGATATGTGTTCTCACTTCTATTCGAGAATATCCAATGGCCTTAATAATCCCGATGGCCTTCAACTTTAACTCCGCCGACATGTTAAACACCTTGCCACATAGTCCGTAATATCCCATTTCATTCATTTTTACCAATAAGTCACCTTGAGATCCTAGTACATTTTTATACTAATGGGGTGTATAGTATAAGGTGTGACATGGGCTTCTCTTAAAATTTTTTCTTGTAGCTCCTTTTTATCGAAAACACACAACCTATTTTGATAACACCAAGTACTTTCATCATTTAGGGCAAAATCCATTGTTTTTCCTTCGATCACCTTCTGCTGAATCTTAAGAAATTTTAGGTCTTGTAGTTACCCTCCCATAATTTTCTATTTTATATTTGGTTGTATGGTCAATGCATCTAAAAAGCTTCCTCTCGTTTTGGCTAGGTATAACTTCTAGTTGAAGTTTCTTCATATATTACATCATTTGTAAACATCATAGCTGATATATTGAGTAGGAAATCCCGCTCAATACATCGCCTATGACATTTTCTTTCCTAGGGTGATAATGAAAAATGATGTTGTGATCATTGAGCACCTCGAACCACCTCCTCTCGCCTCATATTTAACTCCTTTTGAGTAAAAATATACTTAAAGCTCTTATGATCAATATAGATGTTACATCGAACACCATATAAATAATGCCTCTAAATCTTGAGGACAAAGATAACTAAAGTCAACTTAAGGTCATGTAATTCCTTTCATCGTCTTTCAATTACCAAGATGTAGAAGCGATCACTTTCTCGTCTTGCATCAAAAATACTCTCGGACTAATCCGAGAGGCATTAATATAGACTACGAAGTCCTCGTTATCTTTTGGAAGAACTAATATCGGAGGTATAGTAAGTCTAAACTTTAGTTCCCGAAAACTCTATTCATACCGATCATCTCACTCAAACTTAGCATTCTTCCTTGTTAATCGAGTGAGTGGTGCAACTATTTTTAAAAACCCCTCTACAATTTTTTGATAATAGCTCGTCATCTAAAGGAAATTTCATACTTCGAAACATTCTTCGATTGTTTCCACTCTTGCACCGCTTATACTTTACCGGGATTTACCATAATTTCATCCTTCGTTACAACGTGGCTAAGAAATGCCACTTGCTCAAGCTAAAATGCATATTTTGTAAGCTTAGCATATAATTTGTGCTATTGTAATGTCTATAGTGCCTTTCATAGGTGTTCCCTATGCTCCTCATGACTCTTAGAGTATATTAGGATATCGTCAATAAATACAATGATGAACTTATCCAAGTACTCATAGAATACATGATTCATTAACTCCATAAATATAGCATAAGCATTTGTTAACCCGAATGACAACACTAACTATTTGTAATGCTCGTATTGAGTTCTAAATGTTGTCTTCTTTATATCTTCCTCCTTCATCCTCAATTAGTGATATCCCGATTATAGTACATTTTAAAAAACATCGTGTTTCCTCTTAACCGATCAAACAAATCATCTATCCGTGAAAGTGGATACTTGTTTTTAACTCGTTACCTAATTAAAATCTTTGTAATCAATACGCAACCGTAGTGATCTATCCTTTTTCTTCACAAATAACATCGGGGCTCCCCATGGTGAACGAGTAGGTCGAATATAGCCTTTATCCAATAGGTCATGTATCCGATTTTTGAGCTCTTATAGTTCTACCGAAGCCATCCGATAGGGTGCCTTAGATATTGGTGTTATTCCTAGTTCCAATTTGATTTCAAAATTGATTTTCCTTTTCGGAGACAGACCTCTACATATTTCAAAAAAAAACGTTCAAGAATTCTTTAACTACTTTTATATTTTCTAATTTTGTACTTTCCTTCTTTTTAGTGTCAATCATATTACCCAATAGCCTTTAAATCCACCTTTTATTAACCTCTAGGCTATTATGGTTGAAACTAAGGTTACGGGTCTCACCCGAGTTCCCGCATGTAACTCAACGAGTTACTTATTTAACGAGTGAAATATCACCTTTTTACCTAAAAAATAAATTGATGCTCTATTCTTGGATAAGAAGTCCATATCGAGAATAACATCGAAGTCCTAAATACTCAAGACTACGAGGTCAATACATAATGTAAAGTTTCCAATTTTCATCTCACATTCCCTAATTACGAGTGTCGGATTCTAGTGACTCTCCTAACAAAAGTGCCACCTCATACATCACATCTAATATTTCGGTGCCATGCCTAATCTTCTTAATCGTGAGCGTGTAATAAACGAGTGTGTGGCACCTAAATCTATCAATGCATATGCTATAAAGTTAAGGATCGAGACGTTACCGCATATAACATTAGCATCTTCTTTATTCGCCTTCTCCCGCGTCAATGTGTACATGCATCCAAAAACATATTGTCCTTCGATCGACTTTCTCTTTGGATAGTTATTAGCCGGATGCCCTACCTCTTGATAGAAATAGCATGCATTCGTGCCCATCAAGAAGTCATCAATATACGAGCGTTCATATTTTGGGCATTTCGGTTACCTCAATCCTCTACTTTTTATGGCCTTATAGGTGTCTTTCCTTTCTTCTTATCTCTTTTCTAGTTTGGATTAAAAGGCCTCTTCCTGTCGGGCTATCCTCCAAACCTTTTGGAGCAACTCCATATTTTCTTATATTCGGTGGTGGAACACGAGCGCTTTCCTTCTGCTCTAGTTCAACTCCAAGTGCCTTTCTCACCATGTCCTTATAGGTATCAACCGACATTCAAACAAAACTTCTTATTTCTACCCTAAGACCACGAAGGAAATGCTCTTTCTTCCTTTCCTCACTTTCGACAATGAAAGTGGCATAACGACAACCATGCTCAAATTTGCGGATATAAACAATAACCGCCATATCTCCTTACCTAAGTCGAAGAAACTCCCGAATCTTATGGGATCTTACGATGTCGAAGAAGTATTTCTCATTAAACAAGTACTTGAATTGATTCCATGTAAGCCCCACTTCATCAAGAGATGTTTTCATCCTTTCCCACTAATGACGTTCATCGGCAACCAACATAAAAGTGGTGCATGTTACCCGATTTGCATTACTCATGTCCAAATATTCAAAAATAACCTTTAAGGATTCAATCCATTCTTCTATAATATTAGGGTTTGGAACACCTCTAAATTCCTTTGGGTTGAACCTTTGGAACCGCTCTACTATTTAGTCCTTTGTGGTTGACATGTCTCGATTGGATCACGTCAAGTCGTCTCCGGTAGTCGTTATAATTGTTCCTCATGCCTTTCTTGTTGTAGTTCCATCATCTCCTACCGCCTCCTAAGCGAGCTTCATTAATTCTCTCTCTTAGTTGCCCGACATATGGCTCGACCCAAGCATTATTACTAATGTTATTATTATTAACTCGCTTTGATGGCATGATCTTTCCTCTTTTAATTACACACATATACAATGCTCATTAAGTCATTCATATCATATTAACTCATAATCATACTTTCTAAGATAACATCATATCATTCACATTTATCACATACACATCAAATAATCATAACCATCATTATTAAACATACTTATTGATTTTCGAGGTCCCCTTCCATATACCTTGGATGTGATTTGATAAACTCCGCTCCGATACCATGTCCGTAACACATCCAACCTAGAACCTAAAGGGTTGAGAATATCATCATCGTTAACCTACATTCGAGGTGCGACGAATGTAAGCTAACAAGGCACTATGACTAATCTTAATGTTTAAAGTGTAATCTATACTTTAGAATTTTAATATTGGCAAGGTAGGTCTTGTGCCTTGGCTAAAAAGGCGTTATAATTTTTTTCATTTTAATATTTTATTTACTTTCTTTAGATTGGAATAACTAAATTTGTAACAATCGATTGTCTTAAATTATTTTTACTACTTTATGTAAATTGATTTATTCATAATCCATTATTATTATTATTATTATTATTATTATTATTATTAGTATTATTATAATATTACTTTTCTTTAATCATAATCCATTACTATGATTATTAAATTACTTTTTTTCCTTATTTACTTGTCTGTTTTATTTAGTGCACGTCTAATCATATTGCCTTAATGTCGTAAGGATACTAACATGCAATGGATAATTTAAAGTAACTACACTACTATAAGTACACTACCATTTTACTATTCATACTTTAGTTACATACAAACTATTGTTTACATACAAAACTAGTTTAATTCCAACTACTATAAAATTGGCTTATTGGCTAACTACATCATTTTAGAAGTACTCCATTCCCTTGTTCATTGCTTTTATTATAGCATAAAACGTACTAGCTAATCCTATTACATATAGAATAATAGCTAATACCAAAAACAGAATAGCATGCAATAGATCCACTCGAAAGCCGAACCCCTACCCAAGGTCTATACGTTTGGTGTACCTTTTGGAAATCAGCTCGGTAGAGAAATAAGTCATCATACCTTAATTATCTACATCACAAGGAACCAAATGAGCAATAACCTAGTAAGTTAACTTATGCATATCGTGTATATGAATGTATATGCATATGCAAGACACTAATATATGCACATCAAATCCTTTTTCCATGTCATAATACGTTTCATGATCAATCCGAAAATCGTTTTTGTCTTTGGACATGTCCGCTTTTAGGTACTTCAGAATTTCCATAATATATGTCTAAACCCGTCTACAGGCGCACCTGCGGAGCCTCTAAAAGTGCATGTCCGCACTTTCCCGCCTTGAATCATTACTATTATCATATGGAAAACCTATGAAGCCCTCTCCTTATAAAAATCCTTAAGGTCATGAAAACCATATTCTTTAAAACATTTTCAATTGCTATTGGAAAACCATGACATAAAAATACATTTTCATGTCTTCAAAACATTTTTCATAAAATTAGGCATGCATAAGCATTTTATTGGCAATGCATAATTAGCATTGACTCATGAGATGCATGCCGAAATAATCATGCAATCATGTCATGATAATGTATAAAATCAACAATATAATTGCATTAATAATATTACCTTGCTTAAACAATATCAACCATCATGATCCATACCAATACCAACATGCCATTCGAACAATATAACATCACAATCATCCACATTTCAACCATATGCAATATCCATAATTCAAGTACATTAAATATCATTCAAAAACACCATTAGGTATATAATTACACGGAATAAACTAAAGTCCTAAGTTTTCCTACACTTAGGCCGAATTATGTCACAACATAATATAACTATTTTCTTTAAATTTTTGGCATCTATTTCACATTTAATTCTCTCAATTATGTCCTAACTTCATGAACTAACTTAATTAGGTATTATTTGGTTAATTATAAGCATTTGTCCCCATTTGGGCCTTATTGAGCCTAACTTCTAATTTTACTAATTCAAGCTAACCTTTAGATTTTTATGAAGTTTCCCATTCTAATTCACCTAATTACATATTTCTAAGCTTGAATTAGTTAAGTTAAGTGCTAAAGACCATTTGGAGACTTAAACCCTCATTATTCTCATTGAGGTCGAAACTTGCCCTAGTAAAAAACTAATTAATTTCTTCTCATTTTCTTCCAATTTTTTAACACCAAGTAGTTTAGGCACCCATTATTATTAGGAATCAATCTAATTAATATTTATGATACAATTTTATGTCTAAACTCGAATTGGACCTTAGTAGATCGATATTGGGCCTAAGCCAAATTAAGCAATTTTTTTTAATTTTCTTGAAATTTTTTCTTCCTACTCATCAAATTATACTCATTCAATTACTAATTGACCAACAAATCATGAATTGAAGTGATGAAATCAAAACCCTAAAAATCCAAGTTTAGGCCGAATGGAAGCCTAAGTATTTCATAAATTTTTCCTCAATTAAAATGAAGTTTTTCATTCCTAAACACTAATTCATGCTTAATTAAGTCATAATCAAGCTTTAAAACATTAATTACATGTACGGATCAAAAACCCCCAAATCATTACTTTAGGCCGAATGGTCCCCTCTTTCTAACCCTAGAAATTTTTGAGTTTTAAAACTCAAATTTAAGTTCAATTAACATACTTCAACCTTAATTGTATGAACTATAAGCTCAATTTTATTTCATCCAGAACCCTAACCCGATTTTTTTTATAATTAAAGCTAAAATTCACAAATTAAAGCACATAAATCACAAATTAACATCAATTGAACAATGCTTGTGATGTAGGTGGAGTTAACTTACCCGATTAAGCTCCAATTAAACCTTAAAAAGTGAGGTGATTGAGAAATTTCTTGCAATCATATTTATAGGCACATTTTTGGTAGAATTTTGACCTCATCTCCACCATTGAATTGCTATGTTTTGGAGTAATCCTAGCCTTTAAATTAACTCTTAACCCTAGCCTTTCAAATTGACAAGTTTTTAGCTTTTAATCTTTCTTTAATTCCTAACCCTCCATTTTGCATTCCTTTTAACCTTTCATTTTTAAGTGATTAAAAGCTCATTAATTAACCCCTAATCATGCAGCAAAATTTCGACCGAAAGGGTGGAGAAGAGTTCAAAATTTTTCTTTAATTTTAGTCCCTCATTTTACTAATATTTTCTATAATTACTCTTCCAATCATCCTTTAATTTTTTTAATTGACCACTTTAGGTCTGTATCTTAAAGGTATCTTAATAAATTTTCAACTCCTTAGGTTCATAGCTAATTTAATTTAGAAGTTCAAGCTTTTAATTTTATGCAATTAGGTCATTGATTTCTATGCAATTAGATCCTTAATTCTAAACTTTTATTTTATACTTTTTTCAAAATTCAATTTCTTTCCAGAATAAATTCAAAAATTTATTAAAATAATTTAATAATAATTTACATAATTTTTGTACCCTCATTTAGTCCTCCAAAATAATTATTTAGTGTAAAAATTTCATTATTTTCTATATAAAATATTCCTTATCTATGGAAAAATTAATTTAAATTTGTTAGGTACTCCTACACATCCTAAATAATTTTTGTATGTCTTTTTGTGAAAAAAATCCTTATACTTTTTCAGTGCCGATTTAATTATTTTACATTTAAAACATTATCGTGCACATAAAAATTCAAACAAAATATTCATAACATATAAGAAAATTCACACAATCAGATAAAATAATTCAACAATCCTCTAACAAATATTCTAAGTAATATATATATATATATATCATGCTTATGCAATAAGCTCACAATAATTATTTCATGTGAAAATTACCATTTACGCACCATAAAATCAATAAAAAATTCATTAAGTATAAAAGGACTATTTTGACTATCCTAAATATTCTTTCAAATCCTTAAGGATTATTTTATACCTTCAAAACATTTTTCAAATCTATTTAATATTGAAGTTTAATTAAATTCTAATTTTTATACCCTCATTTTGGCCTCCAAATTAATTATTTAATGTAAAAATTTCACTATTTTCTATATAAAATATTCCATATATATGAAAAAATTAATTTAAATTTATTAGGTGCTCCTACACATCCTAAATGATTTTTATACATCTTTTAAAAAAATTCCTCATACTTTTTAAGTGCCTAATTTAATTATTTTACCTCTAAAATACTATTCCTACACATAAAAATTCAAATAAAATATTCATAACGTATAAGAAAATTCACAAAATTACATAAAATAATTCAACACTCCTCTAACAAATATTCTAAGAAAAAAAATATTTTCATGCATATGCAATATGCTCACGATAATTATTTCATATAAAAATTACTATTTATGCACCGTAAAATCAATAAAATATTCATTAAGCATAAAAGGACTATTTTGACTATTCTAAATATTCTTTCAAGTCCTTAAGGATTACTTTTTACCTTCAAAACATTTTTCACATGTGTTTAATATTGAATTTTTATTAAATTCTAGTTTTAACGGATACCGGTTATTACATGGACGAGATCGAAGTATCAAAAGTTAGAATAAGCAATGGTGAAAAAATTTTTGTCAAAAGAAAGGAAATTACAGCCATTGAGAGCTGTACAAGTACAAAGTTAATTATAAATGCGTTATTTGTGCTCGAAATTGACCAAAACTTACCGAGTGTGACACGGTTACTTGACAAGGAATTTTTGTGATCTTTGAGACTATCAATGCTTGATTAAAGATGGTAGTGATCAAGAAGTATTTAGAATCAGAATGAGAGGCAAGAGCTTCTCTTTGAATCCAATGGAGGAGGAGCAAGCAACTTATCCTATTGATGTGAATAATGTTGAAACTTGGCATAAAAGACTAGGTCATTTTCACTATGCTTGTAGCTTCGAATATTATAAAGAAAGGAATTGGTTTAGGGTCTATCTAACTTAGAGATAGAATTACCAAGTTGTAAGGCCTATCAATATGGCAAGCATGCAAGATTACCCTTCAAACAATCAGCTTGGAGAGCAACAGAGTGGCTACAACTAATTCACAAAGATTTGATCTGGATATTCGAGGACTCCTTCACTCAAAGAAAGTAAATATTACTACAAGTGTGTTTTGGAGATTCAAATAGTGGATTGATAACTAAAGTTGTTGCCGGATCCAAGTTTTCAAATTTGATAATGGCAAGGAGTACATCTTAGAACAATTCAACTTGTTTTATGAGGAGACATGCATTGACCATTCTTATCACTCAATTTTTTACCCTATTTATTTTCATGAATTTTTCTAAAAAAATAATGAAAATATCAAAATTAAATACTTCCTTAATTTACTTAATTTTACAAACTTTTATCATTTTTTAAGATTTTCAAGAGTTTCAAGATTTTTGTGTTTTAGATAAAATTATCAAACCAAAAATATCGAGTGAAAAAAATGAGTGAAAAGAGAAAAAAATTATCATTAATAAAATTTTATTATCCTAAATCAATTTAATTAGGCCTAATCTTATTTTAAGATAGGTTAATCCAACTTGGAGACTAAGTCACTCCTAGTAGAGATTAGGAATAATTAAGTTAGGGGTATAAATATCATTAAAAAATAAAAATAGAAGGGAAGCAAAAAGTTAAAGAACTAGAAAAATAATAATAAAAAAATCCTCTCTCCCTTAATAAACCCGGTAACCCGTAGGTCAACTCCTAGACTCACTCGCCTCTTTCTCTCCCAAAACCACCACTTTCTTGCCAACATCACCCCAAAACTACCTCAAACTTGAAGCTCAACCTCGGATTAACCCTTCCCAATTGGTTTTCATGCTAAAAAATGGCAAAGGTGGTCAAAAAACAAGAGAGGAGGGAAGCCACCCAACTCGTTTCCGAACCCAAACAAATCTCCCATTTTCTAGCCAAAATGATGTTGCCGACTCCATAGAAACACCCTTCATCCTCCTAAAAGCCAATCCCACTAAAAATCCTAATGAAATATTGCTAGAATTAGTCGAACCAAAGATGAACTCATTTCCCAACTTGTTTTACAAACCCATTTTAATCCTCAAATACAAGCCAAATCCGACCTCCAAACCACTAGAGAACTACTCCTTAGAGTCTAGTCAATTGATTCAAACCTTCATTTTACCTCATTATCACCGAAATCACTATTAGGGAAGGAGGAAAGAGTGACAATCATTGACAACTGTCGATTCTTCTTTTAATCAGTTGTGCACGACATAGCCTTCACCTAGATGTTGAGGAAGGTCAATCATCCCTTCCTCGAACAACCATGTGCCAAAAAGAAGCCGGATAGTGGTTGGAGATGTTGATAATAACTCATGTGTTTCAAGGTTAGTTTTATAAATGCGCAAGCACGTGTCCCACACGCGCCAACACTCGCTCATTTTTCAAATTTGCTACCAAAGATATTTTGGTTATTTCACAATAGACTAGAGGTGTTTAAACATTTCATGACCTTTATAGTGTTTTAACGAGCAACTATTTTTTCTTCCTAACCGATCGAAACTAAATCAATCTTCATTGAGGTTGAAGAAGTAGGAACCGACCCCAAAAAGTGTTTCGGTCATTTCACACTATGATAATAGTTTCATCATAGCTATTTGGCTCGAAGGTAGGTCTATAAAATTGAAAAATTTTAATTTACATAATTCATAGATTATTTTGGAATAAATTGTGATACTATTGTTGAATATTAAAGTGTGATTTAGATACATCGTTGTGTATCGAACCCAAAAAGGTCAAAGACTTCAAGTATTTTGAGGAGTGATAAGGCTGATTGATTAATGCTCTACGATGAAGTTGGGAGGATGAGGCATGATTTAATTTTAAAGGTTTGTCCGAGATGAGTGTTGGTCTCGGTATTCGCACTTAAAAATGATTTTGTAGTTGTTGTCTCGGTATTCGCACTTAAAAATGATTTTGTAGTTGTTTTAGCTTATATGATTGATCCAACATGTTGGTTGTGATGTCTTAATTATGTGATGTTCATGTCCAAAGCATGACGTGAATGATTTGTTGTTCATTGAACCAAAGTTATCGATGGCTTCTTACTCATATGGACGAAGCTATTAGTAGCTTTCAAATATTTTAATTATTTTTTATATAAGCTAAAGTTGCAAGAGACATGCTATTTTTATTTTATGTGAATAATTTCGATATGGATCTGTAGTCACAAGGAACAAGCCATTTTTATTTTTATGAATTATTTATGATATGAGCTATAGTCGTAAAAGACTTGTCATTATTATTTTATGTGAATGATTTCGATATAAGTCTGCAATCGAAAGAGGCTTGCCATTTTTTTATTTGAATGACTTATGATATGGACTATAGTTAAAGGAATTTTTTATTTTATTTTATTTGAATGATTTTTTATTTTATGTGAATTGAAGTTGTTGGTGGCTTTCCACTTGTCTAAAGTCACCAGGTGACCTCCTTTATCTCTCTAATTATGTGAACCGAAGTCGTTTCTAACTTCCTATTTTTATAGAGCAAGTTGTCGATGGCCTCCTAATTAGGTCAATATAGGCTTATAATCCTTAGAGGCTCGCCTATTTACCGATATAGGTTTGCGGTTGGTTAAGGACTAGCTAAAATTTCAATTTCTCCTCCCTTTTTTCCCTTAGAGTATGAGTATAGGCCTTTAACCAATCTAAATCCTAAATTACTAGAACAATTTATCCTAAAAAAATAAATTCACTTAAATAGGCAACTTCATAAAATACTAGAATTAGATTTTAATTTTCACATACATACGAGCATAGTCTACCTCATATGGGACGGGATAATTATGATTTTTATCTTTCCCACTCGTAACTAACCTTTTACCCAAATATTTTTATAAAACAGTTTTGTTTAGGGTTTTTTAGTTTTCTCGATTGCTAGGTGGCCACTCTGCTAGTACTGCAAGCCCCTATCAATAAGCATCAACTTATAGCTCCATAAACTCCACAAAAGAATAGAGTGAATGAAAAAAAAAAAAAATTAGGACAATCATAGAAATAGTTAGATGCATGCTTCATGAGAAAAGATTACTTAAGAAGTATTAGGCAAAGGTTGCAAAAAATTGTAGTGTTCTTGCCAAATAGACTTTCTACCAAAATAGTAAATGAGAAGATTCATTTTGAGGCCTAGTATAAATTTAATCCTTTATTAAAAAATCTTAAATTGTTTGAATGTTTGTGTTTCACTTACCTAGCATAGATCAAGAGAGACAAACTTGACAAAAAGGTTGAGCCTAGCATCGATATCGGATACAATACAATCTCAAAAGTTTATAGAGTTTTTCAACCTCACACAAGGAAAATCATGTTAAGCATATATGTGCATTTTATAGAACATGAGCGAGTGGAGCTGAGATGACGAAGAAAAAAAATTCAAATTCATGATTTTCTTACAAGATTAGGATGAGCATGTGGATGAACCTCTTATAAAAGACACCGGATTACTATCTAATATTTATCAAAGATGCAATTAGTAGTTATTGAGCTTGTAGAGTACTAGAAAGTGAAAGCAAAAAAAAAAAAAAATCCAAATGGAGAGTTGTATTGTAAGAGAAACTCATCATAATAATAATTTTTTTTTAATGGAAATTTGGAGGAGAAAATCTATGTTGAGCAACCCGAAGACTTTGAAGTAAAAAGGCAGGAGAATAATGTTTATTTGCTAAAAAAGACCTTGTATGGTCTCAAATGGGCAAAGAGGACATGGTAAAGCAGAATTGATAAGCATATGTTGAAGTTAGGCTTTATCAAAAGTGTTAGTGAATCAACCTTGTATGTCAAAGGTGATCAATAAGATTTTATAGTGATTTCCTTATATATAGATGATCTAGACTTTTGATATGACTGATTTGGAAGAAATGACTTCTTTGAGATGGAGGGAAAAAAAATCATTGGTTAAAAGAAGTACACAAATGAGGTTACAAAAAAAAATTAGCATGGAGGATTGTAAGAGCATGAGCACTCCAATATGTTAAAAAGAGAAGTTAAGGAAGGATGATGGAGCTGAAAGAGTGGATGAAGCACTCTAAAGGAGCTTGATTAGTTGTCTGAAGTATCTCACAGCAACAAGACTAGATATTTTGCATGCTGTGAATGTGTTGTCAAGGTTTATGAACTGTGCTAGTGCAGTTCACCTCAAGACAGCAAAAAGAGTTGTTAGAAATGTTAAGGAGACCTTGAACTATGGTGTCAAATTCAGTGCATGTCAAAATTTCATGCTGCAAGGTTACTCTGAAAATGACTTGGCAAGGTCTCTAGATGACAAGAAAAACGCCTCAGGTTATTGTTTTAGCCTTGGATCAGGAGTATTTTCACGATGCTCTAAGAAGCAGGAGGTTGTTGCACAGTCAACAACTGAAGCTGAATTTATTGCAGCTACAACAGTTGTTAATCAGGCTTTACAGCTAAGAAAAATGTTGATTGATTTACACTTGAAGCAGGTGACAAGTACAGAAGTGATGATGGACAAGTAGACAACCATAACTATCTCCAAGAATACTGTCTTACATGGGAAGACAAAGCATTATAATATTAAATTATTTTTCTTCAGAGAAATATAGAAAGATGGTGCTATATGTTTGAAGTACTGCAAAACTAATGATCATCTCCCAAATATCTTCACAAAGACTCTTCCAAGAAGCAGGTTTGAGTTTCTAAGAGAGAAGCTCAGAATCTGCACCAATTGATCAAAGAGGAGTGTTGAAGGTGTGCATCAACAACTGCAGATTTTTTGAAGATTTGTAGAGTTGTTGATATGGCTGTAAAATGCTAACTAGGCCAACGTAGGTTGTTGCATACGTATAATTGAGGTTTCAGACTTAGGATCAAGCGTGAGGTGGCCTGGATAGCACGTTTTGAGGGCTCGAACAACAAATCATGGGCTCTAGAGAAGAATTCGAGACTGCATCAGCACCACATGTTATCTTTGACCAAGTTTTTAGGAGTTGTGGTTTGAATTTCTGTTAATAATGTTAATAACGATTAATGACAGTGGTTTAGAATGTTTGTTAGTCCTGCAAACATGTCTATACATGCTTGCTTTTATTTTTGAAATTTTATTACGTTTTTTTTTTTTTTACGTATTTAAGAAGTTAATCATGCAATGGAAGATGATAAGTTTTACTGCAGATTCTATTTCTTTTCGTTCTTGCCTTCTTTCATTACTTTAAAAAATAAAAAAATAAAAAAATTCAACAAGGACTAAAGTCCAGCAAGGTCTGTAGAAAAGATTTTCCTTACTATAGTGCAATTGGCTTTCGTCGTTTTCATCCAAAGTTAGAAATATCCCTTAAAAAACGAAATAGAAAATTGAACAAAATATGATTGCTTTGTTCCCAAACATTAAGCAAGATATCTGCACTTCACTAATTAACAATCCATTCTGACGAGACGTTGCAATTGCTTAGGAGCCTTAGATTTACAGTCAGTTTAACTCAATCATTAAAGAATCAAGGAATGTTGATATGTACATTTAAATACAGCTACAGCAACCAGCAATACAATTTCTTTATTTCATCTGTTCAGTCACCGGAACAGTTCCAAATTCAAACTCAAAACCATCAGCACTTATTTTCAGAACAAGGTCTGTGCTTGCACTTTACTGATGCTAAGACATTAGTACATGGACATTGTAGTAGGAGATCAACCATACTATGTAATTAATACATAAAACGGCAACCGATGGCCTCATCAAACCTGGACCAATTTATTCAACAACTGCAAATTTATTGGCTGCTGTTTATTTAGCATTTCCAGCAAGAAGCTGCAATTATGGGTTTTGATTTCCAGCCAAGAACCAAGCACCCCTTTTCTTCAACAACCGTGTAACCATCACAAACCTTATTCTTCACCAGCCATTGCTTTGCCTGAGCCATCATCTTAGTGGGGGCAGCCTGAAATCCTGCACGGCTCATCCTCCTACGCCACTGATCCACCCTCTCATGCCGCTCTACCCTTGCTGGCCCCTCACAGCTCACAATGTTCTTTATCTCTTCTGCGAAATAAAACTGCTCCATCTTGGCACGTCTGGTGTCATACTTGGGCAGCATAGCATCCAAGGAGTCAAAAATTGCGGAATAGTAATGCAGTGCTTCCATGAATCTTCCCAGAAAGAATGGACCATTGTGGCTTGAATCTTGTTCAACTAGAACAAGAACCTTTGGTGAGAGCTCATGAATAATCCGCAAGACTGAATTCAGAGCTCCCCTACTTTCTTTAACCACGCAATGGAGTTGAAGAATGCTGTTGACGACTAGGACTTCACCTTCGTTGGTTTTGATGTTTTCAGGCCTTAAGTTTTCCAAGTTGCTTTCCACCACTGAGAACTCCAAATTGATTCCCATGTCTTTTGCATATTCCTCCAGTCCATCACCGATGATTCCGAATCTATCAACACAGAGTCCAACACCAGTAATTCGAAGACGGCTGGGTGCTTTTCCAGCACGTTCGGCGAGGCTTTGGATAAGCCGGCGCCATTGGTGACCTTGTGATAATCCAAGTGTCATTCCTAGGTCCACCACATGAACAAAACTCTCTCCCTCAAAGGCTTCCAAAATGGCATTATTGGCAACAAAGTGACCGAACCGAATATGTGGGCAAATTTCATAAACAAGGCGTAAAGCTTCTTCCTTCTTATCTGAGGCAACGTCCATTATGTTCATCGTGGGTGCAACAAGACCAACAGCCCCTAGTGGTTGAACCAGAGAGAGCCTGTCGGTGAGGCCTTGGACGAAGCAAGATGCCACGCGTTGGAAAGAAGAGCCAAAGACCAAAGCATTCGATCGGAGCTCAGATAATAAGGCTGAGGCATGTGACTTGTCACGACAAGCCACAGCCTCAGCACAAGCAATTAGAAGCTGAACAAGTCTCATTCCATCAGCATTCCCTTCTTCTTCATTTCCACCTTCCTCAGCATTGATCATGGCTGCTGCTGCCTCTTCGATAGCCTCAGCTGCAAGATATCTTTGCGTATAAGTCCATATATGATCTCTGAAATGAAGCTTAGGAATGCTATTGAAGCTATTAGTGCTACTGGTGCGGCAAATGCTGTTTCCACCACTATAAAGGTTGCTACTATTACTTCTTACGGATTCAACCAGACTTGAGGATCGTTTGATCCTCTTAGCTTCTCTGGCTTCTTCTGAAGAAGGAAGGATCCAGGAAACAACATTGCTCTCACATATGGGCAAATAAGGGTGCCGATAGCAAGCCATAGCTGAAAGGCTGAGATCAAGGCCACTCCTTTCACTTGCAGTTTCATCATTGAACTCCTTTGACAAGAAACTATGAGCCATCTCTCTCTCTCCCACTCACACACACACGCACACACACAGACGGGAGCACACACTTCTGGTCTTTCTCTAAAGATATATCAGTGAGGCTCTGGAAGAACCTTCACAAAGAAAAAGCATAATATAGCTAGAGGAGAGCGGCTGCTCTTTTCTTGTTCGTGAATTACTAGGTTAATGCATATATACTTCATATGAAACCAAGAAAGTTAAGACAAATTTGATGTCTTCCTAATCTGTGGCATAGATAGAAGCAAAATGCATAGAGCAATGAGACTACTTCCCATTATCTGTCTCCCAAGATTTTTGGATTTCTTTCCTTGGAAAGTCTTGGGCACACTCCAGCTAAGGTGGCTACTTTTTATTTTTCATAATTCCAACAGTTGAAAAATCTGAAAGGGGTAAAACATCATTTCCGCAAGCTCCTGTTCTCTTCAAGTTTATGGAGTATCTTTTACCTTGCAGCTATCCATATATAGTTTGGGATAAGTTTACTAAGTCATATCCATTATCAATAGGGGATTTTATAAGCGAAAGCAAGGACTAAAACTGGGTATGCTTAAGGGGTAAACAAGGCATGCGCAGCACAAAGAAACTAATCAAATTAGACTTAATTCGTTTAATGAAGGTAAATATTAACGGTTCCTTAATCAGGAAGCAAACATACCCAGCAATAATTGAATTATAACAAAGATTTATATGATCCATTAATTGTAGTGTAAATTCAGACTGAAGTGCTTGTCTTCTTGAGCATGATCTTACAAATTAGATTAAACCTGAAACCTCTAAAAGTTAACACTCGTTTTCTTGCCCATTAAAAAGCTTCTGTAGAAAATAAATTTTACATATCTACTTATCCACTTCTTTGCACTGGATATATATATATATAGGTTAGACCTTCTGTTTAATTAGTCTGATCTTGTACTCATATATGCTTCAATCGTAAGAAAAATTCCACAAT
The DNA here is from genome assembly GCA_963924115.1 of Dovyalis caffra. NCBI lineage: Eukaryota > Viridiplantae > Streptophyta > Magnoliopsida > Malpighiales > Salicaceae > Dovyalis > Dovyalis caffra. Next base: position 1,464,239 of record CAWUPB010001009.1, read on the forward strand.
CGTTAAAAATAAACAAGTTTGAAATATTTATGTATAAACATGTATCCACAACCTAATGGTTTAGACTCTCAAGTTGATTCATGTATGCGCCTAACTGCTCTCTATCTCCCTAACATAACGTATAGTTTTGATATCATTCGCTTTGATTTGAAGCTTATACTGGTATATAGTTGAAAAGATACTTACATGCGTCTACACCTACATCTATATATATATATAGAGAGAGAGAGAGAGAGAGAGAGAGAAGCAGTTTCGTTTTTGGACCAGTATACATGCTGAAATAAGTTCAATATGGAATGATTTGCCGACTTATATGAGAACATCCAGAAAAAACAACACAGATTATTGTAAGCATACATCCAGATGGCATGGAGTTCGTGTACAGGACTATGAAAACACAACATATACAAATAAAATAGGTATATGTAATTTTGATTTTAATGCATGGATCATTCAAACTTACAAGACTCATTTTTCGATAATTTCCGGCTTAATAGCATATTCTGAAATTCAACAATATCATAGTAGCTAACAAGAAATTAACATTAATATACAAACATATAGAGATATACATGCCACTGTCGCACTGAGTCTGTCGATGCCACTGTCTGGGTCATGATCCTGCAACATTGGACAGGAGGGAACGATGCTCTCCTCGGATTAGAATTTTTTTGTATCATTTTCATTCTAGAACATCCAATCAAGAGGAACACAAAGTTATTATTATTATTATTCTGGGAAGTGGGTAATGGCCTAATCGGGCTATAATAGAATCAGTTTTTATATCCTTCATCAAGTTAATTATTTTTCAATATTTCAAGTGAGTATTCAATATATCATTCTAATAAATTTTTTCAGATAAATTATTAAAAAAATCATATGACTTGTTCATAATTATTTTTTTTTCCCCGAAAATGCCAGGACATGTTTTTTTAAATGTATTTTTTGTAAAAAAAAAAAATCATATACAAGTCATATGATATTTTATAACGTTTTGGCTGAAAAATTGACTAAAAAATCAGATAAAAAACTCATTGAAAATATAGAAATATAATTAATTATAATAACAGATTGGACAATGATTTTATTATATAAGGATTGGACTTTTTTTTAATGTAAAATGGTTTCTTTTTGTAGCAGCATGTCCTGTATATATGTGAAATACACGACACAATATCACAAAAGACAAAAGGCTCAAGTACTAGTTAAAAATGTCAATAAATCTATGGAAAACTTCATTTTTTCCTTGGACAGGAATGAGGGAGATAGCTCTAAAAGATCGCTGGAGTTGCGTGGATGAGCAGAACATTTCAACTTCGGTATTCATAGCTATGTATTAGTTGTAAACAATTCCAAATTTTGGGACGTATATATTAATTTTGTCCGAATATTACCCCTTAAATATAGGCAATGCAGTTTTGTATATATCTATAGGATTGATCCGGCCAAAAAATTAATTTATCGAATTTAAAAAAATAAGAGTAAAAAAGGAAAAGGAAAAGAAAGGATGAAACTTTACGATATTAGGATTCTTTTGAAATTGAAGAGTACATAGAATTTGATGATAGAAGAGGTCTATCTCTATTGAACTAATTCTAAAAGGAAAAAAAAATTCTAATCTTAGCATGATTTTTACACTGGACACATGATTCTTCCCAGCTTAGGTGAAAACTCCATTTCAATTGGAACCAACCGATCGCTTTCATGCAACCAAAATATGAACCTTGTGATGGTTTCACGAACAAGAACTTGGTAAAATTCTTCACGATAGAGATATATATTTAGCTTATCTTCACATTTTTGTTTGTAGGATAATGAAAGGGCAATAATTTTGTTTCGTTTGTGGATTATAATACTTAAAGCATGCAAATTGCCAAGAAATTTGGACAGTATTATGCAACAATTAGGCAATTAATATTGGAAATGGACTAACTCCAAAAGCTCAAATTCAAAATTAAGGAAGGTCTTCCAAAAAGCTTTGATAAAGAAGTTTTGTTTGCAAGTTGGTGGGACACAACACAATACATAGAAGGGGATTGTATTGTTTAATAACAACAAGGAAAGGAAAGATTAGAAATTTGATCCATTTATTCCCACTAGATGTTGAAGGGGATTTTCTATTCTAAACCATAACAAAAAAAAGTTAATTGTGCATCGGTTTTCAGCCACGAACGAATTCATCTCAACTTGTATCTTATAATCCAAACATTCTAAGTTAATTGTGCATATTTAGTAGCTAACAAATGGATCAAAAAGTTAGAAAGGATTTTCCAATTAGAGGTAAGAATCGAGAATTAATTAGGTGATTTGTTGTTTCAAAGGGAATAATAAAAAAAGATTTTGATGTTAAAAATGAGTTTATAAAAGTCCTTAGGATGATGAAGAGGTATTTATATCTAAAAACGATAACAAATCCATTTTCGAGGAAAAAAGGCAGCTTGCGACTTTTCTTTAAAAGAAAACATTTGACGATACATTGTGTGTCTTTTGCTTTTTTTGGTTTGTGTTTTTAATATCTATTGAGATTGGGCCTGGTTCACTTGGCCCAAGTGTGTGGACCTCTAAGTGCTCGCCCAAGTATGATAGCCTATAAGTGCGGGCCTAATGTGCGATCTAAGCTCACCTCACTTTTTTTCTTTTTCTTTTTTATTTTCTTTTGTTCTTTTGACTCGTTTTCCTTAGGTTTTTTTTTTCATTTTTATTTTTATTATTTAATTATTTAATTTGACGTCCGTAAATTTTTGGAGTTTTTTCCCTTCAATTAAAACTTTAAATAAATTAAATATGATATATATTTACTTTATGCTTAAAACACATCCATGTTACTATTATCATAATCCAATTTTGATCCTCAAAATTTATAAGATTTATCTACAAATTTAGAAATCCAAAAAATAAGTGCACGTTTCTATCTAAAAAATTTTCCCTCCCTCCCACTCTCTCTATCTCTTTCTTTTTCTCATCCTCTCTTGCTTCTCAGCCTTTCTCTCACTCTCTCTCTCCCTCCATTCCTCTCTATCTCTCTCCATTTAAATTTTACAGCTTTTTAGCTTGGTCTACACATAAAATCATTGCACCGATTGTACGGACCAAGCACAAATCAAAAAAAAAAAGTGTGTTAGACGAATTAAATAAAAAAAAATTAAGAAAATGAGATATTAAAAAGAAGAAGAAGAACGAAGAGATATTCAAGAGAGAAAAGAGGGGGAAAAATTATTAGTATTACTAAAGAAACTAAATTAGGTGGTGGTTTTCCTGTTTCATTACTATTCACACACACTCAATGATACTCGTGGACTCAGCCTTCCAATCCTCTTAGTTGTCTATCTATCATTTATTCTCTCTATCGTTCGTTTCTTCTCTTTAGCCTTCCATTTTTAACATAAGATCCTAACCCATTCACCACAAGATGCAATCCATGTTGATAAAAACTAAATTAGGGTGGTGGTTTTCCTGTTTCATTACAGTTCACACACACTCAATGATACCGTGGACTCGACCTTCCAATCCTCTCGGTCGTCTATCTATCATTTATTCTCTCCGTCGTTCGTTTCCTCTCTTTAGCCTTCCATTTTTAACATAAGATCCTAACCCATTCACCACAAGATGCAATCCATGTTGATAAAAACTAAATTAAGGTGGTGGTTTTCCTATTTCATTACTCGTTCACACACACTCAATGATACTCGTGGACTCGGCCTTCCAATCCTCTCGGTCGTCTATCTATCATTTATTCTCTCTCGTCATCCGTTTCCTCTCTTTAGCCTTCCATTTTTAACATAAGATCCTAACTCATTCACCATAAGATGCAATCCATGTTGATAAAAATTTAATCTCCATAATCAATCATTGTCCGTCACATGTCCCACCTTATCTCATTCATTTAAAAATAAAAATCTCATCCTCTCCTCTCATCTTCTCTTTCTCGTTTTTCTTGGCCTTTCTTACCAAGATTGTCCTTACTTCCTTTATCCTTTATGTTGTTTCATCTCTCTTTTTTCTATCCTTGCTTTCCTTTTTCTTTATGTTCTCTCTTTTTTTTCTCCTAAACTAACCATGTTTTTTTTTTCTCAAGATACTCTATTGCATTTTTTTTATAAAAAGTAAGCATATTTCTCAAAGAGAAAAGAGTTGGAGAACCGACTAAAGTTACATATACGGGATATACAAATTGATGGGAACAAGCTCCCATGAAAACTAAGCAAAAGAGCTAGAACTAGAAAGTTGTTCAAGGAATCTAGCATTATAGATTGCAAGAAAAACTCATAAGTAAACCCGTGCTAGCTATCCGGAACCATATACAAGGCTCAACAGACTTACAAAAACCTTGCCGACAAGACCAAAAGAAAACAAATGACAAAGTAAAAGTGACTACTAACCAATTTAAAGAAGAGTATGGTCCTTCTCATGGAAATGAAAGACCATGAAGAAGAGGGCTTGAAACTTCCCGAATAGACGAGCAATGGTTGAGAGAGAGCCATCAAAAAGCCATTTGTTGCTCTCTTCCCAAATCGGATAAACGATGATGGCTAATGAAACCCGTCGCATTCGGGCTTCCGGATTATTACGTCAAATTGAGAGACCCCGAATGGCATTAGCAAGAGTGGACATACTATGATTAATTCCGAGCTAACTCCGAATCCGACCCCATAGGCTAGTCGTCCATGGACATGCAAAAAACAGATGGGAATGGTATTCGGGAGCTAGCCAGACGGAGCGAGCAGAGAGCTATCATTCGGGACAAAATGGAGACGGTCAACGGCTTTTAACTCGTCATGAACCGCTAACCGGAGAACAAAGAAGAGTCGCGGTAGGGTCCATGGTTCCCAAACAACTCGGTTCCAATTTAATAAGGCCCCCATTAGGCGCGGACCAACAAATTTCCCTCGACCCCAATCTTCTAAGCAACCGCTGGACCGAACACTCGTTCCAAAAAGCCTCTATGAGCCTATCTCCGATCGAAAGAATACCCTTCCACAAGGGTGAGGCTGTATGATGCACTTGGGTATCCCGGATCAAAGAGTGTTTCAAGTAGAAATGGTGAATCCATTGGATCCGCAGCAAGTCGGTTTTGCGATGGATGTCCCAAAGCTCGCCTAGCGAGAAAGCATTGATTAAGCGTTTTGAGATCCCAAACCGTCAAACCCCTTCGACTTATGATAGCTCAACACCTTTCGGAAACCGGAGCTGAATGACATTTTCGAAGATCTCCGAGTCCATAGGAAATTCGACGGATGTCGGTGAAACGGCAAATGACCATAGACGGAATGGGGAAGATGGCTAACTAAAACTCGTATAATGCCTACGAGAAATGACACGAGAAACTTAAGGTAGCTCGCATATGAGAGATTCTTACCCAACCAACCCCGCACCGCCGACTCCGGGCTCGAAACAATAGGGAGAATTGGCTAGCAAGGAGGCAATACAGTCGAAAGGAACCCCAAGATAATGGAAGAGGAAGGTGCCTTCGGTAAATCCGGTATCTTAGAGTAAATATTACTTAAGGTCGGTGTCGATGCCCCTAAAATAAAGAGAGGATTTGGAGGCATTGATAGTCGACCCGAAGTTCGACCAAGCCGACTCGAGCTGGGACGATAAGCACCGTACGGAGGCTCTATCCCTCGACAAAGGAGCATGATATCATCCGTAAACGCAAGATGACCGATTCGAAGAGGCCCACACCGAGGGTGATACTAAAAATCTGTCGTTGTGGTAGAAAGTTGGAGCATACGAAAGAAGTACTCCATGCACAAAATAAAGAGGTAAAGAGAGAGAAGATCACCTTGTCGAATACAACTTTGGCCTTTGAAGAAGCCAAAGATTTTATCATTGATCGAAGCCGAATAAGAAGGCGTCTCCACACGAGTCATAATCAAGTGGACAAAAACGCTAGGAAAGCCAAGATGGCGAGAGGAGATCTCGTAAAAATGACCACCGCATTAAGTCGAAGGCTTTTTTGAAGTCCACTTTGAGAAGACAATGCGGTGAGGCACGCTTACAACCATACTATCGGAGGAGCTCCCGAAGAAGATGAATATTATCCGACATCCGCTCGTCGCCTAAGAATCCATTTTACATAGGGTTGATAATATCAACCAAAGCATTAGCTAACCGAGAGAAGAGAATCTTCGAAATAACTTTATACACAACATTACGAGCACGATATCGATCGATAATTCGTCGGCGACGATGCATTAGCCGATTTAGGGATCAAAGCAATCATCGAGTGGTTGCTTGCTCGAGGAGCCGACCCGAGCTAAAGAAATTCTTCACCGTATCACAAAAGTCCTTCCCCACTACACCCTAAGCCTCGTTTAAAGAATATCGAAGAGTAGTCATCCGAACCAAGAGCTTTGTTGTTCTCAATCCCAAATAACGTGACTCGATAGTCTCATTGAAAATCGAGGCGAGGAGCATGTCATGCACATTAGCCACTAAGCATGGCCTTTGGGAGATTACGACGACCTCAACAAGACTCGGTAGCCTTTGTCGTGCCCGATAGAGATTTGAAGTAGTCAACAAAAAGCCCTCCGACGAGTGGCTAGTGAAGTAGTAGGTCGCCCATTTGTGTCCATAAGAGTCGTTATAAAGTTTTTCTTGTGACTCGACTCATGAGAGTGTGAAAAAATCGACTGCGCTTGTCGCTCTCTTCTAAGTATTGGCACTTAAACTTTTGACTAAGAACATTCTCTCGATGGACTTAAGATTAACCAATTCCAGCCGCAATTGGTGCTCTCGATCCATGAGAACATGGTTATCACGGTCATTCCGAGGGGCTCGTTGAAGAGCCTCTAAAGCCTCGGAGGCTTGGCCAACCCGCTCCGAAATATGACTAAAGTGGAGCCGATTGAGCGACTTTAACGGGCCTTTGAGAGCCTCGAGCTTGTGACACGGTGTAAACATGGGACTCGCCCGGGACATTATCGCCTTAGTGCTGATCCACCAACGGCCGAAAGACGGAACATGGACCATAGCGGATTCGCGAGGACTCAATCGATCTTGGTCCGGATAGTAAAGTGGCTCTCCGAATATGGCGGATCGGTGAGACCCGGATCTAGACAACAAGACCAAAAATCCGTTATCGAATAAGTAGTCCCCGCAGCGTCGTTGTGCTTGTCGACCTACAAGAGAATGGAATTAAAGTCGCCGAGTATAAGCCACGGACAACGGGGAGACCAAGAACGTAGATCCGCCCATAACTCTCGATGCTCGAATAATCGTGTTACGACCATACACGAAGGTAGCTTGAAAAACCCGCCGATGGACGAGACTCGCGAATGCTAACATTGAGAGCTTATGGAGTAGCGACAAGAAGATCTACTTCGTGGTATCGGGATTCCATAGGAGGAAAATTCGGGCCTTGGTGTCCTCCGAACCATTGGAGGCAATCCGCCACTTTCGAAATCAAAAACGATGCATTTGAGAAATCTTGACGAGACCGAGCTTGGTCTCTACCAAAGCATAAACATCAATTTTTTTCTCGTCACATGAGGCTTGCAATCTCATGTTGCTTAAGGGGATTATTAAGACCCCTCACATTCCAGTCGAGAATAGTCATGTGGTAGCCGAGAAGGTGAGGACCCTCTTAGTACTCGCGTTTAACCTTATGACTCTTCTACCGAACGGATTGCTCCGGCGGGTGCTCGAGAAGGCCATCGATAAGTGGGCATGTGGAGATAACGTACGCTACCGAAACCTCCCCGAAACCGTACCCTCGTCAAAGACCTCACTCGTCATACCACCTAACCCGTAGACCCCGACGACCGTGGAGCCTTATCGCCCTTGCCTCTTGACCGTCCCAGCATCGCCTGGACCGATCGAGGCTCGGCGTCAAGTGCACTACTTAGGCTCGCCGCAATAGCTTTACCCTTTGAATACTAAAGAGCCAATTCTAACTCCGTGGCCGTCCGATCCCCCGACGGGCTCGCGCCTAAGCTTTCGGCACCTACCGAGCGGACTCCAATAGCGGAGACTACGCACGAAGAGCCAACCTTGTTTTGGCGGTGGCTTTGCGAGTAACTCGTCCGTCATTCCCCGAAGCTACCGCAGCCTCGAAAATATTGGGTTCGACTCGAGCCTCGCCGACGGAGCCTTCGCCCGCACTTCGGCCGCGAGCGAGACCTTTGCGCTTGGCATCACTAGGCCTAGCCCGACTCACTCGTCTCTACCCTATTCACATGCTTGCTCGAGGCCGATCGCTCGACACCGGTGACATCACACAAGAGGTTGTGGAATGGCCCATAACGTGACACTTTTTTGCGAGTGGGTAGGTAGAGTTTCGTAAACCACTTGTTGTAGAAGAGTGAATCCATTTGGTAAAATATTAATTACCCTCAACAACTCCTCCATAATGTTAAGCTCAATCAACACTCGGGCATACGAGATCCATTCCATTGAGGCGGTAAGCCGATCACACCGAATGGGCTTACCAAGGAGGTCGGCCACTTTCAACAAACACATCGGAGACCAACACTTAAGTGGAAGATTCGAAGCTTCACCCAACCGGAACCAATGTCATTTTCGTAGTCGAAAAATCAAAGAACTCGTGCATGGGCCGCAACAATAAAGGCCTACCGTAGATCAAGTAGGGCCCCCATTCGAACCGAAGACCTCCGAGTCAAATTTATAATCGAGCCAACCCAAATCATAAATTGAAAGGGAGGCCTAACATTTTCGAGTACTAGCAATAATACCACCGAGAGCTCGAAAACTTAGAGATCTCCTCGTAATATACCCAATAAGGTAGTATTTTTATAATTCACACCGCGAGTCATCCTTAAGCAAAACATAAGATTTACTTTCGGTAATAACGATAAAGTGTGTGAGCTTAGGGCATAAAGCCGAGTCGCGATTAGTGGCAAATAAATCTCTCCATTTTGAAGTAAGGTTGGGAGAAATACCTAGGTTCGAAGTAATCCGAATGTTGGGGCAAGCAACTCGTTTAAGGGCCAGCCGAGCTCAAGAGAGGAGAAGCGAGTTGCGGCGAGGTCACCGCTTGGCACACCTTCCGAAATAGACCTAATGGGTTGGGAGGGAATGGACCGGATCTGGAGCAGGGGAGAAAAGGCCCTCGGAACCAGCTAGGTGGGAATGGTGGCGAGTGGAAAGTTTCGGAGGGAACCTAATTGGTCTCCAAAATCTGAAAATTTTCGACAAGATACCAAATTTAACTTTGAAAATTTTTGGCGGGAAGCCAAAATTTCCCTCAAATTTTCTCCGAAATCCGAATCTTCTTCCTCTAAAAGTTCGACTTTCGATTCGATTCCGTTTCATCGGAGCTGATTTCGACCTCCTCTTCAGCAAGAGGAGGAGGAGGAGCAATGGATTTGGACCCGAAGCCACATTTCGGCAAAAGGTTTTCGAAGAACGAGTGGTCGCAACCAAACTTGAACCGAAGGAGGAGCGACCATGGACGTAGGCGAGAGGTACCACCTGGAGCGTCCGAGCGTCCGTTCTCCTTCGTAAGTGAATCGGTTTTCTTCTTCTTCTTAGCCATTAGAGCTAGGAAGAAGGGTGAGGAAGGGACAACGAAAATGTCGGGGAGAGAAAATCGAAGGAAATGGGGGAGCGAGGAGGAGAGAAGAAGGGGGAGGAAAATGGCGGGGACGAAGATGGGGACGAAGAGAAGGCGGGCGAGGGAAGAAGGTGAAGGGGCTTAGGTAGTGGATTCAAAGGAGGCGATAACCGGAGCTTGAGGGAAAGGAATCCATAAGATGAGAGCATCTCTCTCTTCTCTCTCTCCTAGTGGCGCACAAACTACTTACTCTATTACATTGTTATACTTGGAGGTGTGCTTTTTTTTTTTCGAGTCAATTTCCATCTTTGAAGCTTTTGATTTAATTATTTGCTTTGCTAGGGTTTCGTACATGCCGTTTTTTTTTTTTTAGAGATACAAAGGAAGAAATATTTTATTTGTAAGTAAAAATTCATATGAAAGATTGAAAGACCCTATTTTTGCCTTTTTTTAGCAATTTTTTTTTAGGTGTGATTAACTTATAAGTGTGCATGTCTTCTTATCGAACTCGGTTTTGCCACTTTCAATTAATAATTTATTATTGATTGTTTTTTCGATCTTTGATCTATTCCATCGGAGATTGAGGAGTTGCTAATTTATTAGTAAGTGTGCAACTTTTATATGTTCCCGATGGACCTTTAGGGTCTATCATTCTCAAGTATTTCTTTGCAAGCCGCATTAATGTATATGCAGAGAGAAGTTTGATAGCAAGTTATATAAAGGGATTTGATTGTTTTAAAGAATGCGTTGAATGATAATTAAGCAAGGGAGAGAAATGGGGAGAAAGTCATTGTTGCATATATAAGTTAAAGTTAAGGAAAACAGATCATTGATAATTATCACAAACATGAAGTAGTTATTAAAATGGCAAAGATTTCTATTTTCGATGAAGCAAGTCTATAAAACTAGTGACGATTGGTATGAGGATTTAGGTCCGAGATGGGCTATGTTGTAGGGGACCTCTTCAAGATCTCTTAAAGCAATGGCAATGCAAGGATTACCAATTTGCAAGTCAATAAACATTTGGCGAAGATCGAAACTTCTTCTTTGATCCATACATTCTCTTGAAGAACGTGGTCTTTGGAATCGGTATTCAACACCAAAAAAAAAAAAAAATGGAAGAAGAAGACTATCGGAGATCTATTTTGCATGAATCCTCACAAATATAAGGTTAGCATTTTATTTGTATCATGCCAAATGATGTCCAAACAAGCAAGCTGAAAATTAACACCTAGAACAAATAATCATGTAACGAGAATACATTTTTATACAATCAATTTTATTAATTGTTTTTTTTATGAATTTACTCGAGGTTAATCCAGCTTTTTTATGTCGGATTGATATGGGACTAGCTTCGAAAAGAGGAGAATGGTTTTGATGCCTTTTGGTGGTTGGTTGATCTTTTACTAAAGCGAGTATTACTTTCTTTGAGATTTATATATTTGTGTTCATAAAGATTGACAATTTCATTGTATTTGCATGTTTTTGTGTTTCTATGTTTCCTTAAAATATTTTATAAAGGAAAGTTCTAAGCAAACTTATTTTGGACTTTATCTTTCTTTAATGCTCGGGAAGAAAGTTTTGATTCTTCCTTGAAAGATTGTAAATTTAAGGATTTCAATATATGAATAGAAAATTTTAAATTTCATTGTTGATTTTTTCGGAGAAATTTTAGATTCTTGGATATGGTTCGTTGGTTTTTCAGTTTAATTCATTAAATTGTTAAGTAATTTTATATAGCTATTTATTAGAACATGGATATTTTGAAGGAAAGATACAATATGTATTTGATTCATTATTTTTTATAAGTTTAATTTTGACTTTTTTTTTTTGTTTTTTTTTTGTTTTTCTGTAGAATCAGGGCAACTGAGGATGAGGAAGGAGAGAGGGAGTACTTTGAACACAGAAACATATGGCAGAATATACTTTTATTTAAAAATCAAATTTTTTAAAGAAGCGAACAACTCGTCGCCTCATGTGTGTGTTTCTAACTATTGAATTGTCGTAAAAATAATTGAGAGTAGCCGCTGTGACTTTTCAAAACACCATCCTTTTAACCATTCTCATCCACAAAGAAATTAAACTCATCCCTACAACATCTGTGAACCCATTTTTTTTAACTCTAAAACATATTCCAATCCACTTTAAATGACTTAAAAATGAAATCAAAGTCTTGAAATAAAAATAAATCTCTATTTTCAGCCATGAAAGAGTTTTAAATGGACACCCAATCAACTTCAATTATCGAGGTGACTTATTTGATATCCTTTTTCTTTAAAAATAAAGTCGATAATACCACAACTGCCGACTTTTCTCTCATACCTTTCTTTCTTTGATTTTTGTCCCTCTCTATCCACTAATTGTACTAGGGACTAACACGTAACTCAAATAAACTTTAGGACAAAAATGAATAGAATTCCAAAAATGCCATGGAAAAAGGCCATAAAAGTCATAGAAAAAAAAAAAAAAAACGTCACTGGATGAATAGCATTTTGTGTCTATATGAACAATATGGAAACAATGAATTTCACTGTTACTTTTTTTCAACTCTTTTAGTGTATTAGTGATGTCTCCTGTAACAAATGTGATTTAAGGCAAATTTTTTTTTTAATTTTTGTTATTAGAAAAACCTCAATTTAAGCCTTAACATATCATTCCATTATCAACCGATCCCAAACCGTTTGATTTTATTATTTTTTTCCCAAATAGAACGAATATTAGACAATGTCACTTTATATCCATCTATTTTTAGTTATGGTTAAATATTTTGCTCAATTTTCAGTGCTCGTTAGGTGTTTTTATAAAAAAATATGGAAATAAAGTCTGATTTATAACAAATAATTTTAGCATCAAATCATAGTAAATTTCATCTTTACAAGAGCTAGTGAAAGAAGGAAGGAAAAAGAATATTGATAGCGATTTAATGCTAAAATTGTCTTTCGAGACCTTTTCGAGCTTGTATTTGCGTTTGAATGGAAGTATACAACAAGCATGTATAAATTGGATTGGATATTTAGCTATAGCTAATATGGTATATAGATTGAGAAGTGACATTGTCTAATGTGCATTGTATTTGAGATCAAATAGATAAAATTAAAAGATTTGAGACTCAATTGATAAAAAAGTAATACTTTAAAGACTAGATTGTGATTTTCCTTTGCTATTATTAGAACAAAAAAAGGGATTTTAGTCCATTTAATATATATATATAAAAAGAGCATTCAAGTGAATATATATATATATATATATATATATATATATATATATATATATACACTTCAAGTTTCTAATCACAAAAATAGAAAGGTAAAATGTTCGTAGCAAAACAAGCACAATTTTCTTTGGTATCTAAAATGCTTTGATTGGGAGGTGGATTTGAAAAACCTCATATAGAAAGAAATTAGTTTTTTTTTTTACCCATACTATATTGCGAGTTGGACAAAACATATAAAATTATTTTTAAAAAATAATTTCAATTTAATGGTATGTGCTATATCGTGGTTCAACTAAAATATTTCAAATCAAAGGCAAAAAAAATCTATTTTTTTAATTTTGTATTTAATTAATTATTCATTACGGTTTTTTATTTTTTATAAATTTTCTACTAAAAAAATAATAATTTATTCTACTATATTCGGATTTTTAATTAAAAGCTTGTAAGAAAATTCAAAATTCATGGATTCTTAACTAAATTTTTTTCTTATAATTGTTTTTTTTCAAAAAAAAAAAAAAGAATAAAAATTATCTAAAAAACATTTTAATCTTTAGATTACACACACACACACACATCTATATATATAACCATGCCACTATCATTTAAAAATTAAAAGAATTCGTCTTATAAATTATATCATTTTGTTTCTAAAAAAGCAAATAACAATATTTTAAAAATTGATTAAAAAATTCATATATAGATCTCTCTCTCCTCCCTCCTCTCTTGTTGTTTCTCTCTCCTCTAATCGGACAGAATCAAATTATAATACAAATAAAGTTGTAAATCGAAATAAAATTATTAAAAATATGAGGGACAAAAGAACAATATGAGTAAAACTCTACGTATAAAATGCTTGAAAAAACTCAAAATTACTATAAAAAAAACCATTTAATGTAAAGTAAAATGGGATGATTAGTGTTGTGAGCGGAATAAATACTTGAAAAAACACTTAAAATAATGAAAATACCACTCACTTAAAATCACAAAAACATCATCAAATGAATAGTTTTTTGTTTTAGATTATATGTATATAACCATGCCACTATCATTTAAAAATTAAAAAAAAATTGTCTTATAAATTATATCATTTTGTTTTTAAAAAAGCAAATAATAATATTTTAAAAATTCATATATAGATCTCTCTCTCCTCCCTCCTCTCTCTTCGTTTCTCTCTCCTCTAATTAGGTAAGAATCAAATTATAATACAAATAAAGTTGTAAATCGAAATAAAAATTATTAAAAAAATGAGAGATGAAAGAATAATACGAGTAAAACTCGACGTATAAAATGCTTGAAAAAACTCAAAATTGCTAAAAAAAAAAACCATTCAATGTAAAGTAAAATGGGATAAATATGTTGTGAGCGGAATAAATATATGAAAAAAAATTAAAATAATGAAAATACCACTCGCTTAAAATCACAAAAATATCATCAAGTGAATAGTATTTTATGAGTATGTGAATAGCCTAAAAATAGTAAAAATCTCACCTCTTTTAGGATTCTTTGTAATAAAATAGGACAAAAAGCCACGTGAAAGTTCCATCCGTATGAGTTTCGTAATTTATTTAATTTGAATTAACTTTTGGCTCAAAAAAATAGTCATAAATATATTCGGCTAAAAATAGCTTTTTATTTAGGCTCGTTTATTTGATGGAAAACAACTTCTATAGGAAAATCAATTTCTAAGGAAGTTATTTTCTAGAAAATTGTTTTTTAAAAAAATATTTTCTACCGTTTGGCGATTACATGGAAAAACTATTGAAAAATATATTACAACATTTGTTTGATACAAAAAATTAAAATATAAAAATAGTATGTGATTGTTACATCAACAAATTTTGAGAAAACTTCAAAAAGGTATATTCATAATTTCAAAAATATAAGATACATTTAGAAAAAAATTTAATAAATTTGCATGAGTACTAACTCTAAAATTTTAATTAAAAAAAAAGTACTTTTTAACCATAAAACCAATTCATCAAAATTACTTAGGACAAAATCAAGTCAATATTCACATTTAGTAATTAAAAAAAAATTCTAAGTAATCCTAGTATTGTTATTTTGGTAACTCAAATAAGATTTTTTTTTTTTTTTTTGAAAATTGAACTGATAATTTAGTCTAAAAAATAATTTTATAAATGTTGGAATAATTTAATAAAGTTTATTTTGTTATTTTATAAATTATTAGTTATTATTTGTAGATAATTATTCATTTAGTTTCAAAAAATTAATGTTGGAATAATTCTTAACTAATTATTCACTACAATTACTAACAAAATTTTACAACTGATTAAAATTATAAATTATTAATTTAGTTGTAAAGGAATAGTGTTGAAAAAAATAATATATTAATTAATAAATGAATTAATTTTTTTACAAAAATTACAGTATTGTAATAATCATTTTTAATTATTTAAGTATAGTATAGGTGATGTTTGAGATAATACTAAAACAATAATGATAAATTATTGAAATATTTATTATAAAAATAATTTTAAGGTGTAAAAATGGTTTTATGAATGTTTATTTTATCTATAATTCAAAAAATCAAATATTAGCAGAAATAAAGAAAAATAATTAAATAATAATGAATAATTGATAAGGAATAATTAAAAATTAATTTAATATATTTTAAATAAAAAAAGATAGAGAAAAATTGTTAAAATATATCAAGAGAAAGGTAAGTAAAGCGAGAGCGAAACAACTCATGAGAAGGAAAATGTTTTCTTCTCTTTAAACTAGGAAAACATTTTTTCAAAAATATTATATCATTTTTTGTTGACTTTTTTCCTAAAAGGGAAACAAACACCGAAAAATGAGGAAAACAAGTTCTTGGAACTTATTTTCCTCGAAACAAATACAGACTTTAAATGAAAAACTTGTCACAATATTTAGTCAAAATTTAAAATTTAAATTTCTCACTTATATTTTATCTCCTTTCTTAAAAAAATGTTTCGATTTTTTTTTTTAACCAAACATACTTATAATTTAACTAATTTTTGTAATAAGTTATTTATAAAAAATTAATTTTGAATTAAGTCGAAGTAAAAATTACTCTCTATTGTGAAAAATAAAAGATATATGAGAATTTAAAGGAAGTATGACAAGAAGAAGAATTCACTATAAAATGAATACAAGTGGGAAAACTTCAAGTTATTCTCTTAATCTCTCTAAAAACTTGTACATCAACAAATGAACAATCAAGCCTATTTATAGGCCTCAAAATTGAGATGAGAATTGGAATGGATTATGAATAATTAAAAGTACATCAATTGCATCACCCTTTTAATTTCTCATATTGAATGGTGAATTGAATCACATTAAGGATCATGAGTAGTGGGGATATGAAAAGTAGATGTACATTCATATGGCCATTCATTATTTTATAACACTCCCTCGAATGTCCATTGTACAAGGAATATGCCTCGTTAAAACCTTACTAGGAAAAAACCCAATGAGAAAAAATCCTAGTGAAGGAAAAAGAGTACATTATTCCTTGCACATATTAATATCTATTTTGGTCTCCCCTCGTTGAAGATATTATTTAAGATCTCTAAGACGACGCATTCCAATCTTGTGAATCATCTTCTCAAAAGTTGTGGTAGGTAATGCCTTAGTGAACAAATCTGTTGGATTGTCACTTGATCGAATTTGTTGAACATTAATATCACCATTTTGTTGAAAATCATGTGTGAAAAATAATTTTGGTGATATATGTTTCGTTCGTCACCTTTGATATATCGTTCCTTTAATTGAGCTATGCGAGCAATATTGTCTTCATACAAGACTCGTTGAAACTTCCTTGCTAGTGGATAAACCGTATGTCTCTTGAATATGATGGGTCATTGATCTTAACCAAATACATTCTCGACTTGCCTCATGAATTGCTAGTATTTCGTATGGTTTGAAGATGTAGCAGCTATAGTTTGCTTCATAGAACTCCATGATATAGTCGTATCTTCATATATAAATACATAACCGAGTTTGAAATCAAGCTTTGTGTGGATCGGATAAATAACTTGCATCCGCATAACCAATTAATCCAGTCTTTGATTTGTTAGAGTAATATAAACCCATATTAATTGTTCCTTGGAGATAACGTAATATATGTTTAATTTCATTCCAATGTCTCCGTGTTGGAGCGGAACTATATCTTGCTAATAAATTTACGGAAAATGTTATATCGAGTCGAGCATTATTAGCAAGATACATTAATGCACCAATTACATTAAGGTATGATACTTTAGGACCAAGAAGTTCTTCGTTATCTTCTCGAGGTCGAAAAGGGTCCTTTTGAACATCAAGTGAACGAACTACCATTGGGCTAGTTAATGGATGAGCTTTATCCATGGAGAATCTTTGTAGTACTTTTTTTATATATGTTGATCGATGAATAAAAATTCCATCTTTTAAGTGTTCGAACTACGAGTCGAGATAAAATTTTGTTTTTTCAAGATCTTTCATATCGATTCTCCTTTTAAATAATTTATGGCACTTAAAATCTCTTCGGGAGTTTCAATTATATTCAAATCGTCAACATATACAGCAATTATCACAAACTCCTTTTCGAATTTCTTTATAAAGACACATGGACAAATTGGGTTATTTTTATAACCTTCTTTTAATAAATAATCACTAAGACGATTATATCACATGCGTCCGCATTGTTTCAATCCATATAAAGATCTTTGTAATTTAATCGAATACATCTCTCGAGAATGTATTTTAGATGCTTCGGGCATTTTAAGTCCTTCCGGGACTTTCATATAGATATCATTATCAAGTGACCCATATAAATAGGCTATGATTACATTCATTAAATGCATATGAAGTTTTTCACATGCTCTGTCAAGCTAATAAGATAACGAAATGTAATTACATCCATTACAGGAGAATATGTCTCTTCATAGTCAATGCCGAGTCTTTGTGAAAACCCTTACGTTACAAGTCTTGCTTTATATCTTATAATTTCATCTTTTTCATTTCGTTTTTGCACAAATACCCATTTGTATTCTATTAGCTTAACATCTTCGGGTGTTTTAACTATGGGTCCAAAAGCTGCTCGTTTTGTGAGAGACTTTAATTCTTCTTGAATTGCATCTTTCCACTTAGGCCAATCATCTCTATATTGACATTCTTCAATGGATTTAGGCTCGGGATCCTTATTCAAAATACCAATTGTCACATTATATGCAAAGATGTTATCAATGAATGTTTTCTTTCGGTCCCATATTCTTCCCGTGTTAACATAATTTATCGAAATTTCTTGATTTTTCTCAAGCAATTGAGCTTCTTCGGAAGCTTGTTATCAAAGACATCTTGGACCGTTTTATTTGCCTCATTTATATTTTCATCTTGATTATTTTTTATTTTTTTCTTTCGGAGATTTTTATCTTTAGAACCGATCGGTCTTCCACGCTTCAAGCGTGCTTTAGATTCATTTGTTATAATATTAATAGGTTGTCCTACTGGGACATCAATTTTAATAGGAGCATTCTCGAGCGAGAACATGTGATTTAGTTACTCTCTTTGGATCGGAGAATGCATTTGGCGGTTGGTTTGCAAGACTTTGTAAATGAATTATCCTCCGAACTTCAAGTTCACATTGTTTTGTATAGGGATCAAGATGATATAAAGATGAAGTATTCCATGTAATTTCTTTTTCCAACATTTCTAACTTCTTATTCCGTTTATTTTCTCCCCTAATGTTGGAAAAATTGTTTCATCAAAATGACGATCGGCAAAACGAGTCGTAAAAACATCCCTCGTTAATGGTTCAAGATATTTAATTATAGGAGATTCATATCCAACATTTATTCCTAATCTTCTCCGAGGACCCATTTTAGTTCGTTGTGGAGGAGTAATTGGGACCTATACCGCACATCCAAAAATCCTCAAATGAGAAATATTATGCTCATGACCGAAACCCATTGAAGGGGAGATAATTTCGATAACTTATAGGCTCGATACGAATAAGTGTTGCTGCATGTAAAATTGCATGTCCCCAAACATAAACATGAAGTTTTATTTTCATAAGTAATGGTCTAGCTATCAATTAGAAGCTTTTGATAAATAATTATGCTAGACCATTTTGAGTATGAACATGAGCAACGAGCTATTCAACTCTTATTCCAATAGACATGCAATAATCATTAAAAGCTTGAGATGTAAATTTACCGAGCATTATCAAGGCGAATTGTTTTAATGTTATAATCTGGAAATTGTGCTCGTAATCGAATTATTTGAGCAAGTAACCTCGAAAATGCCGGGTTTCGAGTTGATAATAAGCATACATGTGACCATCTTGTAGATGCATCTATTAAAACCATAAAATATCTAAATGCTCCATATGGTGGATGAATTGGTCCACATATATCACCTTGTATACGTTCTAAAAATGTCGAAGAGTCAATCCCGATTTTATTTGGTGAAGGCTTAATAATAAGTTTGCCTTGAGAATACACGAACATAAAAACTCATTAGATTGAAGAATCTTCCGGTTCTTCAATGGATGTCCATACGAATTTTTAATAATTTTTCGCATCATAATGAATCCGGGATGGCCCAATCGGTCATGCCACAAAATAAAAGGATTAGTAAACTTCGGTTTACTATGACATTTGTTTCAATCGTTTGAATATTTGTATAATAAATGCCGAAGAGAAAGCGAGTAATTTCTTCAATACATATTTTCTACCCGATTTAATTTTTGTAATATATAAGTACTCAATATTCTCAATATTTGTTGTCTCAACATGATATCCATTTAAACGAATATCTTTTAAACTCAATAAATTTACGTGGGACTTAGGAGAGAATAATGCATCATTTATAATCAAATTTGTCCCTCCATGTAGTAATATATTTGCTCTTCCGGAGCCATTAATTAAATTAACACTACTAGATATAGTGTTAACATTAGCCTTGTCCATCGTTAAATTGGAGAAATACCTTTTATTTTTAGGTATAGTATGTGTGGTTGCACTATCCACGAGGCATAGATTCTCCTCCATGACGTTTAAACCAATTGCAAACTTGGTAATATCAATATATTCTTCATAAACACAAAAACAAACAAATAAATAAAAATGAAAACTAATATGATGAAATAAAAATAAAAACATAAAACTTCTTTATTTATCAAAAGGTAACAAAATTTCAAACAATTATCATTAACCTAATAATTTTTTCTTTCGAATCTTCAAAGAAATCAAGCAACATCTAAATGTGTTAAGTTATTGAAATCTTCGAGAGGAACATTGTCACAAACATTATTTTGATATATAAAATTTGCCTCTATATCACTTTCTTTTTTTTCAATGAGGCTTGATAAAGCTCAACTAGGTGTTTTGGCGTACGACGAGTACACAACCAATGTCCCTTCATATCATATCTATAACATTCATTTTCGGTGTGTTGACTTGATCCACCTTTATTCTTTTCTTGTTTCTTTTCATAATTTATCCACTTCGGGGATGAGGTGTCTTATTATTACCACTACGATTATAATGATAATTATTCCGATCACGACTATTGTCATGACTACGTCCACGTCCGTGGTTATGGCCACGACCACGTCCACGCCCAAAATTATTATAAGATGTCACATTTACTTTAGGGAATGGAGTAGATCCGATTAGGCGGGATTCATGATTTTTTATTAGTAGCTCGTTATTTTGTTCGATCCACAAGTAGGCATGAAATCAATTCGAGTATTTCTTAAAACCTTTTTCTCGATATTGCTCTTGCGAGAGCATATTCGAGGCATGAAAAGTAGAGAATGTTTTCTCTAATATATCGGAATTAGTAATATTTTCTCCTCATAATTTTAGTTGAGAACTGATTCTAAATACTTGCGAATTATACTCACTTGTGGTTTTAAAATCTTGTAACCTTAAGTGCATCCAATCATAATGAGCTTTTGGAAGAATTACCGTCTTTTGGTGGTTATATCTTTCCTCTAAATTTTTTCACGGTTTAAGTGGATCTTTCACTCGTTAAATATTCAGTTTTCAAATCTTCATGGAGATGATGATGAAGGAAGATCATTGCCTTAGCACGGTTTTGCAAGGATTCTTGATTATCATCCATGATTGTTTGTCCAAGGCCATTAGCATTTAAATGTATCTCAAGCATCAAGCACCCATGATAAATAATTCTTGCCCAAAATGTCAAGGGCCACAAAATCAAGCTTTGTGAGGTTTGACATGATAAAAATTCTATAATAAAAGATATAATAATGATGTTAGAAAATAAAAAACAAACATAATAATAATATTCAAACTTCTCAAAACAACATGCATTAAATTATTAGAATATATATTAGATTATTCAAGTTTTCAAATATATATTATATGTACTATTAGATTTAAAATAAAAGATAGATTAGGTATATACCTCTTAATAAGGCTAGATGATCTGCGTCGTTTGGTAGAACAATCGTGCTCGTAATAGGCTAGATGATTTGCGTCGTTTGGTAGAACAATCGTGCCGATAACGTGTTGTGAAAAATAAAAGATATATGAGAATTTAAAGGAATGATAACAAAAAGAAGAATTCACTATAAAATGAATATAAGTGAGAAAACTTCAAGTTATTCTCTTAATCTCTCTAAAAACTTGTACATCAACAAATGAACAATCAAACCTATTTGTAGGCCTCAAAATTGAGATGAGAATTGGAAGGGACTATGAATAATTAAAAGTACATCAATTGCATCACCTTTTCAATTTCTCATATTGAATGGTAAATTGAATCACATTAAGTATCATGAGTAGTGAAGATATGAAAAATAGATGAATATTCATATGGACATTCATTATTTTATAAAACTCTTATAAATTTTATCAAATTTACTCCATGTACATATAATTTTTTGGGCCGGCTTTGATTTTGAGAACCAATAAGTTAAGGTACCCCTCGATTATAATAGTAATAATAAATAAAAGAAAGAAATACTTCCTCAATAAATTATTGACAACAACGTTCGGATTCGCAATAAATTATATAAAAAAGACAATTAATTTAAACTCACACTGGATTAAACGTTTTTTTTTATATTTAGGAGATTTCTTATTCTTTTTTCTTTTCTTTTCTTTTTGATAAATATTTGGGAGATTTTAATGTGCACACATTGAAGAAATATTTAATCATTGAAGAACTTATTACGGGATTTACTTCTGCTAGAACAAATAATAAATTTCAGTGGGCTCAGGCCTCTGGGCTTGATCAGGCAGAAATCCAAAGCAATTTAAAACCCGGTCCAGTTATCTATAAATCCCCAAATTCTGAGTTGTGCAACCCTCTTTTTGCAAAACCCTACCTTTCTCCTCTACGGTCTAGCAGCTCCACCAACCTCACAAATGGCAAAGAAGAAAGAGAAGAATTCAAACGTCTCCGGCAAGCCGAAACACTCACTAGACACTAATCGCAGCAATGGAAAGAGCAAAAGCACCAATTCCCGCAGCGCCGCTACCGTGCGCCGCCTCCAGATGTACAACGTCAGGCCCAAACGTAACAGCAAAGGAAAAATTTTAAAGCATGATTTTCAATCCGATGAACTCCCCAATACTCGCATCCAACCTGACCGCCGCTGGTTCGGTATGTTTTTCTGTAATTTAATTTACAAACAGACTATAACTAACTTTTGCAGTGCTCTAATTTTATAATTATAAATTTGTTAGCTATTTTGTATCTGTAATTTTTTTTAGGGAATACACGCGTTGTGAATCAGAAAGAGCTTGAATTTTTCCGTGAGGAGTTACAAAGTCGGATGTCTAGTAGTTATAATGTTATTTTGAAGGAGAGGAAGCTGCCGTTGTCGCTTTTGAATGATCACCAGAAGGTAGTGTATTTTTAACTTACTTTAAAGTTGATGAAATAAGGGATAGTGTTGTATTTATTTATTTTTTCATAAAAAATGGAAAGCTTTTCCTATTATAAGCTTGCAGTATTGACTGACATGCTAATTTATATTGTATGAACCAGATTTTAATATATGCATTTTTATTAACGTTTAAACAATGTGTAAGAAGTCCCAATAAGATGAACATTAGGTTGTAATTTACCCACTCGGTGATGCTCTTGAAACTGTTGTTCTATGCTAAAGATTGTTATGCAACGCATAGAGTGAAGTTTGGGTTTTGTTGATTTGATAATTTTAGTTTTTTCCTAAATTTTAGTCTATTGTGCTTAATTTTGTTTTTTATTTGTGAAGCAAGCCAGAGTTCATCTTCTTGATACTCAGCCTTTTGAGGATGCCTTTGGACCTAAGACGAAAAGGAAGCGCCCAAGGCTCTTGGCAGCAGATTATGAATCTTTAGTTAAGAAAGCTGATGGTTCTCACGGTATATGAGCTGATTTTTTATTTTATTTTATTTTTTTGGGTTATTAAGTCTTTGTTTTTTTATTGGGTGGTCCCTCCATACACAGGTTTTGCTTTGTTTCACTTTAACTGGTGGTTTTCCTTTCATTAGTTTCTTAAAATTGTAGATTGATGTGATCACTGAGTGAGATAAAGAGATGATGTGCTCAATAATTTTGTTGGCAACTTGGCAGATGCTTTTGAGCAGAGATATGGTGATGATGCGTCTGGAGAAGGAACGGAAGCAGATGGTTTTAGAGACCTGGTCCGACATACAATGTTTGAGAAGGGCCAAAGTAAGCGTATATGGGGTGAGCTATACAAAGTTATTGACTCGTCAGATGTTGTTGTTCAGGTTAGTGTAACTATATGTGTTTGAATCAAAGGAGAAGGAGTTCTTGTACTACTGTAGAATAATCTTTCCTTCAACAACTATGCTAAATCATAAGGGATGCAATACATCATAAATTCACTGATTATCCAAAGGGAAAGTGAACTTTAAACTCAGACCATAATTTAGTGTTCAGTATGATGTGCATTGCACATTTACCATTCATGCTATGGGTCCAATTGCTTAAGGTGTTGCTTGAAAATTTTCAAGTCTATTAAATTCATTAGTATTGCCATGAATCTTGATGCCAAATGCTGAATATAACTTCTTTCCACTACAGGTTTTGGATGCCAGGGACCCCCAAGGTACAAGATGTTATCATTTAGAGAGGCACCTGAAAGAACATTGCAAACACAAACACATGATTCTTCTGTTAAACAAGGTTAGTTTTGTTTTTTTGATCTGTGACTTCTGTAACGTTCATATGAGGAAAATATTGCTTGTTCCATTGAAGCTGCTTGTAAAAATATTGGTAATTTGGTACACTTTGCTTATTTTATTTATTAATTTTTTTTTTCACACAGTGTGATCTTATTCCTGCTTGGGCAACAAAGGGATGGCTTCGTGTTTTATCCAAGGAATATCCAACTCTAGCATTCCATGCGAGCATCAACAAGTCATTTGGCAAGGTATATTATAATATGTTTAGATGCAATGAAGTCTACATGCTGCTGCCTTTACCTCTTGAGATTCTATGATTTCCATAATGCTGTAGTTTCTGCCATGCACCTAGCAACCTTCTTATGAGTAATTGTGACTGGAATGTTTCTTTTTATATGGTCTTGTTCCTTCATATAATTGTCCTATTTAAATCAGTATGCATTCCGTTGTCTCTGTCAGTCTTTCATTTAATCTTCAACGAACCATCTTATTGCAATCTACATGTGAAGAGAATTAGAGTATTAAAAGGAAAATATAGATAATTTTTTTTTAAGATTCTACCTTGAGAATTATAAAAATAATGTCTTGGTCCTTGTGTACATTTTATTTTTGCTCTATTGTGGTCTTATTTTAACATTGAATCTTTAATCTGTATCCTAAATTTTTCAACTTGTCCTTCTTGAACTTAGGGTTCTCTTCTATCAGTATTGAGACAGTTTGCCCGCTTAAAAAGTGACAAGCAAGCAATATCGGTGGGATTTATTGGCTACCCCAATGTTGGAAAATCATCAGTTATAAACACATTGCGCACCAAAAATGTAAACTTTACATTATCCTTTTGCTAATTCTGGTTATATGTTGTCACAAACCTGTTAGTTCCATTTTAATTGATAAAAATTCGTCTCCTTTTAGGTTTGTAAGGTTGCTCCTATCCCAGGGGAGACTAAGGTTTGGCAGTATATAACACTCACAAAGAGGATTTTCTTGATTGACTGCCCTGGGGTTGTTTACCAGAGCCAAGACTCAGAAACAGATATTGTATTGAAGGGCGTGGTATGTTGTTTGTTCTGTTGCCTGTAGAAAATTACCTATATGCAAGATGTGGCAGTCAATCAACTTTTATATTCTTTATTTGCTTTCCTACTGTTTTACTGAGTTTACTATACTAGCCATGAAGCACAGACATGACCTGCTTTTTGCACTGGAATTCAATCCAAGCATATTTGTCTGCTTGTTTGTTTGTTTAAAATAACTGCTATGCATTCTGGAAACAGGAAATCATCATTTCTGCAATACTCTTGTGGCCACTTGTGTTTAAACAGTCCTATTATTGAGAACAGTCAAAGGTTATATTGAGCGCTTGCGGAAAATTAACACAATAGAAGAAAATTCTCTCAAAAACTAAAAGAATTGAACAGAAATTTTATTCTGCAGCTTGTTTTTCCATTCTATTTTCTGATACATGCTACGCAAGGTAAACTGAAAGTAAGCCATGCAATGGTGATAGGTTTTCTGTTACATGAGTGCTTATATTGGTAGAGATCTTTTAGTCGAACAGATTTTGGAGAATGTTTTAGCTTCTGTATTTGCAACTCCAATTTACTGTTTATCTGTTTATGAATGGGGCTCTTTCCAGGTACGTGTCACAAACTTGCATGATGCTGCTGAGCACATAGGAGAGGTTCTGAAGCGTGTCAAGAAGGAGCACCTACAAAGAGCATACAAGATCAGAGATTGGTGAGCTCCTTGTGATCTATGATTTTCTTTTAAGGAGCACCTGGAATGAGTGTTTGTGACTCGAATATTGGAAGGAGCCCCTACTGAAAAGAAAATTATTTTGTGAGCTTGGCTCACCATTTGCCCCTGCACTTTCTTTATGCTTGGCCCATCACTATGAGTGTGGGGGAACAGTGAGCCTAGCGCATGCCATAATTTCTCCTATTTAAATCCCAAGCCTTCTGGCTTCAGATGGGTTTTCAGAGGCTTTATGTTTATTTCTAGATTGCTACTTACAAGTGCTCTTCTCCTGCCCTGCATGCTCATTAGATCTGAAGCCATGGCCAATCATACTGACTGTCATAACTTTGAAATGCATATTCTTTTTGACATGATGCCGCATGTTTTTTTTCTGCTGTTCATTTGATTCTCGAGACTTAAAGAGGACTGGAAGAGATTATAAACTCCAACTAATTAATATTTCTTGAAGTTGATGTGTATTTACTGCTTTGCTCTAATGGTTTTGGCCAATTGATGAAACAATGGATCTTAAAATGGAGTTTTGAGACTCCCATACATGCATTTCTTTTATTACTGAAGTTTTCATTGTTGTCAGGGATGATGAGAATGACTTTCTGCTTCAGCTCTGCAAATCAACCGGCAAACTTTTGAAGGTATGTTTTGTTTATTGGTGAGAGCAGAACATATGTTTTAATCTCAAGTGCTTGATATCAAATATTGATTGGCTGTTGGGAGTTCCAAGGTTCCAATTTCCAAACCATCAGTATCAAAAGAGAGAAATAAAAAAATGAAAGGAAAAGAATCATTAAATTCTTGTGATGATTGCAATATTTATCTCTGTGGCATTGAAAGAGGGACTGCTAGTAGGATTTCATCACCTTTAAAATGCCGAAGGTCTGCCCAGGTGCATAGGAGATGAATGCTTCTCACATCTCATGATGAGTCCTAACACCTAGAGAAAATCAATGGCACAACAAGCAAACTGAAACTTGAGCACCGATTTACATGGTTATGGATAACTTTGGCATTGCAGTATGTGTTGGAAAATTGATCTAGATGGAGCTAAAAGCATCTGTGACTAGGGACATAAATTTGGATAACGCCTTTGATGTATCGACTGCAGACATTTCTTTCACTTTGATTTGAAAACACTTTTCTAAAACATAAATATCAAGTTTCATCCTGAATATAAACTAGTGCATAGGATATGTAACATTGCTTAGCACTCATTTGTTTGCTTTGACCGTTATTTAATTTAAATTTGCTTGGTTTGGTAGTGTGCACACATATGATATTTTTGACGAACTGTTGACACTCGACAATCGTGCTCCTTGATTATGATTAATTGCTTATCAACTCTTTCAGGGTGGTGAACCTGACCATAAGACCGCAGCAAAGATGGTTCTTCATGACTGGCAGAGGGGTAAGATACCTTTCTTTGTTCCCCCTCCACGACAAGAAGAAGAGTCCACAGAGGAGCCTAATGTCAATGGTATTGACACGGAGGATGTGGGGGATAGTAATCAGGCATCTGCAGCTTTGAAAGCCATTGCGAATGTCATGTCATCTCAGCAACAAAAAACTGTACCTGTTCAAAGGGATCTTTTTAATGAGAATGAGTTAAAGGGCAACGATGATGAGCAGGCTATAGCCACCGAGGATGAAATCGAGCAGCCATCAGGGACGGATGATGATATGGCTGATGAGCTTCCAACTGCTGAAGATGACTAAGTTCCAATATCTGAATCATAGATTATGTAATGTTAATTTTGCCCTTTTCTTTTTTGAGATTTTGCAAGAAATTGTGTGCCCATACATGTAGTCTAATTCTATTTTTTCGCTGATCCTTTTTCCCGTTCAGCCCCGACCTTGTAATATAAAGTTGTAGCTTTTCCTTTCTCCCTTTAGGTAGCTAGATTTCATTTGAACCCAAGTTCCACTACTGGTACCCTTGGTTTTGCGAGGGAGTCGCTGTAGGCAAAACCTCAATAGGCTGAGCCCTGGTCTGTGGCATCTAATCATCATCTATATTGCCAAATGGTGTTGGAAGTAAGAAATTTTGGAGGTATCGCATCAATGATATCGATCAATTTTAATGCAGTGTGGCAGCCGTTTTATTGTCCAGCGTAGCAATTTATTTGGCAACTGTGTCTTGGTCGTTGAAATTTGTCCACGGGCGGAGAACCTCTTAGTTGTTTATGGTTAGCGGGCAGAAGTAAAGAGTTATCGCCGCCATTCAAGCCTAAGGGAAAAACTCTACCCCAAATAAAATTCTAATGTTATTTGTTGGGTAATTAAATGTTTGCTTGAATTGAAACTTAAGAATAAAAGCAAAGCTTAGAATGTTTCCCTTTTTTTGGCTTCTCTCAGTAGCTTCCTATGCTTTTGAATGTTTTGACCGCACCGCAATTATAAGGGTACCACGGCAAACGATCCATGAGTACGAATATAATAAAGACATAAGAGAACACATTTGTCAAAATCACACATTTGGTACAATTTGTGAAAGTTTGTGTTAGTGGTCTGCATACATAATCAACCACCAATCAAACAAACTAACTTACAAGAAAGATTTTGGAAAGAGGAAAGGAAAAAACAAAAGAAAGAAGGATTTTAACCTCCAAAAGTTGGCTGAATATGGTGTGAGCCCAACTGGATAGCATATTAGAGAGAAAAACGTGGTCGTATGGATGAAGGTCCAACCAGATGGGCATGCTTAGATGAGGAGAGCAATACCGGGTTGGTAGAGTCCTAGAGGGCATTGGTTTAGAATCAATGCCGATGGGCCAAGCAAAGATCCAGCTTGATTGCTATTGTGGGTGGTTTGCTACATAATGGGGCTGGCAAATGGTTGCGTGGCTTCTGATCAGCGAACTTAATTGGGACCATATTCTCCATACAAGGCAGAAGTGTGGGCTGTCAAACATGGGTTGTGTTTTTCTCAGCGTCGGAAGATGGGATCAAGGATTCTATTTCAGGCTTTTCCCAATCATGGAGAACCGTTTTTTTTTTTTTTTTTTTTTTTGTCGGGGTTAAAAGCTTGGTTCCAAAGAATTGGAAGGTCAGTATTCGTTACACCCTGCTTGAGCGCAATCTCTTCGGCAATTGGCATGCGAATTAACTTCATGTTGAGCTATAGCTAGCTGTAGGGGTTAATCATTTTTGTTCCATGATGTGGTTAGGGTTGCCTGGCCTGTACGATAGTCTGTAACTGTTTTCATTTCCA
Organism: Dovyalis caffra; assembly: GCA_963924115.1. Taxonomy (NCBI): domain Eukaryota; kingdom Viridiplantae; phylum Streptophyta; class Magnoliopsida; order Malpighiales; family Salicaceae; genus Dovyalis; species Dovyalis caffra. The sequence continues at coordinate 1,493,065 of CAWUPB010001009.1, forward strand.
ACCGAAAAGACATACCACAATAACATTATTGATTCCATTGAGTGTTTTAATCTTCAGATGGTAATTTTATTGAGTTGCATATATAAAGGCCGGTATCGAACCAGTAGTCCTACCTACCCTCATATTTAGTTGTACTAAGCTACATATTAATCACCATTTCTCTCAAGAGTTATATACAGTTTTATGTTTTGGAGTACGTAAACTTTGGTGGTTTTTCTCTCTATTTTTTTCCCCTCTTTTTATTTATTGCCGAAATGAGATCTCAGTGGGAACTAGGTATGGTTTTCTCTTGTAAATCATGGATGCAATCTATTTTAATGTAGGAAGTCGAAAAGTTTGACTTGTAACCTAGCATTTCCCGTCACCTTTCATTTCATTACTGACTTTTAACGCCAAAAAGTGTATCTAATCATTAAGAAGATATGCTTATTTATTTGATTTAGAATACATCAACTCAGTATAACAACGCACTAGTTGGCTTCCCTCTCCGTACTCCGAACCGATTTTTTTTTTGATAATATATATTAACTTATTGGTCAAAACAGTATATATTAAATTAAAGATAAACTTTTATTTACTTTTTAATGAAAATTTTACATTTATCTTTTTAATAATTTTTGGAGTTAAAAAATATGTTTTTTATATATTTATTCTTAAAGAAAAATTTGTAATAATCTAAATATAAAATTTAAAAAATATTTTTTTTAATATTTTTTTTCATAATATTGTATCAAAAAAATAAAAGAATATAAAAAAACGTATAAAAATTAACAAATAACTTTAATATTCTTGTTTAATACTGTTGAGAGTAAAATATTTTTTTTAAAGTATACACATTTGATATATATATACAAAATAATGAATAATATTAATATAAAAAATTGTATTTGAATTATTAGGTAATTTTTCTAAAACATTATTTAAATTATTTGATTTAAAATAATAATTTTAAAATATAAAAAATAATAGTTGGTGTTATGAGTATAGATGCATAGCTAATTTTTTAAAAAAACAATAACTTTAATATATATATATATATACACGGACACACGAGTACACATTGGATTAGAGTCTATAGCATAATTTTTTTTTGTTTTTTTTTTTAAACAAAATTGTAAAAAATATATTGAAGTTAGTAGGGTGCAATGAAAAAAACAACAAAATTGATTTCGATAAAGTTTGATTATATAAAGAATAAGTAAATAAAATACTTGAATGCTATTTTTAAAATTCGATTATATAAAAATAAGCAAATAACAACAATTACTAACAAAAAAAACATATTTGAAAATCCACGCATAAGAGAAAATAAATCATATTTAATGACAAATAAAATTACATAAAAAAGAAGGATAAAAAATTAATTTGATGATAATTTTTATAAAAAATGATAAATTAAAGAAATCAATTTTAAACAATAAGAGTAACATAATTTAATATTTCTATTTATTCTAAAATCTAAAAACATATCATATTTGTTAACATAGGAATGATACAATCCTGGATGGTAGTATCTCCCTGTACAAACAGGCTAGTGATGCTTATTTGCTACTGCATCAGTTCCCCCTGGCATGGGATGTGGTTGGGCAGGATACCCTGCGAAGGATAGTCTGCTGGGAACATACTGGTGCTGGTTGGATCAAGATCAATGTAGATGGAAGCTCAATTGGCAACCCAGAGCCAGCTAGCTTTGGTGGTTTAGCTAGAGACTGGCATGGGCAGTGGCTTTGGGGAATTTCGGTCCATATTAATCATGCCTCGAATATGCAATCTAAGGTTATGTTTATTAGAGAAAGGGTGGACCAAGATTGGAACAAAGGTTTTTAGGGGGATCATTTAGAATCTGACTCTCTGGAGGCTATTACATTAATTTCTGAATGCAATGTTCTTTACCATTCACTGGCCAGTGGTGGCTGATATTCATGGCTTGTGCTCAAGAGACTGGATAGTTGTTTTCCAGCATATTTTAAGAGAAGGGAATTCTTATGTAGATTTCGTCTCAGCTGCAAAGTTGTGTAGAATGGTCCTCGCCACCTCCTAATGCAAGGAGATGTCTTGGTGCTGATGCTGTTGGAGCCTTTGTTAAGGGGTTAGCCTTATTTTGTTCATTCTTATTGTACCAAAAATAAAAAAGTAAAAAATAAAAATAAACAAAAGCTTTTTAATATTTTATAGAGTAAAATGTAGTTAAAAAGTAAAGATTGTATAATTAGGTTTGCTTTATAGGGATTATTAGATTTTTTGCATGCGCTACATTGCGGATTGGATAAAATATATAAAATTATTTTAGTTTGATAGTTTGTTTTATGATATGAATGTATAAAAATATATGAAATCAAAGGTGAAAAAATATTTTAAATATTTTAATGTAATTTTAAAGAAAATGGATGAGAATTTTAAAAAATGACAAATAAAACATTAAATTTTAAATAGTAAAAATAATCAATAAAAAACACTAAAAAAAAATGGAACAAAATCACAATACAATTAAGGTTTGAAATTAAAAAAAAATTATATAAAAAAATTGAGGGCCATATAAATTTAAATTAATTGGATGAGAAAAGAATGAATAATATTAAAATAAACCAAAACTGTCATTAAATATAATTTAAAATTAATTGGATGAAAATTTGAAATAAATGACAAATTAAAGTTATATATTTTAATTTTAATATTAAAAAACATATTGAAATAAAATGGGATTAAATCATAATACATTTTTTAAAAATTCATATATCGAAAAAATAAATTTATTAACAAATAAAATCACATCAAAAATAAATATGATGAGAATTTCAATAAAAAATAAATAATTTAAGAAATAAATTTTAAAAAATAAAAGTAATATAATTATATATATATGTTTAAATTAGAATTAAAAAAATATCATATATATATTCTATTATCTAAAAATTATAATAATTTATTTTTTTTATGTTTTTCACACTTAATTCCGGAGAGAGAGAGTGAGAGGGACGTGTATTATATATATATATATATATATATATATATATATATATATATATATTTTGTTATACATTGTTATATATTATATAATATACATTTGGGAAGAAAAAAAAAGGGGCAGGCTAGTTGTTCTTTTCAAAATAAGTTGCATGGCATAGGAAAAATAAAAGTCAGCATTGGCAGCTGGCGCAAATATATGTATATATATACAGATTTTCGAGAAAACAAAAAGCCTGCTCGTCAGGCCTAGGTTGAGCAACTCAGGCCTACGTGTCAGGCCTGAGCTGCTGCTCAACACTAAAAAAAATAAAAACTACAACTTTCGGAAAACTTGAGGTCATTAGAAGATTTATCGAAGAAATCAGGAGTCAACTTTTAGATTTTTTACAATTAAATTTTGATATATTTTTTTAAATATCTCTAAATGATTAGAATAAAGCAATTAAATACATCTAAGATCCTAAAAATCATTTTAATATGCATAAAAATAAAAAAAAATACAAAATCAATTTTTTTTTTATTGCTTCGATCTACATCCTCTAATTGTTTAATAGCTTGAAATCACCATTAACAAACTCATCTCTCAAAGATTAAAAAAATATAGTGGATTTTCCTAAGCTAGAGTGGCCTAAATAAGTTTGATCGACGATCTTTCTCTCCTTCTTCTCTCTCTTCCTCTCGACCTTCTCTCTCTATCCAAGGACAAAAATGGATGAGCAAATGAACATGTGGATTGAAATATGCATTCGAAAATATCAAGGATCAAAGCATAACAAAAAAGTCATGAATAGTGAAATGCATAGTGAAATGTGAATGTGTGCACATCGTTTCAAATAGTGAATCTACGAGTGAAATAACATTTTACTTTATTTTTTTAGTTAATAATAATTATATATAGGTTTATTGCGGGATAAAATCATGAATTTATTATGTTTTAATTATTTTTGCATATTTTTTCAAAAATAAAAAAAAATACATAAACTAAGTTTTCGGTATCCATATTAGTGCGAGAGGATTTTTTTCAACTTAAATTCTATTTTCAGTCGATGTGGCGTGATAGATAAGAGAACGAGAATGGTAAAAATGTCATGTAAGGTTACATGTAGGATTCCAAATTTAGTTTTTAAAATGAACTATATGTCAATCAAACACAAATTCAATAAAATGAACTACATGTCAATCAAACACGAACCTAATTAATTGAATTGCTAAAAATTCCTAATCCTTTCATTAGGGGATGTTCGTTTGGTTATTTGGTTCGGTTTTGAAATATTTTAGACGATTTTTAGTTAATCAAACTTTAAAAAAAATAACCAAAACCAAATTGAAATGTTATTCGATTTTTTGGTTCGGTTTCAATGTTCGATAATTCGGTTTTGACTCGTTTTATTTTATTTTTTTCTACAAATGGATGATTTTATTAAAGTTTCTAAAATCTCTATTTAGAGTGAGTTTCTTTCTACTTTGTGGACTACTAGTCGGGAAACTAAGTTGCATCCAAAAAAATAACAAATGCATTGATAGATAAATAAATAATAAATTATCTACTTAAGAAGATTTGAATTGGAGTTAATAGAAAATTTACCAACATCTTTTCTATTTGGTGTACATCCAAACTTTTAGTAGAGACAAAGAGAGCATGTATGAAGTCTGTGAGAGGAAGTGTATCTAGGGGATAAGGGTTTTTCAATTTAAGGTTGCACTCGACTGATCCGACTTATATTTTGGTTTTTTGATTAACCGAATTAAAAAAAAAAACCCAAACTTGAACCCAAAAATAAAAATTATTTCGGTTTATTTTTTTATTTTAAAAAACTGAATTGAAATTGATATTTTGGTACAATTCAATTTACTTATTCGATTTTTGTCAAATAGTGAACGATGCTTACCTTTCATTGCAAAACCCAAAATGTTTCGACCATCGATCCACTCATCCCTACAAATCCTAACCACCGACCCGTTGTCGATCTCCTTAGCTCCAAAATCCATCCACGCTATCGCCACTAACCAACGAAACCCAACCACACCAGCCATAAGGTCGGTTTGTTTTAGATAATTAGCTTAGTTCAAACCTTACATCATCTCAAGCTATGGTGGCTAATGAATAGAGTAGTAAAAATGGGAATGCGTACAAAATTAATAGTCTTGGCCTTAACTCGAACCTATCATTTTGTACGCTCAAGAGACTCGTTGTTTTACTAATCGGATAGAGCGAGATTCGTAACTAATAAATTTAAAAAAATAACGATATTGAATACATAGATTTTACGTGAAAAACCCTTAAAAAAATTAAGGAGAAAAACCACGAATAAGATAGAAAGACTTCACTATGAGAAATAATAGAAGTTACACCTTCTTTATACCGTAAGGAGAAAACAATAACTTTCTCTCTTGAAATAGGAAAAAACACTCTCTATATTCTCTAGGAACTAATCTGTCTTTTATAGAGGATTTGAGGATTGAAATAGAGGCTTTCTCTTCCAAAATTATTATTATTATTTTTAGATGGATGGAGGATGCTTGAAATAAGGTGAGAAGGCCAATTTATAGGCCTCCCCTTGCATTGCACCGCCTCAAATGAGGCGATGTAATGCTGGTCACAACTTACTTTTTCAAGTTGTAAATGGAACTATGGACAACTTATTCCAAGTTGTCCATGGTTCCATAGACAACTTACTATGCCCTTTTAATTTCAACAATCTCCCACTTGAAGATTTGATTGAGAGTCAACCGGATCTTCACACTATTCTTTCTATCTTGTCATTCCTATGTTACTTATGTCTTCATCGAGCCACAGGAGGATCGATACCAATTAAATTTATCGACATTGATTACCTTTGTCGGAAAATCTACTAGGTTATCTTTCATATGAATTTTTTGTATATTCACAATTCCTTCTTCCACTTTCTCACAAACGAAGTGATATTGAGCTCATATGTGCTTTGTCTTTGAATAAAAGACCGAATTTCTTATAAGATGTAAGGCACACTGATCGTCACAAAATAGAGAAATCTTTTTCTGTTTATGCTCGAGTTCCTCCAATACCATTTTCAACTAGACTCGCTTCTTTACTAGCTTGCGTAGCTACTCTATATTCTCGCTTTTGTTGTTGATGTGGCCATAACCGATTATAGTTTTGAAACCCAACTTACGGCTCCACTAGTAAGTGTAAACACATAACCTGTGATTGATTTGCTTTTATCCGGATACTCGCATAATCGGAATCAACATAACAATTGACGATAAATTCTAATCTTTCATAACACAATCCAACATCTAAGGTCCTTTAAATGTATCTCGGGATCCTCTTTATCACATTCCAATGCTCTTTATCGGGATTCACCATGCACCGACTAACCATTCCTACTACATGCATAATATCTAGCCTTATACAAATCATAGCGAACATTAAACTTCCCATTGCTAATTCATACAAGTACTTGAGACACCTTTATCCTCTCTTCTTCACTACTAGGACTCATACTAGAGGATAACTAGAAATTAATAGGAAGTGGGCTAAAAATTGGCTTACAATCTTGCATGTTGAAATGTCGCAAGATCTTCTTCAAATAATTCTTTTATGAAAGTTAAATTTTCTTATTATTTATATCTCGATGAATTTGCATCCCTAGAATCTTATTTACCGATCCTAAATCTGTCATTTCAAATTCCCTAGCTAATTGTGCCTTTAATTCGATAATACGATCTTTGTTGGGGCATGCTACCAACATGTCATAGACATACAATAACAAAATAACAAAATCATTTTTACCAAACCTCTTGAAATATGCACAAAGGTCTACATTAAGTCTATTGTATCCAAGGCTCATAATGAATGAATCAAATCTCTTGTACCAACATCTCGGTGCTTGTTTTAGACCGTATAGAGATTTGGTCAACATGCAAACTAAGTTCTCTTTTTTTTTCTTTAAAACCTTCCGGTTAGAGCATATAAATCTCGTCATCAAGATCTCCAAGAAGAAAAGCCATTTTTACATCTAGTTGCTCTTGATGTAAGTCAAACATAGCACAAATTACCGGGACTACTCAAACTATTATAAGTCAAATCATAGATGAGAATATTTCATTAAAGTTAATTCCTTCTTTTTAAGCATATCCTTTCACCATCAATCTTGCACGATACTCGCTCCACTTGATCATCTTTATTTTGTTTGATCTTATAGACCCATTTGTTGTCAATGACCTTTCTTCCTTGTGGTAGCGAGTATAAGTACCCACGTCTAATTCTTATGAAGAGCTTCCATTTTTTCTTGCATTATTTCCATTTACCGATCTACATCCGACTAACTCGGTTCCTCTTGGAATGCCGATGGTTCACCTTCCTCAATAAGAAGGTAGTATGCAACATTACTCTCTATAACGTAGTCGAATGCCAATCCAATTGCCTTTTCATACGATTTGACTAACGAGCTTCGAAACTTCGGACTCGATTGGTTCTTGTACCTCGAGCTCCGGTGCTACTTCGAAAGAATCATTTTGTTCGAGTTTCTCATTCTACTCGTACCATTATAGTATTTGAAGTGCTACACCTTGTTCTTGTCTTTATAGATCTTTAAAAAAGATAACCTCCCTACTAACAATGACCTTATGAGTAGTGGGATCCTATAAGTGATACACTTTCACTCCATTAACATATCCTAAGAATAAGCATTTCATATATTTCGGATCTAACTTTATGATTTCGTAGGTATTGTATATCACGTACACGGGACTTCCAAATATATGAAAGTTTGAATAATCAACTAGCTTACCAATCCACATCTCCATCGATGTTTTTAACTCAATTTCAATTGATGGGGCTTAATTCAAAACATAACGAGCGGTATTGATTGCTTCGCCTGTAACGTCTTTTTTAAGCCTCCGGTCCTCAATATTGCTCTTGTTCTTTCTAACAAGGTTCCGTTCATCCGCTCTCGTCACTCCATTTTGTTGAGGAGTGTATGCCATCATAAACTGTCTTTTGATACCTTCTTATTTGTAGAATGTATCAAATTCATTACTAGTGCATTCTCCTCCATTATCCATCCTCGGACACTTAATCTTTTTACTCGAATCAAGTTCAACCCACGATTTATAAACTTTGAAGACCGAAAACACATTTGACTCCCTTTTGATTAGATACACCCAATGTCTCTTGGAATAATCATCAATAAAGAACATAAAGTATTTTGCTCATCCTAAAGATAGAAATGGTGTTTGCCATACATCGAGTGAACCAATTTTAGAATAACCTCACTTCTAAAATTTGATGTGGAAAACTTTAAAAGATGCTACTTACTTGTAATATAATGCTTATAAAAAAGGTAATGATACCTTTGCGAGGTTTGGTAGTAGCTTTTGCTCGATAAGGATTTTCATTCTTTGTTCGGACATATGTCTAAGTTTCTAATGCCATATTATTATAGATCTTTCACTTGAACCGCTTAAAGTAACCGATGCTTCTATATCCAAGTAAAGTCTTTCCTTATAACATATACAAGTTAGCACCTATCTTTTCTCCCTTCATAAGTACAAGTGCACCTCGAACGATCTTTATGATCTTGTTCTTTATCTCGATCTTGCACTCAAGATCATTCGGTTATCCTAAAGATAATATGTTGTTTTTCGGGCCCTCCATATGTCGCACTTCTTGAATAATATGGTTTGTACCATCATAAATCTTCGACTTGATGGTTTCAACTCTAATGACCTTTAAAGCATGATCATTACAGCTATACACAGTTCCTCATAAGATCATAATGATGGAACTATTCTCTTCTAAAGGTCATGTGAGATGTAGCTTTTGAGTAGAAAAACCTCACATCACTAAATATTTTTTTGTCTTCATGTGTTATTGTTGCTTCACAATACGAGTGTTCCCATCATCCGAATTGCTCACCATGTTTCCTTGAGGATTGAAATTTTTCAAACTCCAACAATCCTTCTTTGAGTGACCTATCTTGCCATAGTTGTAGCATTTAAAATTCTTCTTACCTTTTAATTTTGACCTACCATGGTTATGTCTTCCACTTAGGCCACGTTCCGTTGATCTTCCTCTTATCACCAATAAGGCCTCCACTTGTTGCAAACTTGTATGCTCGTCTTCCTTGTTCTTGTGTCGATTTTCTCCTTCCGGAATAGTAGCTGCAACATCATTAAAGACTAAATAATTCATAAGGATATTATTTTTTAAGTTGATGTGATGAGTTGATCATACGAATCTAGTAGACTTTGAAGTAAAAGTTCGAGCACACTCACTTTGATCTATTTTATAACCCAACGATATGAGTTGAGAAAATAAATTATTCAAAGTATTAACATGTTCTCATCACCGAAATAAATTTTGACATACGAAGAGTATAGAGTTTCCTCTTAAGAAAATTTTTATTGTAGAGTGATTTGGCCTCGAGACGATCCATGGTCTCCTTCATTGTTTTCTTCTCCTCTATGCTTGACAACACCCCATCTACTAATGCCAAATGAAGATTTGCAATAGCATTTTCATTAATCTCATTCCACTTACTATCATCTATGTATTCTCTCGGCCTTTCACCGATGGTCACTAAGCAATTATCTTTTCTCAAGATAGCCTTTATCTTTAACTTTCACAATGAGAAATTGCTCCCATTGAATTTTTCAATTTTGAACTTTGTCGCCATTGCTTCTATCATGGACTCTTTACTACTACCGTAACACACCTCTACAAGATCTAAAACCATGCTGCGATACCACTTGTTGTGCTACTCGATGAATAGAACGGGATTCACGGCTAATAAATTTGACAAAACAACGATATTGAACAAACATATTTTACGTGAAAAACCCTTAAACAAATTAAGAAAAAAAAACAATTGACAAGATAGAAAGACTTCATTGTGAGAAATAATAGAGGTTACAACCTCTCTCTATACTATAAGGAGAAAACAATAACTTTCTCTCTTAAAATAGGAAAAACACTCTTTATATTTTCTAGGAACTAATCTCTCTTTTATAGAGGAATTGAGAATTAAAATAGAGGCTCTCTCTTCCAAATATATATATTTTTGGATGGATGGAGGATGTTTGAAATATGGTGGGGCCTCCACTTGCATTGACCTTGCGTTAAATGAGGCGAGTGTAATGTTGGTTGAAGCTAGGAAAATGCAAGTTGTGACCTAGCTTACTTTTTCAAGTTGTCCATGGAACCGTTGACAACTCATTCTAAGTTGTCCATGGTTTTGTGGACAACTTGCTCTACCCCTTTAATTTCAACAGAGACATGAGTTTATTGGGAACAAGCATTGAGTTTTTCCCATAGAACATACTTTTGGGATTGAACTAGCAAACATCATTGTTAGATCTACCAAGTTAAGCTCGAGCAATTGAATTTCATCCCCATTGTCCTAGTAGGGCATGATGAGATCATAGTTGAAGCTCGCTCTTAATATTGATGGAGTACTTGGAAGGTGTGTGGTCCGAGCAATTATATGGACACTAGCTAGATAGGTAAGGCGCTAGGATGGAGAGAGAAGGAGAGAGTGAGAGCTTGAACTTAAAATTTTGCAATTGAATTTTCTTGACAAAACTTGGAATTTTCTTTGGAAAAATTGTAATTTTGCGGTTGAATTTTTTCAAAAAATTGGTTTTTAGTTAGAAAATTTTATAGTAAAGAGGAAAGGGGATAGTAAGCCATTTGTAATTCTAGGTAGATTTTAATTTATAGTGTCATCTTATCTATCCTACCACATAAGGTGAAAATAAAATTTTGAACCAAAAAATTATTTTGTGTTAATTTAGTCTATATATTATTTATTTATTTTTTAAAAAATGTATTAAAATTATTAAAACATATTAAGTTCATGATTTTATGATACAATAAATCTTATATATATATATTGTAGTTGAATTTTCTTGAAAACACTTGGAATTTTCTTTGGAAAACTTATAATTTTGCAGTTGATTTTTTTCAGAAAATCGATGTTTAGTTAGAAAATTTTGCAGTAAAGACAAAAGGGGATAGTAAGCCACTTGTAATTCTAGGTAGATTATAATATATAGTGTCATCTTATCTATCCTACCACGTAAGGTGAAAATAAAATTTTGAACCAAAAAATCCTTCCATGTTAATTTAGTCTATATATAATTTATTTATGTTTTAAAAATTATCAAAATTATTAAAAATATGTTAAATTCGTGATTTTATGATATAATAAATCTTATATATATTGCTGGAAAAAAAATTAGTTAAAATACTAGCTAGGTTGGGTGTATGCTGGGTGATGGTGTGGATGAACTTTTTGTTTTTGCCTAGGTTGAAAAGCTTTCCGACTGTTGCAGTCCATTTCTTTTTTATCGGGGGCTTCTATGGATGAATCTGAAGGTTTTTCTTATTCTGATTTATCATGCTTCATTCTAAATATTTTTAAATAAAACTTGTCTTTTTTATATTATGAGTGTTTGTTCAGAAGAGTAACAATAATGTAAGACAATGACAAAAAATAACTAAGGATTAATCTAATAATTTGATAATTTTCAAATAAAATAATATCCATTTACATTTTGTTTTTGTTTTTTATATTTACCATACTAATATAATATTATTTTTCAAGTCAATTCATGTATTTTTTTTTAATTTAATAATCCATTATCAGGTGTTTTTATTTTATTTATTTATTTTTTTATCTCAATGATATTTATTATACATCTTTGCTGAGAAAAATAGCTGCTTAATGTGAACTTGGTGTCTGTATTAAAATCTCAATTATTGAAGCTTTTATAAGAAGACAATACAAAGTCTGTACATGGAATTTGATATTCTACGATAAAGCATTCATTTTGTTTAGTCTTACTTTTAAATCAAATAGCATTTAAAGAATGAGATGCAAGATCAAGGTTTGATGGAAATATATATGAAAGAAAAATAAGAAAATAAAAAAACCTATTTTAGGATATTACGATTAATTTGTAGCCAAGCATATACAATCATCAAATTAAGATAATTACATATTAAGTGTTTTAATTTTTAATTTCCTTTATTTGAATGCCTGTACTTTTATTTACTATTTAAATTTTTAAACTAAATTCAAAATTTAATTTGAAATAATTTTTTTTTAAAAAAGATTTTACCTATCATAGGTTGATGTTACCACTTCAGTGTTAGATTAACATAGTTTACCCTCTATCAATAAATAAATAAACAACATGCATACGGCATGCTAATATATATGTTAGCCTAGCATGCATGAATTTTTCAATTTATTTTTAATTGAGTGTTTTTACTTGTAGTTTTTCTTTCCTTTTGAATTTTTTAACTTTCAAAAAAATTATTAATCGAATGTTTTCAGTTAATTGCTAATGTTTTCATTAACCGTCCACTTTGCATTTTTATATAGGCCATACTTGACCGAATAAAAAAAAATAAAAAAGATTAAAACAATAAATAATAAATTTACTCAAATTAAAAGAAAGTAAGAGGGGAAAAAAAAAAAAAAAGCAAAACCACGAGTCATTGAATTTCCTCCACTTGCTCATAAACTAAACAAATTTTTATTTCTAACTTGAAAAGCTAGAAAACTTATTATTATTTTTTTTAATAAAATTTGAAATATAATTCCATACCAAGTTTTATCAAAGAATTTTTCTTTTTCTTTTTTCTTTTCCCCATAAAATTCATCACATAAAAACTCAACTCTAGTCCTATTTCTCCATCCTCTAGTCCAAACCGGTATCACTCCGCCTATTGGAGCATGGTTTTGTGGTTTGTACCCCGTTGAACCACTGAAATGGGTCATATAATTATTGATGTCCAAATGCTTTTTCCAACACGAGATAACAAAATATTTTAAACCATTTTAAAATTTAGAGTACTATGGCAAACAAAAATCTATAGCATAAGATTTTGGATGCTCCAAATATCCAGTTCAATGAAATACGACGTAAGTCACATAGTCAAATGTTTAATATATATATATGGTTGTCTAAGCAAGTTGAATAGGATGATTCAACTTAGGGTTCAACAAAATATATGTGCCCATTTTATTATTTTACTGTGGTATATACATAGACATTAGAAGATAGTACTTTTTTTTTTTTTTTTTTTGGTTTACAAGTGGAATTAGGATACACAATATTCTCTTGCAGCTAAATTCCCATTTAATTTGGGTGTGACAACATACATCAATAAGCTCTCCATTAGCCTTCATTTTCTAATTTTCTCATGGCCTTTGATTCTTGTCCCAATTCTGAAACTAAAGCTTATATCAACTGACTCTAGAAACCGAAGATCTTTAAAACCCGTAGTTGAAATGAAAATGGCAGAAGTCCTTTTTTATCCTTTGTTCTAGTTGTTGGCTTTTGAGACTTCTCTTATATATCGTTTCTCTATACGACTGTACCATTGCCTTAATTATTATATGTTTCAGATATTTTGAGATTTTTAACAAACTTTTATTTATTTTTTCTTTTTCTAGTGTAGTTCTTCGTACCAAAGAGGCAGGCAGCTAGCCAATTATGATGCTAATGTCAATGAAGTCCAGTGTGGAAGACAGAAATTAATAGAAAAAAGCTTCATAAACTAACAGGAAAGTACAAAGAATATTATGCATGTTCTAGCCAATATTTAAATTTAAATCCCAAGGAGATTAAGCAGCGAGAAGAGTGAGGGAGAGAAGGTGATATTTGAGACTAGCGAATGAATATAGAGAGAACATCATCAATCTAGCTATCTATTAGTATACATATATGTATCTAACTGGTTGTCTTTCACAGTCAATACGAGGGAGTGCAGGCAATGCAAGCAAGCAAGAGAATAGCTGAGGAAGCGCCATCTTCTTCAAGATTGGAACTGCTTCTCTTGAACTTGCAAGTTTTTCCTTTGTTACATTGAATCTGCTTCTGCATATGCTGCTGGTGCTGACTGTATTGTTGATAGTTGCAATTCTCCCCACCCTTTTGCTGCTGTTGCTGTGGTTGCTGCTGCCTCTTCTTCATGGCTTAACTTCTTGTTTAGGCTCTTCTTCTTCTCCTCTGACCTTGATAGAGGAAACTCAGTGGTCACTATAACTAACAACTTGTAGAAGAGAGTAAGAGAAAGAGGTTTGTGCATGGGGAACAGGCATACATGCTCTCGTTTTATAGCTCATAGCTATACCAAAATGCCCTTGATTTCTATCCATAATCACCTTATAGGACTCGTTTGTGGACCTTGGGAGTTGGGATCTCCATGTCCCACGCCCACCGCACATGTTTGGAAAGACAGAATATTTATACTTAACATGTGTTTTGTATATGCGCAGAGATGAATTGCATGGTGGGGTTGTGGCCATTTTGTGTGTTTTTTTTTTGCTACGAATGCTATCTAGCTAGAATGCCTATGATACATGCATGCGACTTACCTATCTCCTATGTGACAAGGAGGCTCCAATCTCTATCAACATCTAATAAATGATCTTCCACCATATTTAAGTCATTACCTTTGGTCCTATAATCAATTACTTGAGAAACAAAGTGTATATATATATATATATCAAGTCTCGCTTTGAAGTCATTTTTTCCTTCTTTTTTCTTTTTTAACAGTCAAGGTCGTAGTCCAAAAAAGAAAAACTACAAGCAATTGACACGAGACAAAAATAATAAAAATAAAGATATATAATTAATAAAAATTGGATTATTCAGGTGAAGCCATCTCGGAAGGAAACGAAATGCTCTAAAATTGGTGGGATATTGAGTTTGTAATTTAAATAAAAATATTTGATTAAAAAAATAAATTTATATTGTCGATGAACTATTTCAATTCAAAAACTTAAATTATTAATTATATGAGGTTTCAAAAATGAATTTATACTTTAACATGTATAACATTTCGTTTGTAAATTCATGGAATCAAATTAAAATATAATAATTAATTAAGAGGTTTATCAACAGAATCAAATGAAAATGAACTTGAATGTACATATTTTGAGGTTAAACAATTATAATTTAAACTAAAATCCAATCGAAGAAATGAACCTACAAAATATGCATCGAGCAAAATAAGATAGAGGTCTAAAAATTCCAAGCTCTACTAACATGTTCAGAGCAATTATTTCCCAAAATATTAGAGTACTAACTAGTCTAGCATTCTTTTCCAAAAAAACAAGCTCGTATTATGATCATTCCAGCTGGAAGTGTTGGCAATTGGGTGCATTAATTGGATTCTCTTTGAATGCCCAATTATCACTATCTACTATATGGTTAGTATGGCAATGATTTATCTTAGCTGGTTTAGAGTTTAATTAAAGAATTAGTACATAGATTAGTTGGCTCTAAGAACATGCAATAAAAATATAAAAAAAGGACATATCTGAGTAACGAACTAATCATAGATCACAGAAAGACAGTGATTTTAGGATTGGATTTATATGCTAAAAGAAAACAACATTAATAAAATTATGTATACCCACGAAAATGCAAGTGTATGTAGTGCTTGTAACTGAGTACAAAGAGGTCAGAGTGTGGTATTAGCAAACTCTAAACCCCAAGCCCCCAACTAACGAAGTTAACCCATGAAGTTTGTCGTTAGTCTTGAGAGGAAGAAGTCGTCATGTGCAAAGCCATGTGATCATGTGTGGATGTTCTCGTCCTTTCTAGGCCAGCTCTTTTTCAGAGGACCCAGAGATTGTCTTTTGTCCCTGCTCTTCCGCTGCTCACTTATTGTTGTACTTTAATATTTACAGTTATAGTATAGTCTAAGGTTCAGTCTTACTTAGCATTTATATACTCTCATTGGCTCTTAACTGGTTTAAACAAGGAATGGTAACTTTCGATTGCAAACATCTAGGTTCACACAAATTTTGGCATTGGTGCATGAACTATGCTTGTAATTTGTCCAATGGCGCATGTACAAGGAATGAAAATGGAAATATGTAGCAGTCCCACGAGCACATGTCTCAGCATTAATTCACTCCCTGACATCAAAAGAAAACGGCAATCTAGCAAAACAGTTGGTTTTGTTAATTTGTTTGACTAAAGAAATCAAAGAACAGAAATTTATTAATTAATGTGTCAAGGATGAATGTTCAATTTCCGTATTGGCAACTACCCTAAGCTAGCCTTCTAATTGGTTTAAGGTTTTTTTTTTTTTTTCAAATATTCATGTTTTATATTAAAGATAAAATTAATTATATTCAAATTACAAATGATAAAATTTAACCTTCCTAAAAAATATAATTTCAAAATTCGAACATCGTATATTGATGAAAAATTTGTCTAATATCAATTCGTTTATCACTAGAACAATAACTTTTTAATTAAATATATTTAATCATGCAACTTGACACAACTAAAGATTAAATTTCATTTATATGAGGTTGCTTAACATCACTTTACTTAGAATATTGCTGAAATAACGAAGAAGTAGCTATAGCATGCATTGGGGGGATAGATTTATATAGTTAATTAGCATGCCTGAAATTAACATGCGATGCATTATTGTAGATCTTTTGAACGTCAACTCATCAAGGGACCAAGCTTCATAACTGCGTTTGTTGTGATTGAAACAAACAAACAATTGATGGATTGATGGAGGGTGAAGCAACGAGTCCATAATTCTAAACATGGCAGAGGCCATAGCTTTAGAAAATGGGATGTTGGCCATTCTGAGAACAAGTCGTTTTTGTTGGTTTGACCTGCAATGGGGCTCCATTGAGGACACCATTGACCTTATCTTTTTCTGGATCGAGTCATTCAGATTCCATATATATATATATATATATATATATATATATATATAATTGAGTGTCCAACAAAATATTAGATTAGGGACATAATATATATTATATACTAGGTCCCTAATCTAATAATTTGTAGGACACCCAATTCCACCTAGCTGCTTAGGCTAATATGCTGCAAACTGGATTTTTGTCGTCCTATGAGCATATATACCTAGGACTCTAACAAGAAAATAAGCTTAGATTAAATGCCTTTAGATTTGACTATAATTAATTTGATGGATTTATGCAGGGTTTTTTAGAGGATTTAATCAAATTATGAAGTAAATTATAAATTAGCTCCTCTGTTATGCAAAATGAATTAAATAGTTTTTTTTTAATTTTAAAAACTAATTAATTAGTTCTTGACAGGTGTTCATCATATTTGATTAAATATTATTTTATTTCAAAAATGCCTTTTTTTTTCTCATAAATATTTTTATATTATTTATTAAAAAACCAAAAAATAAAAATAAATTAAATTAAAAAAGAACATGAAATGGACAAAAGAGGCTAATTAATTAGTTTTTAAAACAACAAGAATTATTTAATTCGTTTTGCTATCTTAAATAGTGTTGGTCATGCTAATTTAATATTATTTTATTTTAAAAAATATTTTTTTCATCAATTTTTTAATAATTTTTTCTTTGCTATTTTTTAAATAAAATAAATTGAAAAGAAAAACAAAAAATAGAGGAAAGAGATTAATTATTTGGTTTTTAAAACTAGATTGACTATTTAATTTGTTTTGTCAAACTAAAAAAATAATTTCTAAATTACTTGCAATTATGGAGATCAGTCTGTCTCTCTTAATTTTCCCTTGCTGGTTGTGTTTATGGATTAGGCTCTAGACAGATATTGGGGCAGCCATTTTGAGATTTGACAGAGTATGATACTCCTTTTTTGGGCTACTTTCTTTGTGTTATTAGTTGAAATTAGTGAAATGTCTGCCTGCTTACCCACGACGTCCTTCATGGGCAGTAGGCACTGGACGCTGTACCGGTAGTTCTATGCTAAGTAGGAAAATATGTCGCTCTACCTCGTTATCAAACCATTGAATTTGGGTATTTGGAAATTGCAAGAGTGAGATAATCCAAACAAGACTTTTATTTTACTTTATTTATTTTTGTTATTGTTGCTGTTGCAAGAGGGTAAATCAGTTTACGTTCTGATTTTTAAAAAATTATTTTACCTTCCTGGTTTTTATAAAATTAAGACTTCAGTTTCGAAGCTTCTGAGATATTATGATAAGTAAGGCAATCTGAACAGAGTAATTTCTATTCTTATTTCATTGTATTACTTTAATTATTATTTCAATTATGATTTAGAAAAAAATAGTGTAGCATTATTATTAACTTTCTCATATCAAACATTACAATTAACTTATGTTTTTTTCTTTTTTTTTCAAGAACGAGAATTAAAAATATGATACAAATCGATGTTAACCTTTTCTTTTCATCAATATCCTATGTTAATTTGTTATTAGCTCGTTATGCATGGTTTCACTAAAATATGTAAGATTTATAGTTTGAGTTTATATAAGTATTTTTATATGCTAATGGTTTATAAATTTGAGAAATATAAAGTCAAAAAATTATAATATAATCTTAATTGCAAAAAGCATCATAGTTAATATAATTGAAGAATATTATGTGCTTAATTAGGATTTTTTAAAAAAATTTCAGGGGTCAATTGAGAAATAAAACATGCCTCGACGTCAATTGAGAAATAAAACATGGAGATGGATGAAAGGGAAAATTTTAAATTTTGACAAAAAGTTTAAAGGGTAATTAAAACAAACGAAAACTTATGAGAGAAATTGAGAAGTTGATCAAATATTAGGGCAAATTAAAATTTACATAAAAAATAAATAAATATCATTCATTTCATAATAAGTGGTTAAGAACTGTTAAATGATTCACTAATGTATATATAGTGAAAAAAATATCTTATCGTTTTATAATTTAATTAATCAATATGTAATTGCAATAATTACGAATAATTAAGCACAATCTCAATATAAAAAAAAGTGACTAATTACCTTAAAGAAGAAAAAAATATATATTTTAAAAAAGCAACCATTTTTAAGTGATTACAAATTAATAAATATTTATACTTATTGTGTCGTAATCTTTATCTTCACTTTGCAAACTTGAAAGTTATATAATATAGTGTCTTCAAGTAACCACACCAAGCACTCTAAAAACACATTCTAATAGTGTTTTAGAGGTCAGATGTAAAAATAACTTATCATATCTTCTACTTGTGGGCAATGAGTTTGTACCTAGACTTTTAGGTACTTCTCGTCAGAGATATGATAGGAATATGTGTACTTTGTGTTACTTGTTCATGGTCTTAGAGTTGGAGAGTGTTCTAGCACTCTTACACACACATATATATATATATATATTCTTGTTTAATCCATCGTCTACGTCCTCTATTGTTTCATCTATGCAATCTATTCTGTTGTAAACTCTAGTTTTAAATCTCTATGTCATACATTATGTTCATAAAAAACTCATTAATGACAACTGTTAACATGATCTTATTTATTTTTCTCGGCTTTAGAAATATTGAATTGGCAAAATCATGCTATTGAAAACCCATTGATCCCTAATATTACTCTTTATGATTTTCCAATCCTAAGTTATGCTAATTGGAATCATTTAGATTGCTTAATTTTTAGTTGGATTAATCGTACTATTACTAAGGAAATCATTTCTTTACTTTATCATACAAAAATTCTAGTGAAGCACAACTTGTTATTTATAATTGCTTTTTGAATATATAAAGTTAGATATTTGAGATTATGTTTTATCTAAAAGACTTAAACCTTATAGTGGATTATCACGACTCCCACTCGCAAAAAAATGATTTTAGCGACGAAATATTCCATCGCTAAATGCTCCGATTCCGTCGCTATTTGTAAATAGTGATGGACTATATTCTGTCATTATTTTTTCCGGTTGCTAATTTTTTATGACGGAATACTCAATACATCGCTAATCTTATCGTAGGATCGCTCTTTTTGTTTGTCGCTAATTTGTCGCTAATTTTGAAAATAAATCGTCACTAGTCCGTTGCTAATTTTTAAAATAAATTCGTCGCTATTCCATAATTAATGTCTCGTTGCTATTTCAAAAAATGAAATTTTCACCAATCCGTCGTTAATTTCAAAAACAATTTTTTCACAATCCCTTCGCTTTTGTTGACTTTTTTCAAAATTAAATTATTAATTTGAAATTTAATAATTAATATTTAATAATAAACAATCATAAGTAATCATGTATATATGAAAAATAAAATAATATTAACAAAATCATTCTAGAATACGTTTCATAAAAAAAACAACAAAACAAACAAAGTAACCGACTATTATATCACTAATCCCGCTTGTCTAATCCCATATCCTTATCCTCATATTAACTAGATGGCTCAACTGGAGGATTGACTGGAGGTTGAATTGGAAGCCGAGTGGAAGAACCGAGTAGATTGCTGAATGGCCGACGAATCTATAGATAACCGGGATGATGTTCGTGCCGGTTGCATTAGTAAGGATGCCATCGAATCGTATTAAGACTTCATGCTACAAATAGTCCGATTTTGCTCGAAATCTAGCTTTTAAGCTCGATCATCTCTTCTTTTGTAGCCTCGTAGTCCATCCGAAGCTTTTCGCTAGTCAAATGGATCATGTATTGCGACGTCGCGAGAGGAGGAGCCGTCGCCACTCGATTGAGACACATAATGCATCGAATATATGCCTATACCATAAAATCTTTTCTTCTTCTCTCTAATAGCTTGCAAGTATATGGCATTCTGGTCTACTTTTGGCTCCAAGATTCCTACCTCCCTCTAAGCCTCAACTTTCTCATTGATGAGTCGCTCCACACGGTCCCGTGTAATCAAAATAATAATATCATCATTACGGAATTAAAATAAATTTGAGAATAAATTTTCATATTTAATATACGAAATTGAAAAATACTAATCTTTATTTGCTGGGAGCGCATATCGACGAATGAACCATCACGTTTATTATGAGTCCTCCGGAACAACTAAAAACTCTTTGATCGACATCCCAATTCTACCGCCTAAAAAAAAATCCATTACACGGAATATAACAAGTCCCAAATTGAAATGTTCTGAAATAAGTAAATAATAATAAATAGTGTAATTTACCAAGCAACGTGCATGCTCTCGTGAAGATATTGAACCCCCATATGTTTGGAAGGACTCGAATCGGGACCATCGACCTCCAACAATTGACTCCACGATGCTTGCTTTGAACGAGCCACGCGATCGGGTTTCTTGAAATCAACTTGTCATGCATCCCATGCCTCTTGACTCATATATGGAGGTGGCTCATCCATCAAACTGATCTTGTATATGAATTTAGCATAGCGTTTCCTAGCGACATGCTCCCATACCCCTCTAACAAGAACATTGATGTCCACATCCAATTTAAAAAATTTACGCACAAGCAAAAAAATTTATATAATTTATTTGATGAAAAAATTTTTTATTTTAATTATAAAAAATTATAAATATGTTACCTTAATTTCACTAAAGTAGGAGTCTTTAGTGACGTCGGGGACATCCTTCCATGATGATCCTTTCTTGTCCACCCATTCCTTAAAAATCTCATAGATCTTCATAGAATAATCTCCGTTATTTGGATTCAATCTATCAAACAAACAACAAAATGATGAAAGAAATATTTTAAATGCAATAATTATTGAAATTACATATTAAAAATAAATAAATACATATAGTCCATAATCAACAAAAACAATACGTTGTCGATCTGGATGAGTTGTGAGAACTCTCTAGAGTGTCGGACACATGTGCGAAGGGGCCACTCTTGGAGGTCGGTAGTGGAACCTTAGTTGTCAATATAGGAACACCTATCGATGTAGATGTGCTAGCTCTATGACTGCAAGAGTCGTTGGATCCATGAAAAAATCCTATTGTTGGAGACCCATGACCGATACGAGTAGGGATCCTAATAGACTACCCTCCGACGAGTGATGCTCATCCACGATTATTGAAACATGATCCGGTAATGACTACGAAAGGACAACACAAACCATTATTACCATGAGTCATTGCTTGTATAATCTAACATTAAAAAAAATAAAATAAAATACAACAAATATATTGTTAGAGTCTATTCATGGGTAAATAAATTAAAATACATCATTTTTTTATGGATATAAAAAATCAAAATATACAATGAACATTTGTGAAGGTAGAAAAATCAAAATTAATAAATTAATAAAGAGAAAAAATTACATAATTTCTTATTAATACAACAAATGAAATATAAATTTAATTTGAACTATCGTAATAATTATTTAAGTTATCATCTTCATCATCCGAAACATTATCACAATCATTTTCTTCGTCAAGCACACCTACTTCTATATCTATAAACGATCTATTTAGATCATTCAACAAAGTGATGTCCTCGATTTAATCTATCAATTCATGTTGGATTTCTAAATCGTCTTGCTAAAATGGTTCAACATTTTATTCTACGGTAGTCGATGATTCGGAAAAGT
The DNA here is from genome assembly GCA_963924115.1 of Dovyalis caffra. Classification (NCBI taxonomy): domain Eukaryota; kingdom Viridiplantae; phylum Streptophyta; class Magnoliopsida; order Malpighiales; family Salicaceae; genus Dovyalis; species Dovyalis caffra. The sequence goes on from CAWUPB010001009.1 coordinate 1,515,317, forward strand.
CAAACATAGACCTAGCTTTGATCTTATACACGACCCACCAATCTCGATTGTCGTATCTTAAGCTAGGGTACTCCATATAATACACTTGAGCCGACTGTGATGCTAGCACAAATGGTTCATAATTGTTCAAGGTTCTTTTACCATTAACATCCACAAGTTTGTAATATAGATGAACCCTTGTTCCTTGTGGTGCAGGATTGAACCAATCACGTTTGAACAATATTGTTCTCTTGATTGGTAATGCGGGATACTCTACTTCAAGAATTTTCATTAGTATCCCGTGATAGTCACTCTCGACCGAGTTATAATTATTTCTTTTAATACATACACCACTATTGAAAGATCATGTTTTTAAAGCTCCCTCAAGTGTGCGGAACCTATAACCATTAAAAAAATAACCGCTGTACGATTTGACGAGTTAGTAATGGGCCTTGTGCGAGATCTTTCAAGAACTGATCTTTCATGTAAATTGCTTATGCATTTTATGTCTATAAATTAAACATAAAATCCTCTCTAAGTTTAGTTATCTTTCAATTAATGCTATCAAGAAACTAAACATATAAAATGCTAATACTTACATATTGATTAAACCAAAAGGCAAACTCATTTTCAATTAGAGCATCAATTTTATTCTCGGACATGAATGGATTATTCTATTGCATTTCAGCAAGAAATCCACTAAAGAAAAAATAATTAACAAGAAAAGTGAGTTAGTCTATACTATCTTCCTAATATTAATTATGAAATGTAATAAATAGGTTTGATATAAAATTTGAATTTCGATAAACTCACTCAATGTAAGGTTTGACTTCTTCATAATTCAACAATATATATTGGTGGGCTACTTTATATTCTAGTTGTGTCAATTTTCTTATTTTGTATCAACCAATTGATCAACCTAGTTGTTTGAATACGAACAACATCCCTTTAATGTGATTTTCTTCTTCGTCGTTGAATTCAAAATTACGGGGCACTTTTTGATGCCTTATATACACACGAGGCTCAAAATAATATGAGCAAAATAGAGAGGCTTCTTCGACCAAATATGCATTATATATTGATCCTTCCACTTTAGCTTTATTCTTAATATTATTTTTTAGCTTCCGCAGATACCTATAAATATGAATAATTTTAATATTCAAAAGTAAGAAATGGATTTAATTTTGCTTTCAAATTAAATATCAATACCTTTCAAATGGATACATCTATCGATATTGCACGGGTCCTACAATAGATGCCTCATATGTTAAATGAATTGGAAGATGTTCCATGGAGTCAAAAAAACTAAGTGAAAATATACGTTCTAGTTTGCATAAAATGATGAATATCTCATTATTAAGTCTCAACATATCCTCTTTCTCTATAATTATAGAAGTCAATTGCTTGAAAAAAAAAGTCAACTTTGTAAGTGATTGCCAAACATTTTTCAGTAAAAACTCCTAAAATGCAATTAGAAGTAATCATGACATGAAGACGTGACAGTCATGACTTTCATCCTATAAAGTTTGTCATACCGCATATCAAGCACATCCGGTTAGATTGGACACATATCCATCGGGGAACCCGAGTTGTTTTATCCATTCAAGTAATCATTTTTTTTTGTTTCGATAGAGTAAATACGAGCTTTAAGATACTTTCCGGACGCATCATCCTTTGCTAATTCGGACTTTTATAAAAGAGTTTCAAGTCTTTTCTATAGTTGGCATTGTCTTTAGTTTTTTCCGGCACATTCATGATTGTGTTAAAAATATTATCAAACATATTTTTCTTAATATGCATGATATCTAAATTATACCAAATGAGATTTGTACTCCAATAAGAAAAATCCTAAAAAATACTTCGCTTCTTCCATCCCGACATCCGAGAGATTCTACTATTATGATTATCCGCACCATCTTCTATCACCTTCAACAACCCCCACTCGCTCGACTAGATGTAACATCTCCGTTTCGGATCGGATTAAAGGAGGATCATATTTAACAACTTTGTTGGTGGTGAATGCTTTCTTGTTTCTTCTATATAGATGATTATAAGAAAGAAACTTTCAATAGTTGTCAAACCGGGAGGTCTTCCTTCCATTTAGAATTGAGAAAGCATCCGAATTTTTCATACGGATGGGACAAGTTTGTTTTCCTGCGAGTACTATAACAAAACAAGCATTGAATATGCAAGAAAGTAACCGATTGTCTATATAACTGCAGCTATCAATAAAAAATTCGCTTAAGATACACATTGTAGGTCACCATACCCACCTCTCATAACTCGGATAAACTCGGATATGATAGCTATAAGTAAACATCCAACTTATATTTTGGATTTTCTTGGACTTGGAACAATCACTCGTTAGGAACATATATTCCTCCTTCATACACATCCATGGTGGCAAATTGTATGGAGTCATAATGACCGACCACAAAGAATATCATGCATCGGATTGACCAAATGGTTGAAACCCATCGGTGCACACTCTTAATCGGACGTTCCTTATTTTAGCTATAAAAGTACGATTAATCCGATTGAAACTTTGCCATATAATAGAATCAAAAGGATGATGCATTATTCTTACATCATCTCCCCCATGTTCAGCATGCCACGTCATGTGCTCGGTTGTCATATTTGATGTATACAATCATTGCGGACGCGAGTTAGAGGAAAGTAGTACATTTTCTTATTTGGAACAAGTTTTCCTCTTTTTGTTCCTCGATGAGAACTTCAATATCGAAGATGTTGATAAACTCGTATTTATCTAATTCATTATCTTTCTTCCAATAAATCATACATCCGTTCTAACAATAATGAATTTTTTCCACTCGGTAAACCCATCCCTTTGACCGAACTTCTTTGTTTTATAAAAGGTATTTGTCATACGAGTTATCAACCAATATCAACTCCTTTATCGGCTCACATAATCTGGTTGAAATAATTTTAAAAAAAATGATATTCGGCTTTTATGTTAAGCATTCGAGAAATTGCCGACAATTGTTAATGTTCATCATATCCGAGCTAAATCTCTATATGTGATACATTCAACATATCATAAAAGTGTTGAGCGTTAGGATTAGGAACCTCTTCCATGTTGGACGGATCAAAGGATGGATCGACTCGCATCCATTACAATACTTTGATAGGGGTTTTGGGGTTCACTAGAACTACCTTTGCCTATATAATAATTTCCCGAAACATGCCGACTCCTAGAATTTTTAGATGTCATATAGGCTTCAAATTCACCATGATGCACCCAATTATAATATACTAGCACAAAACCTTTACGACACAAATGATATTTGATCGTGTCAATCTCTTCATAATTTTTGTTTCAACACTTATTAAAAATACAAGGACACCTAATATTGGTTCTGTCCATACATTTAGGATGCTTAACGAGCAAAAGCTAAAAATTTTTCTACACCTCCGACAAAGTCATCATTTAACAATCCGTTAACTAATCTAAAATTCATCCATTGTCGATCATGTCTCATTTTTTAAATTATCGCAAAACTAACACAACTATTGCAAACAATTACTTGTCATCATTCCGAATTATTTTAAAAAAATATTAAGCACATATACTAGATGTATAATTATCTCTAATTAGTTATGAATTTTGTTTAAGAATCTAACTTTCTATTTAAATAATTATTTAAAGAATGATTACATTTTTTTTAATAAATACTTAGTTTGTTAATATTCAATTATTTTTTGTGTAATTTTTTTTATATATTTTCTACCTTAGGTCCAATATATAATAACATTAACCCAACCTAAACCAAACAATTAATCTAATTTAAACTACCTTAGGTAATTTAAGGTAATTACATTATCATTTTTACTTGAAATACATGAAATCTTATATTATTTGAACCTAAAAACGTTAAATTACATTATCATCTAAGTAATTTATGAAAATATTCAACTAAAATATTTATTTAATTCTATTAATTAATAAAATATTTATAAAATTTTAACATTTTAAAGGTAATTTAAGGTAATTACATTATCATTTTCCCTTAAAATACATGAAATTTTACACTTTTTGAACCTAAAAACGTTAAATTACATTAGCATCTAAATAATTTATGAAAATATTATAATAAAATATTTATTTAATTATATTAATTAATAAAATATTTATAAAATTTTAACGTTTATTTTAATTTTTTTAATTACACTTTTATTCAATTTTTTTTCAAAACGATCAAATCATTATGCATGTTATCTTATTTCAATTTTAATAATTAAACTAATAAAATTACTTATAAAATTTATATTCGAAATGATAAAACTACATCAAAAATTATAAAGTTTCAACCAAATTTAACTAAACTACATCAAAAATTATATAATTTCAAAATTAAGTTTAAACAAACCACTAACCAAATTAACCTATAACACTAAAAATAAATAAATATATAATTAATTTATTTAATTAAATAACAATTTAAGATTAAATAATTAAATTTAATCTAACAACTCAAAACGAACAAAATTTAAATTTTTAAGCTTTACGTTAACATACAAATTAACCTAACAATTAACATAACAACAAGATAAAACCTAAAAAAATTAAACTAATTGTTATAAAAATAAAATAATAACTAACAAATTTAAACTACTACATACAAATTAACATAACAAGATAATTAACAAAATTCAAATAATTAATAAACTAATAAATAACAAAATTTAACTAAATTTTATAACATTTATCTAAAAAAAATATAAAAGTTAGAGAGAGAAAGCTTTACCCGATAGATCAAGGATAGAGAACATAGATTTAATCTAATTTTGAGGGAGAAAGATACCCCTCAATTTATTGAATGGTTTTGAAAAAGATTTAGTGGTGTGGGACGATGTGGGTGGGCCTTCTTTTGGGCGACGGCGGAAGGGGAGGTATGGTGAAGGTGAGGAAAACAAATGGAGAAAAAGAAGAATGGGGATATATAAAGGCAAAATAGCGACGGACCCGAATCCATCACTATTCCGTCACTATTTTTGGGGAAATTTCCCCCAAAACTAGTGATGAACGGTTTATCGCTAGTCAATGACGGACAACGTTCATCGCTTGCTTTAGGAGGAAATTCCCCCGAAAACTAGGTACGGATCGGCAGTCCATTGCTAATTATGTGCCATTTTGGAGGAAATTCCCCTTAAAAAGTCACAAAATCAGCTATGGACTTACTATCCGTCACTAACTTTACTAAATTACGAGGATTTTATCGACGGACAAAATTCCATCGCTAATTTTTTCATTTAGTGACCAATTTTCCATCCCTAATCCGTCGTTAATTTTGACATTTTTTTCCCTACCTTATTTAGTGATGGATTTTTAACCTTCGCTAAGTATCCTTCGTTAGTTCATCACTAGTCCGTCACAAAAAACAACATTTTATAATCCGTCGCTAAAATTCATCCTTAATTTATGTTTTCTAATAGTGTTCGAGAGTGGGCCATGATCGATATGAGGATCGAGGGAACCGCAAGGCCCACCTCAACCCGAGTAAACCTCATATACTAAACTAAACCTCAAATCATGATAGGACTTATACTATATTCCTTAAATCAATATCACTCAAATTATTATGCCAATCAACATTATCATAACTTAATAACATTTCTTTTATAACCTCAATATAATTCATATTTCAATATTCATAATTTCATGTTCTTAATCAACCCCTAATACATTACCCACAGTTATAACTACGAGTATCTAATATTAGAATTTTAAATAAATATAGGTTCTAAGGAATTAAAATTTAAGTGAGTCGCATGATCAAATTGTCGACTTCGGATCAAGCAACCAAAAGGAAGCAACAAGCAATCCCTCAATATCCTACAAAATTGAAATAATGAGGGGTGAGCAATCCATAACTCAATAAGAGACAAGTATATAATATACTAAGGGAGGAAAAATGGACTACGAACGATGTTCTCAAATCCATATCAAAATGCAATGCTTATTTCTTAAAACAATCACATATCAAAAACGCATCTTATATCACAAATCAAATGGTTCAAAACCATTTCATATCAAATTATCAAAGCATTTGTTCTTACATATATCATACTCATATGAAAACACATATATAGATTTTTATATACCCATGTAATAGCGTATCATGAGGTGCGAACACCCAAAGGTAACGCCTCCCGTGACTAATTTTTTGCATGTTAGCTAACATACGATCTAGCACTACACCTTTCCCGCTAGATGGAGCCTCGTATCATTGAGCTCAAAGGTTACCTCCCGGTAGCTAGGTTCCTTAAAGACTCGAAAACATTTTTGAAGACCAAACGTGTTTATACATTTTCAAATCGGTATTACAAATGCAATGTATGCATTTTCATAAATTACATGAATACTTAATATAGCGAATAACATAGTCATGTTCAAATCTTAAAAAACATATTAAACCATTTATATTTACCCAACACATTGAAAATGTAACACCCCTAGCCTAGGACCTAATGGGTCGAGAATATTAGCCCCGTTAACCACATTCAAAGTTCAATGAATGTAGGTTAACAAGGCACTATGATCTTATCGTAACTTATTTAAAGATGTTTACGTGGTAGGCATTTAGTAATAACGTTTAGGTCCTATTTCTTTATTAAAAATTCGCTATAAATTTTTCGAGTTTCCTTAAATTGCTTACCTTTATTCATTCACCTTGTTAGGTAGTTATTAATGCAATTCACTTACTAAATTATTCGTTACTATTTATTTATAATAACTATACAACTATTACTACCGCATCATTTCGTTAGAACTATAACTCGTAATATAATTAAAAACAATATGTAAGTAGGTCTAATCGAAAATCGAACCCCCCATCCAAGATACACACATCGAGTGCCTTCTTCGATGATTAGCTCCGCAGAAGTAGGCCATAGTGGTTTACTTATCTACACCATAAGAAACTAGATGAGCGATAACTCGGTAAGTTAATGGATGCATGCAATACATGTTCATGTACATGCGTGTATGTAACTCGCTTTATGCAAACTAAGTCTCCTTTTTCCTCATGTCATAAAACATAAAACGATCCGAAAATCCTTTTTTTGCCTTTTTCCTCATGTTATAAAATATAAAAAAGTCTAAAAATTCTTTTTCTAACTATGGATATATCCCATTTAGGTGCTTCGGGATCTCCATAATATATGTCTAGCGAACCGGACCCTTCTACGGACGATCCCTATCGAGCCTCTAAAAGTGCACGTTTGCACTTGCCGGCCACCGAACCACTACCATCACCGTATGAAAAACCCATGAAGTCCTTTCATCAAAACCTCAAAGTCATGGAAATCTTTTCCTTTAAAATAATTTTGATTTCTATCGGATAACCATGACATAAAATATATTTCCATGACTTAAAATATTATTCATGAGCTAAGTATGCGTATGCAATTTCAATGAACCAGCATGATGTATGAATTTATGAATGCTTACTTTGAATAGTTATGTAGCTAAGTCATAAGAATCGATATAAAATTGAGCAACATAACAAAGATAGATAATATCAATCCAATATAAACTAACACCGCCATCATTGGCACATCAATCATCATAACCTAATTCTCATCATTAATCACATTCAAGCATAACCATTATTCATAACCTAATGCATTCATATAGCATTTGAAAGAACATAACCATAACATAAAGGAAGATGAATGTTTTTGTTCCATTTCTTTGTTCATTAAACTTACCTTTCACTTTACTTTCCTAAATTCTTTTTCTTAGGTTCTTAATTATCTTTCCATATTTGGTCTTTACCAAATTAAATATCATTTCATATTCCAACTTAACTAGGTATTATTTCATTGATTTAGGAAGTTCAATTTCGATTTGGGCCTTAATGGGCCTAAGGCCCAATTTTTCCTAACCTAATTTTTCTTTAAATTTTATGAGCCCTTTTCATTATAAACCATCCTTTTACTATGTTTTGAGTCTGAATCATCAAATTTAAGGGTTAAAACTTGGTTTAAACCTAAATCCCCAAAATTCCCATTTAGGCCTAAAGTTGACCTCTTTAGAATCCTAACATTTTCTCCTAATTTTGTGCCACCATTTTAACAATAAGTAGCCTAGATATGTAAAAACTATAGGAATTAATTTAATTAAAATTTGGGACCCAAAATCTTGTCCAAACCCGTATTGAGCCTTAATGGGCTGAAATTGAGCCCAAGCCCATAAAACCCATTTTTTTTTTCAAATTTTGATGAATTTTTTCGCTTCAAATCATCAAAATATGCTTATTTAAGTGTATACGACTCACCAAACCAAAATAGGATTGCTTGGAATTTCAAATCTTAAATTTCTTTAGTTTAGGCCGAATGGTTACCCTTAATTAACCTTAGGAATTTTTGCGTTTTCACCAAAAATTTTAATCCTAATTAACTTTTTTCCATCTTAATTACATGAATTATGAGTTAAAAATCATTTCCCCCAAACTTTGGTCACCAAGAACCCTAACATTAATTTTTCTCTAATTTAGTGATTAAGGCAAATTCAAGTAATTAAACATGAAATTGACTTGAAATTAAATATTCTTGTGGTGTAGGTGAGATTAACTTACCTCAATATGCTCCAATTAAACTTCAAAAGCTGAAGAATTCAAAAATTTTTCCTTCCTCCTTCCTCAAAATTCTACCTAACCTCCCTTTTTCTCCCTTGAATTTTTCTTGAGTTCTTAGCTTGATATTCTTACTTAGTTGGTTGATTTAAGGTGTGTAGGAGTGATTTAGTAAGTTTTTGGTGAGTCTTTATTGTGATTTTCCTAGGGAAATTTTTCAAGAGTTTCCTTTAGTTTTTTTTGTGATTTTTATGCCATTTTCATGCTCGCCTATTTATAGGTAGTTTTTTTTTTTTTGAAGAATTTTGACTCCATCTCAACCATTGAAATTGTAGTTTTTTTGGAGTGATCTTGGCCATTGAATTTTGGTTAAAGCTTATCCCTTCAATTGGACAATTTTAGGTCTTTAATTTTTCTTTAAACCAAATCCCTCCATCTTGCATGCCTAATAACCTTTCCTTTTTATTTAAGTCAAAGAGCATTAATTTTGGCTCAATCATGGAGCCAAATTTCGGCTAGAGCATGAAGAAAAGCCTAAAAATTCTTTAATTTTGGTCCCTTATTTTCTTAATCTTTTTCCTTAATTACTCCTTTCACCATCCTTCAATTTGTCAATTAATCACTTCAATCCATTATTTAAAAGATATTTTAATAAATTTTAAACTCCTTAGATTTATAGCTAATTTAATTTAGAAGTTCAAACTTTAAATTTTATGCAATCTAGTCCCCAAATTTCTATGCAATTAGCGCCTTAACTCTAAAATTTTATTTTGTACTTCTTAAAATTTAATTTCTTTCCATAAGAAATTCAAAAATTTATTAATAGGATTCAATCTGAATTTTCATAATTTTTGGACCTCATATAGGCCTCTAAAGTAATTATTTAGTGTGAAAATTAGACTATTTCTTATAGAAAATATTCCTTGCACCTCATAAAATTAATCTAAGCTAATTAAGTATTCCTACACATTCCCTAGGATTTTCCTATGCCCTTAAAAAAATTCCTCATACCTCTAAGTCATCTAATTTTATTCTTTATTTCTAAAAACACTATTCCTACACTTAGAAAATTCAATGAAATATTCACCATATGTAGAAAAATTCATAAAATCATATAAAATAATATAACACCCTTCTTACAATTATTCTAAAAAAACAAAATATTTTTCATACACAAACAACATACCTTAATTAATTTTCTCATGCAATAACTACTCTTTATATATCGAAAAATCACTAAAATATTCTTTAAGCATGGAAAAACTATTTTGAACATTCTAAATTTTCTTTTAAGTTTCTAGTAATTATTTCTCATTCTAATATATATATATATATATATTTCACATGGTTTTAATATTAAACTTTTATTACATTCCTATTTTAGCGAGTACCGGCATTATAGAAAAATCCTTTCAATTCGATCAAATCATTTGATAGAAAACATTTCAAATACTTAGAATGTCCGTTCCCATCTAAGTTCTTCTAGAATGCTTATAAATCATTCATAAACGGAATGAAGACAGTTGAGATGGATTCGCTCACTTTGAAGAATCTAGCATCACAAATTGATGGATCATCCATCAATATCACATAACAAGGAATAATCTAAACAATGAATTATTCAAGAATTAGAAATACAAGATTATCAAATAAATAACAGAATTGATTAGAAAAATTCGAATCGATAAATTTGACTAGACTCTACCATCTTTCTAATAATTCTAATCCATATCTTCACTAAATCCCATCACCACTAACTTTTAATTCAATCATGAATATCCAATTCAAATATTTAATCAATCAATCCTTAATCTAATTGATTTCCAATTAAATTATCCATTACATTTTAATTCACAAAATACTCATTCCATTAACCTTAAATTGCATTTATATCGCTCAATTCCTCATTTTCCCCTAAATTTTTTTCAGTTAAGACCTAAATTCAGATTTTTCACTATTCATCATTTTAACATCTCAATTTCTCAAATTCATTTAATTCTACTTCAAATTAACTCCTTATTTCACTTTCTTAAGATAATTAAACATCATTCAAATCATTACAATCACTTAGAACCATTTTTTCCCAAATGGCTCTTAAAACTCTAACCTTAATCTAATCAATTCCTAAAGTGAATCACAATCCAATGCAATTATATCTGAATATGATCATTAACTACACATAAACGTCATAATTTAAAGATCAATGGAATAACGATCTTACCTTTACACTAAGCTCCTCAAATCCCAAATTCTTCCTAGTTTTTCCAAGCTTCCCAAGCTCTAAGCTAGCTATTCTCCACTTAATCAACTTGTTCAATATTTCTCTAAGCTAATTTAACATGGCCTTAGCTTAGGAGTCAAAGATGAGAGATTGGGAGAAAATGGGAGAGAATTACATAAGGGAGGGGAAGAACGAGATAGAAAATTAAGGGATAGCCAATCTGTCCCATTTTTATACCACCCCTTACTTTAAAAAACAAATTTTTAGGTTATTAAATGGGTGGTCCATTCTCAACTCTATATTCACCCATCTTTTGTTTAATTATTTAATTTCGGATATGTGTTTTAACACTTCTTCTTACTTACAGTCTATTTTTTTGAGATCCGTCAAGTAGGTTGGGCTCTAGAACCTTAATCGGGCGATTGGACCTCTTTGAGGCTCGATACAATTTAGAGTTGGATAGTTTAGATTGGATTCTATCTAAAAGACTTAAACTTTATGGCGAGTGGCCCTTTATCAACTTTATATATCACTCATCTTTTATTTAACTATTCAATATGAGATATGTGCTGCATATATAGAGTTAGATATTTAAGATAGGATTCAATCCAAAAGACTTAAGCCTTATGGTGGTTAGTCCTTTTTCAACCTTATATATTAATCATCTTTCATTTAACTATTCAATGTGGAATATGTTCTCTAATACTCTCTTTATTTACAACTCATTTTTTAAGGTTTGTCAAGTAGATTAGATTCTAGGATCTTTGTTGGGCTCGTTGGATCTCTTTAAGGTTTTGATACCATATAGAGTTAGATAGTTGAGATTCGATTCTATCCAAAAAACTTAAACTCGTATGATGGGTGGTTCCTTCTCAAGTTTATATGTTGCTTAAATTTTATTTAACTATTTAATATGAGATATGTATTCTAACAAAATAAATCATCACTAGAGAACTAGATTTAAAATTTTATCTCCAAAACTACAAGAAAAGAACCTTTCTATTGATGCTTATTGTCAAAAACCATAAATGTTATAGGTTGCTCTTTTTCTAATCATGAACAAGTGTCATATCTTCTAAGTGGCCTTCCATTTAGTTATGATTCACTTATTATTATTACCTCTTACCAAAAACTATGTCCTATATTTTGTAAGTCGTGGGCTATATTCCTCACTCATGAGGCTCGACTAGAAAATTCTATTTCAAGGACTACTAGTATACTAATAGATGCTTAGTAATTGATATAGAAAAGGTAAGAATGAATAATATCTCTCTCACTAGTTATTCAAATTTTGACTCTTTCTTTTATAGGAGTATAAGTATATAGAGGATATGACTTTTAAAGATTTACAATTCCTATCCAACTATATAGATGATATCGATTATGAAGATAATATCTTGATGTTATAATTCCTATCTAGCTACGAAATAATATCACAAAGATAATAACTTTGATTTTATGAATAATACTAGGAGAAATCATGGCTATTGTTGCTATTGAAGGAGACATGTATGCTACTATTGCTAAAAAAGAAGAAGACATGATTGCTTTTATTGCTATTACGGAAGAGGCATGGCTTAACACTTTCCCATGAATTGACAGTGGGCATTCGCCAACCGTGAGTTTGTCTCTTAAGAAAGCAAATTTTGTATGAGATAAAACCTTTATGAAAACATCTACTATCTAATCCTAACTCGGAGATAAATTTCACTTGTTAGTTCCCTCTAGTAACCAAGTCTTTGACAAAATGAAAGTTAATTTCAATATGTTTCATACATACATAGAAGATGGATTAACTGTTGAGTAGGTGGCTTCTATATTATCACACCAAATTATAAGAACTGTATGTTGTGTAAAACCAAGTTCGGTTAGAAAAGAAATCATCCAAAACATTTTGGTAGCTAAATTAAATATGAAAATTCCAAACCTTTCAATTCGTAAAAAACACGTTACGAAACTCAAAACTAACGAGCTTATTGAATCTTTTGAATGTAGATGGAGGCTTAAACACACAATTATAAATATTTAAATGCATCAATTGCTGAAATGAATACGGATGACAAGACAGGTTTATAGTGCTCACCTATCCAAACACGAAACATGAGATCTTTGATATCATTCTTTGATAGGAAATGTAAAAAATGATTGATATCATAATAGTTCTCTAAATTAGAAATTGAGAAACTGAACTTAACTAAAGGTCCATGATAAAGTAGCAAAGCTTGGTAAACAACGATCACAAGCTTGATTCATTCTAAAATATATAACTTGTAGTTACAAGGATAATTGAATACAAGTTGTGGCGGTGCTAACCATTTATATCTCAATTTGCGTGATAATATACTCATTCTTATTACATCCTTATGCTGCAAGCACATCAAGATATTCTCTATCACATTACTTGGTAGCTAGTTGATCGTATCATGGAAAGATGTGGAACCAAACATGGTTGTCATTCTATAAATTCTTGAAATCTTGTGAAATCAGCGAGGTGTTAATTAAAAATGTTAAGGCAAATTGATTGTGTAAATGTTAGAATCTTTATAGGGTTTTATAAAGTAATTATAAAATTCTCATAATATATAACCTTGTTTTAGATGAGGAGTGATTGTGTCAAGTAATGTCTCTACTTAACTCTTTGTTTGAAGGATGGAAGTCAATAAAGGGATTAGTTCATATGAAATCCATAAATGTTGTTGATACTAAGGATGCTTGGTAGAAACCATTTTCATCTACAACACTCTATATAGAAATTATAGGGATAACCCTTATCTCAAAACTCATAGATTTATTTAGTATATAGTTTCCCTGTAATCATCTTAGGTAAGGATTATCTTCACGTTGTGTTTATCCCGTAACTACGGCTCCTGTATATATAAAGCGGCATGATATGTAATCATGAGAGGTAAAATATACAAAACATTTTATTACTAATTCTTGCTTTTATATGGTATCATAGCATTATTAAAGCTCTATGGAGCTAAATCCAACAAAAAACAAACCATGAAAGCTATCTCATTCTTCAACCAAAATACTCAACCACGAACCACCCCTACTTCAAACATGGTAACCCAAACGACACCATCCGTTCCCAATTTGATCAGCTTCAATGTAGTAGCTCAACTTTCTTTCAAACTCACCAATAGTAACACCTATCCAACATAGAGGGCACAACTTACTACCCCGTTACATGGGTACAATCTCATGAACTATGTGGATGGATCTTACTCGTACCTAGTTAGCACCATTCAATATGAAGGTCATACCATACCTAATCTAGAATTTAAACGAATGGGAGAGGTAAGATAATCTACTACACAATGCCATTTTTTCCTCGATTGATGCCATAATTGCACCCTTAGTTGCACAATGTCTATGTCCAAACCGACATAGGACAATATATCAATATCTTATACCAATAAGTCTCCAACCGAATCTATGGTTTAAGAGCAAGCTTGGCTAAAATGGTAAAAGACACCAAACCTATAGCAGATTATCTATGGGAGATAAAGGCAATTGTAGATGAACTAGCCATAGTTGGCTCTCCACTCAACGAATGATGAACTAGTGATCAAAATTCTCGGTGGTCTTAGATCCGATTACAAAGCAATTAGACGACCATATGTACTCGTGATATTCCTATCACCTATGAATAGCTGCTCGACAAGCTCTTGGATCATGAAATCTTTCGATACATGATGAAGTAAGAAATATTCCCCTTCTATTACCGCACAATTTCACCAATATAGCCATTTCAACGGACCTCGTAGAGGCATCAACCACACTAACTCGCTTCCTACAACAAGTCTTGAGGCGATCATAATAATATCAACAATTCTTCACATTTCTCACATTCAAGGTATTACTCACCGGACCATCGTAACTTTCACTAGCGAGTCATCCTCTATGCGGCCTTAATAAACACAAAGTGCAGTGCCAAATATATGATAGATATGGTCATACCGCCAAAGCTTGTAGGTCATACTTCTCCGAGCCATAAGCTAATTTCACAAGACACACATCAATGCTTACCGAAGGTAACTGGGTTTTTGACTTATAAGCCTCCCATCACATTACATACGATATTCAAAATTTTTTTATCCATTTTGATTATAATGGCAGATGATCACATCATTATTAGAGATGGTAATAACATTCCCATTTCTCATGTAGCTTTTGTCCAACTTGCTACTTCTACTCATTCCTTTACTTTGTAAAATGTTTTATATGCTCCTAAAATCCAATGCAATTTATCGTCCGCATCTTAGTTTTGCAAATCTAATAAAACCTATATTGAATTTTTTCCATCTTTTTTTGTTATGAAGGATTTAACCACGGGGGTAGTTCTCGTTTGAGGCCGAAGTAAGGGATATCCGTATGAATGGCCAAGTGCACCCACGTCGTTTCCCATTCTAGTTTTTTCATAAGCCACGGACATACATACTCACCGTGGCATCAACGTCTTGGCTATCTAAACTCACGCACTTTTCAGCAAGTTCTCACGGATCATAATCTCCCATTCTCTAAATCTTCTATTTCAAATACTTACAATTTTTGCCTTTGTAATAAGGGTCATAAACTACCATTTGGTGTCTCATCTTTAAAAAGCTCTAGACCACTTGAACTTATTTATACAAATTTTTAGTGGTCCAGCTCCTATTACCTCATATGATGGTTTCGTTATTATGTAATATTTGTAGATCATTACACGAAGTACATCCGAGTATATATAATTAAACAAAAATATGAAGTTACTCCTATTTTTTAAGGCTTTAAATTACTTATGGAAATTTTTTTTCAACTACCCATTATTATAGTATACTCCGATGGAGGTGGTAAGTACCTTGGACTCTCTCAATTCCTATCGACTAATGGGATTCAGCATTTCTTTTCTCTACCTTATACACCACAATGTGTTGGAGTTACCGAACATCATCATCCATATATGCTTGAAACAACACTCACTCTTCTTCATCATTCCTTTACACGATTACAATTCTGGACATATGTATGTCAAATTGCAGTATACCTCATAAATCCCATGCCCACTCTTACTCTTCAAAATACCTCACCATTTGCCTTTTTGTTTTACAATTCTCCTAACTATCACATGAAGGATTATGCATCTTATGGAGGTGCAAAATAAATAAAAATTTTCCTCCATTTAAGGACCCAAGATCATGTCGTTGAATCTACTAATCATACATATATGAATAATAAGATAAAAGCAAAGGATTATCTCTTGTAGCATAGATCTAAATTTCTTTTCTTTGATTAGTTGTGCAAGTGTTTGGCCTCTATTGATGATCCACGCAGACCTAGATATGCACAAAGAAGCACTCAAAATTGATGGAGTGCTAGCTTCATCTTTTCCGATTAAGTATTTTCTTTAGAAATCAATCCCAAGTAACTTTGTGACAACTTTAAAGGAGAGGGTATGAGAATTTCCTGCTAGGGTTTTAAGAAAAAACTATTTTCTTTCCTTTTTCTCTCTTCTCCATGTGCCCCTTTTTGTTTAGAGGCTGGCCAAATTTTTTCCTACCTTTTTTTCTTTTTGGTCGAAATTCTCTATTATTATCTCTCTATTCTTTTGCCGCCCCTCTCCTCCTATTTATAAGGGAAGAGTTTCCTTGTCCTCCAAGGACAAAGAAAGTGGTAGCCTTGAGTCCATAAATGACTCTAAGTTTTGGCTTCCTTATCCTCAAAGGATGAGGAGTTATTTTATATGTGGACTACTTGATGTTTATTTTTAAAACATTCATCCTTATCCAATAAGGTTGATGTTTATCCTTCTACTAAAATTATCTTAAGGCTTTTAATTAAACCTAATGGGCTAAAACTATTTTAGCCTAATTAATTTATTTGGACTATCCAAATAAATATTTTTAGATTATTTTAGCGAGGTTCAAATTAGGAAACAATTTTCTAAAATACCCTTTAACCTAAATTAGAAAACTTATTTCCTTTTAGGTTCTTTATTTCCAACTTTGAAACTAACTTCCAAATTAGGAAATCAATTTCTAAAATAGGAAACTTTCATTTTAGGAAACTTTACATTTTCCATTTTAAGAAACTTTTCATTTTAGGAAAATCTTTCCAAAATAGAAAACTTTCGTAATTGTAACTTTTTTCCAATATCTTTGCTTCTCAATTGTAATGTGAGTACTTGAACTTATGCGTGTAACTCAATAGGCTCCTAAATATGTTGGCAATGTATTAAGAAAAAAGACTCCCTCTTATCTCTTGATACATAAATCGAGATTGACCTCTAGCAAGGCATCATGACTACCCAATTCTCTAGGAGGATTAGTTAATCTATTATTACCTTTAAGGAGCATGATTACCATACAATTCAGTCCTCATGTCAAGTTATCATAGTGTGATCTCAAACTTGGTTATTAGTCTTATTTAATTATGATCACACAAGTTTTCTTTAATTCCCAAATGTCTTAGCTCTTAGAGTAAACCAGCTATGCTCTATTGGTGTACTCCTACCGTGGCCACATATTTCTTGAGCAAACATTTATCGAAGTGCAATGTGATAACTTTTTTAGCATACAAGGAATGATATTTTCTATCTTAGCCATACACTTATCTCCATTGGATTCCTAGTAAACCCAACGAATCGCTCACGTGTAACCTATTAATGGGTCCATCGAAACGAGTGTCAAAGTGCATAAGTCCTCTAATAAGATAACCGGGATGACTTCAAGTCTAAGGACCATTTGTAGCCATCTTGTATGAGATTCCCATAAACTAAAACCAAATGGGTTCTCATGACGAGTCAAGTCCAAGTGATATGTTCTCTAACATAAATCACCTAAGTGCTTGCTTTGGCATCACCATGCCAATAGGTGTGAGATATCCTACTGCTATCATATAATATGAGCATAGCACTCACAAGTCTATTCGTATATTTTTAATATCCATTCTTAACGATACTACAACTTAAGATATTTAATGATATCATTTATGTGCATTAGTGTTTGTCTCATATCTTTCGATCAATCACTATTGCAAATGTATATCATAAGGACTTTTATCTAATTATACTGAATTTATTAACATATAAATATAAGAATTAATAGAATGACTTCTTTATTATTATTAAAATAAATGATGTAATAACATATTAATATAAGCACATCCAAACATGGTTGGATCTTGTGCACCAACACTAACATCACGAACCTCATTAGCATCACAAACTGGAACCTAAATCTACCCCATGTGTCTTTTTTAGCTATTCCAAGTCTCACCATTGTTACCGGTGCTTGGATCCTACAACTTCTCGTATTTATTTATCTCGTCATGTACTTTTCATTGAAGACACATTTCCTTTTTCAAACCGACTCCTCCCATGTAGTTCATGTAACTCCATCATAATTCTCTAGTTGGATAACTATATCCGCATGCCATGACACACCACTTAAGCCTAACCTAGTCAACTCGATATCTCATGATGCTACTATTACAATTCCTATTCCTATCTCTATACGCAAGTGAGCCTCCTACTTCAACGACCACAAACTTCACGTCTCCTATCGAGGCCTTTACGAGTGCTTATAATGGTCTTACTCCTTCTACATCGGTTAGCTCCCCATTCATCCAAGCACCCTCAATATTGTCACTAGATCAAAAAATCATATTTTCAAACCCAAAGCTATATTTGACTATCTTATAGTGACTATTGATACTATTCCATCCACTTTTATGCAAGCTCAAAAACACCTTCAATGGCGTCAAGCTATGAATATAAAATTTGATGTCTTAGTCCATAATCAAACATGGGATCTTGTTCCTCCTAAATCATCATAAAATTTGATGGGATGCAAGTGGATATACGGAATTAAACGTAAGCTTGATGGAACAATTGATCGATATAAAGCTCGATTAGTTACACAAGGGTTTAAACAATAATCCGAAGTGGATTTTTTTAAAACATACAAATCCGAGTAATCTAGCCTACCATAATACGATTGATATTGGTTCTTGTTGTCCGACAACATTGGCCATTGCGCCAGCTAGACATCAATAATGCCTTTCTCCAAGACGAGTCTTAAGGAATATGTGTTTATGAAGCAATCACACGGGTTTACACAACCATATTTTTTAGATCATGTATGTCAACTCCATAAAGCCATTTATGGCCCCAAGCAGCGCTTAGGGTGTGGTACCAAGAACTCGGGAACTTTCTTCTCTCATATGGTTTCCAAAACTCTCACTCGGATACCTTTTTATTCATATTTTCCAAAGGAAGTACACATCTATTTCTCGCTAGTATATGTGGATGACATTATACTTAAAGGGAACTCTTCCACTATAGTTGAAAAGGTAGTTCATGATCTTGCTATTCGTTTTTCCCTTAAGGATCTTGGGGATCTCCATTTCTTTCTTGGCATTAAAGTTACACAAAATAAACAAGGTTTATTTTTATCATAGCAGAAATAGATCACCGATCTATTACACAAACATAACATGCTTGAAGCAAAAGGAGTTCATAGTCCAATGTCCATTATTGAAAAACTAGTTGCTCACGAGTGATCAACCTCTCACTAATGCTAAAAAATTTCATGTGATAATTAGGGCTCTCTAGTACCTCTCCCTTACATGTCTTGACATTTTTTATGCGATTAACAAACTCTCTCAATTCATGCACAATCCTCGTACCTCTCATTGGATAGCCGCCAAAAGTGTTCTTCGCTACCTTAAACGGACTATCTCCTTTGGTATTCATCTTAACGCTTTCTCATCCCTAGCTCTTCATGCTTACTCAAATGCCGACCGGGCAAGAGATCTCAATGATAAAACCTTAAATTTGGAATATGTTATGTTTTTAGGAGCCAATCCCATTAGTTGGTGCTCTAAGAAATAAAAGACAAGTAGCTCGCTCATCAACTGAAGTTGAGTATCGTGCTCGTTGTAACTTTAGTAGCTAAACTCAATTGGATCTAAAATTTGCTCGGTGAAATTCATTCAACTTTCAGTTTAGTTCCTATAGTGTTTTATGATAACATTAGCACTACATACCTATGCAAAAACTCGGTCTTCCATAATAGAATGAAGCACATCGATCTGGACTTTCATTTTATTCATGCTTAAGTACAAGCCAACACTCTGTAAGTTGTCCATGTTTCCTCCTAAGACCAGCTTGCCGACTCCCTAACAAAGCCTCTTTTAAGACATATACATAAAGATCATAGACTCAAGTCGTACATTGTGGACACCTCGTTCAGCTTGTGAGGACATATTAAAGATGTTAGTAGAAACCATCTTCATCTATAACACTCGTATAGAAATTATAGGGATAACCCTTATCTCAACAACTCATAGACCTATCTAGTATATAGTTTCCCCGTAATCAGCTTAGCTAAGGATTATCTTCATGTTGTGTTTATCCCGAAACTATAGCTCCCGTATATATAAAGTAACATGATATGTAAGCACCGTAGCTGAAATATACAAAACTTTTTTTCATTAAGTCTTGCTTTTATAGTTGACACCATTGAACCCCTTCCACTATATCTCTAACTTGATCCCTCTTAATTCTACAAATTTCCAAGCATTCTATAGTTGAAAGAAGTCCTTTAGTTCTATAAAATTCAAGAAAAAATTATATTTAATATAGAAAAGTATTGGAAGAGAACAAGAATAAGAAGCAATGGCATACAAAATGAAAGAAACAATTGATGCAAACTTTACCAATTCCACAACGAGCAAGGCAAAAAGCAAGCTACGGCTTGCAATTTTTATGACATGGAGAAATATATTTAAATATTTAAAATTTTTTCTATTGAAAAAGAAAAGATCAAAACATTATCAATGTAAACAATGCAAAATTGTGAATATAGTTAAAAAATATCATGCATTATTCTTTGAAACTCATATGGGACATTTTTTTAATTCAAATGGCATCACATTCCATTAATATTATCCACATGGGACAATAAAGGCGAGTTCTATAATGATCTTTAGGTGTAATATGTATTTACCAAAAACCCGACTTCATATCAAATTAAAAAAAAATATGGACATTATGTAACCTTTGTAAAAGATCATTTTTGTTTGGGCTAGGATATCGAGTTATTTTAAAGTTTTGTGCAAAGGTTTGTAATTTACAACTAACTATGGAATGCCTCATCCCATTTCATACTTTTTGTTGAAATAAAAAGTTGTATAGTTATGGGGATCTAGATTTTGAAATGAATCCTTTCGGTAAGAGGTCTTGAATTTTTATTTTATAATATTGTTTAAGTTCTTTATTCATTTTGGTTCATCCGACTTGTGTAGGAATTTGTAAAAAAATCATGTTCATGAGATAAATCAATCATGTGTTGTTTTCTAGACCAAAAAACATTTGGTAAATTAGCACATATTTCTTTTTCAACATGGTTTTGGAATTCTTTTTTTTTTTTTTTTTTTTAAGATTAGGATCTTGTAATTGCTTTTCAATCTTATGAAATGAAACATTTTTTTGTAAAATTTTCAGTTGATTTTGTTTTCCTTAAATAAGATAATTTATTTGATTTTCATAGATAGAGTGAACTTTAATAATGTTAATATTTCTATTTTTTGGTTTTATTATAAATGAGAAAAATATTTTATTATTTTTAATTTTTGTAGAAATATGATCATGATTGACCTTGTAAGGTGAACATATTAATAAAAAGAGCTTCTAGTATGATTGTGTATTGTATTTCTTTTACAATAAGAAATGAGGTATTAAGAAAAAAATATTGTTAAGGATTTGTGCTTTTATCTTTTACAATAAGAAATGAGGTATTAATGAGGAAAATATTTTCCCTTGGACATAACATCATACTACTATTTTCAAACAAATTAAGAAACAAGTTGAAAATATCTCTTGCTTACATTTTGCTAACCCTTCTACATTTAAAATTGTTGAAACAGATTCTTATGACATTAGATATGGAGGACTCTTAAAACAAAGAAAAGATAATAAAGAGAATATAATTCAATATGCATCGACTCATTGGAATGACACACACAAAAATTATTCAATAATTAAAAAAGAAATTCTTTTTATTGTTCTTTGCATTACAAAATTTCAAAATGATTTATTAAATTAAAAATTTCTTTTTTGGCATTGATTGTAAATCTATAAAATCTCTTTTAAATAATAGATCATAATGATTCCTAGAAAACCCTCAGTCGATAAAGCCAAGCAAACCCAACATATCTCAACAAAATCATCATCTCGCTCACTATAAAACTAGATCTTAAAAAAAATATTTCAATAAGAATCTAAAGGATAATATAGTAGCTCAAAGCCACAAGAAAATTATCAATGATGTCTTAAAATGGATAGCCTTTATCCCACAACACCAAGATCTCATGCTTAGTACTAAGACTCTTTGGTCTCCAAACCACATAACACCGCAATCTCCGAATTGCTTGAACAAATTACCAAAAAGGAAGTTATTCTTCACAAACCAGTTAACATGGATATTTCAAAATCACTTTCTCAAAGAAATTTGCAAAATGTTTCTCAAAATGATAGTCACAAAGGTTTCCTTTAATATCGATTTCCATAATTGCTTTTCCAAATGCAACTTCTTCCCAAAATCTCTCTTCTTAATACATTGTAAAAGATTTTTATCAAACAATTTTGACTTTAAATATAGATTTTATGATACTAACCATTTATCTATAGCTAAAAACTAGCATTACAAGCCATAGGATCTCACCGAACCACAAGCATATTATGAATACATACTCAATAAGATAAAATTCATGAAAAGTAAACATTTCTATATTGGTCAAGATAAAACTACTCATGCCTACTCTACTACCAACATCCAAAACATTATCCACATAATGAATTAGGGTCAAAACCTTAATACCCTAAAAAAATTCCAAGATATTTTTTTACAAAACCTACCTTTTTACCCTACATACACATACTAGGAGTACCAACAAGCCTAGTACAACACTTTCCTTATCCAAAACAAACTAAATAAACATTCTTAGCTAATTATTTTCAATACCATCTCGTCCTTCTAGTTCGTTTCCTAACGAAAATGATTTGGTTCCATTCTACAAATTCTACAAGTTGGTACTTACCGGGGTTATATAACCTTCAAAGATAAATACACCCCTACAAAATTTGAATCACCTTTTCATCTCCTTTGTTTGTATATGATGAAATTATTTGTCCTATGGGTTCTCTTCTAGGAATATTAATGTACAATAAATGCTACAATTAGCAATGATCCTATTGTGTTTACCCACATCCTTACCGAACATTTAAGGTAAAATGGTGGGATAAATTTGCTCAATCTAGCACAATAGACAAAGCGACGAGTTGAAACATGGTTATCCTCACAGAGACCACAAAATCAAGAAAAAGAAATTGTTAATGACCTACACACAAATTTTCTAGCCCAAAAATCTCAAATCGAGTGCTCTCCGAGCTAAAGCCAAAATGATGAAAGAATATTTCTTAATAATGAAGCAACCGCTTAAGAGTCGCTCCGATGAATCACAAAGGAAAACTAGTTATGAGTCATTAATTGATCTTGAAGATGACAATGAAGATGATTGTTTTGGGATACTTCCCCAATCAAACAATAAAAAAGAAAAATAAAAATAAAAAAATTCAAAAAATGATGTCATAATTACATCACATTCACTTACATTATTCCTTAGATCACCAAGTTTCATTTTAAGATCATCACAACTTTGAAGGAAATTGCTATCATTTTATATCAATGCCACTCCAAAGGTCTATAAATAAACCACTCAATCTCAATCAAAGGAAAAATTTTGAAAGCATAAGGAAAGAAAGCTCTCCACTCTCACAAAAGCTCTCTACAAGTCATGTTCCCCTCTTTTTAGAAAAATAAAAAGGTCATATGTTGAGCAACCACTTCACAATCTCAAAATTTGTAGCTTTCATTATTCATCAAGATTTTGTGCAACGCTCTTCTAAATATTTTATTTTAATATAAATTATGTTCACAATTTTACTTCTTTATATTTACATTAGTATTTGACTGACTCTGCTGCCCATCATCTTTATTTTCTTTTAACATTCATTGCATTAATTAAAGCTGATTCTGTCACTCGTATGTTTTAATGTTATTGTTTACATTGGATTTCTTTATTATATTGTTTACATTTGCATTGTTTACATTACATTCCATTTACATTAGTATTGATCACTCATCAATTGATCCTTTATTTTCTTTTCTATATATATATATATATATATATATATGATGGTTCAGGGGTTTGGGAGTTTCGGTTTTCTTTGGGTGGATTTTCAGAGCTGCGTGGGATTAACTGGGATAAGGAAGGGGTTAATAATCAATCCGCCTCATTCCTTACGTCTGCCATATAATGCTATTCATAATTCCAATAAACTTGTTGAAGTTTTACCGCTAGAAATAATCAGTCTTGTCCGGAGACAATTTGTTACAAACTTTTGAAAAACGAAAGAATGTGCAAGATTATTCTGCTGTAATAGATGCTGATGAAGTTCTTTACTGAAAGATTATAAACATGTGAATACTGTTTTTCAAGTGTATGTGAACCAGGAAAGAAAAAGTAAGAGTACTAGTCGGTTGTCCACCTTATATTAGAGATCTTATAAACAAAATCATTTCAAAATTTTATAATTTTTTAATTAAAATTTTGCATTTAATTATTTTTTTCATGTTTTTCATAAATTTTCTAATTAAAACAATGATTCATTTTTTTATGCATTAATGCTTAAATAAAAACATATAATGATTTAAATTAAAATACTAATGAAGAATTAAAAAAATGTTAAAAATATATTTTTCGTAAGATTGTATAAAAAAATAAAGTTACAATTAATGCATAGATTTGCATAAAAATTAACAAATAAAAAAATAAATTTTATTCTTATTTAATTTTGATTGGAAGATTATTTTATGAAAGTATATGCATTTTATTTATATTTATTTGTTTACAAAATAATAAATAATGCTAGTATAAAAGCTGTATTTAAATCATTAGGTGGTTTTTTTCTAAAAAAATATTTTATTTCAAAGAAATTGATTCCATAATTTTTTAAAAAATATGTTTATAACTAAGAGCTAATGTTATGTGTGAAGATATATAGTTAATTTTTAATAAAATCAACAATTTAATAATTTTTTATACGTTATGATCATACTTAGTGGATCGAGATAAATTATATGAAATATATTTTTAACCTTTTAAATTAAAATAATTATCTATTTATAAATATGCCACTATCATTTAAAAATTCTAAGAATTCATGATATATATTATATCAATTTTTTTAAAGAAATAATTCATGTTTTAAAATTTAATTCTAAAATTAAAATATGGAGAAAAATAAATTATATTAATCAGTAAATAAAATTTTATAAAATTTAAAAAATTAATTGGATGAAAATTTTATAAAAAATTACAAATTCAAAAAATAAATTTTAAATATAAAGAGTAATATAATCTAAACTATATTAATTTTAAAATATATAAAGATATAATATATATTTTATCCTCACCACACTACGTAAAAAAAAATAATAACGCTCGATTTTTCATAATTTTTACTTAAAAATTTTTAATTAAAAAATAAAGAAAAAAAAACCAAAAACAAAGGTGCAGGCCAAGATACCAAAAAAAAAAAAAAAAGTTGGTTTTTTATTTTTGGCAACTACTGTAATTTCTAGCAAACACGATTTTGCTAGAAAAGTTCTTGAAAAGTTGGGTTTCATAATTTTTGGCCTTTAACAATCAAATTCAACTCTAGTTTTGTCCAAAAACACCTCAAAATCACAAAAATAATGTAAACACATTTGCTTGGAACCTCAAAATATATTTTAATACACACAAAATACACAAAAAATTAAAAATTAAAACATTTTCAGATCCCGATCTACCTTGTCCAACTATTTTGTAACTTCGACCACCATAAATTGATTCTCGCTCTAAAAAAAGAACAAATTAATAGTAAGCTTGATCGTGAGAATGGCTGGAATGAACTCTCTCTCTCTCTCTCTCTCTCTCTTTTATATCTCTTTTTTGTTTCTCTCTCTTCAAAGCAGCCAGGTACGAATTACTACACAAATAAAGTTCAAGATCAAAACAAAAATTCTAAAGACATGAGGGGACCAAAATGTAAAATTTTTGACAACCTTGCTTTAAACATTGATATTTACAGTACGACTAAACGTGGGTGAATATTGTTTTTAGTGTGTGTGAACGGTGAAAAAATAGTGACTGTATAGCAAAAACATGTTTTGTTTTAATTTAGAGTATAATTGAATTCTTACCAAGAAAACTGCTCAGAAAAAATCAAATTTAAAGCCAAAAACTTGGTTAATTGAGTTTTGTAGGAATATCGTTTTTCTTTATTTTTTTTTTAGCAATTTAAAAGGAGAATAATTCATTCTCAAACAAGCACCGAATAAATCAATTCTTAAAGTGAATCTTAAAATTATTTTTCTTTTTAAAAATCTAATTTTTAAAATATTATGGATTGAATAAATACTAAATGTGTAATAATAAAGTATTCCTAGAAGAAAAATATGAAATAAGGAGAAGAAACTTGAAAAAAAAACAATCTATTACGAAATCACGTGTAGAATGATAGGCAATTCCGTAAATTAAAAGAAAAGGGAATTTATGCCTGGTTTTTAGAAATTTCTTGGCAAATTTCTATTAACCCAACTCCAATATTCAAGGAGAGTGGACTAGTGCAATACTTAAATAAATTATTAATTATGTTACGAGAATATCAAATTTGGAGTGAAGAATTGTTATGCAAACTGTGGAGAATTCTGCTTGAGCTTATTCTTTATTTAATAGCGAGATACGATTTGTATATAATTTGACAAATTTTGGATGGAACTCTCACGAGGACTACAAAAATTATATTTTAGTGAAAGACACAGGTTTTAAAGTATTTTTCTTTATAGAATGATGAATGATAGTCATCAAATATATAATTTGCATGAAAATAAGAAATTAGGAGCTAAAACTTGAATGAAAAAAATCATTATGGATAAACGAATGAAACAGTAAAAAAAATCCATAATGAACCAAAGCTATTTTCTACCTGGACTTAACAAATTAAATGTGTGTACTGAATTTTATTTTCTGTGAATATCACCTTGTGACATAATTAAAATTAATTTTGTGTTATTCGCGAGAGAGGCGAAGCTCTATAAGAGATGGTGGCTATTAAATAATCTTAGTTACATAATCTTAGAGATACTACTCCACAAATGTCCTTTAGAAAAAGACTGACACAATCTATTGGGAAATGCTCAAAATACGAAATTCTAAACGAATGGAGTAAGTGTACAAAGCAAGACAGTTAGCTTCTCTATAAGTATGATCAATATGAACTTGCCAAGGATTCTGGAGAAGTATGCAAATAGAGGTTACCAGCTAACTATAAATCCCACAATGCTCGTTTGAAGACCAGATCAACTAGACTGCTACCATAGAGTCATTTTTTAAGACAATGCACTAACAATCCGAATTGCAAGTCATCTCCAAACCAATTAAAATGTCCCAAAGCTCTGAACATGGCACAAAACGTATTCCAATTCAGTAGAAAAATCCATGCAATCAAATTCATGCTTCGTCTTTAAGAATACCACCAGTTGTAAAAATATCAATTGAATCACGAAAGGCTATATCAATATTAAGTTTGATCCAATCTGAAGGTGGTCTAAACCAACCAATAAGGGCTTCCATTTTTAAATTATTCAGTTTGTTTAAGGGAGAAGCCATATTGATACTAGCAGTAACGTCACCAATAAAAGCATGAATGATATCAATCGGCCTATGTGGCATAACAAAGTTGTCAGCAAAGATGCATTTGTTTCTCCATGACCATATAAACCAGCAGAATATCCTAAATCACGTGCTCTATGAAACAGATTTAGAATTAGGATATTAAGGTTTACCAAATTTGTCCATGTCCATTCTTTAATATCAAGTGAAAAAATTGATGGATCATATTACCTACTCCAACCTTATTCAAATTGATGTTATAGTAGGGTAGTCTCGTAGGACATGAATGACTATTTCTAGGCTATGTTGGTAGCAACAACAAAATGGGACAGAAGAAAGACCCTTTCTCATTCTTTGTATGTTGGTGAGAAATTGGCCATGAACTATTAACCATAAGAACGTATGAAAGTGATAAGGCCTTATCCACAACCAAATTAGGTCCCATCTATCTGATGGAATATTAGACCCCAACTGTAAAGATTGATAGATAGATTTTATGGAGAAACAGTCATTGCTAGTAAGGGCCTGACATGGCATGTCATCTTCTTAACTTGCTACTAGAGGAAGCACACTTGCAATCTTCAAGAAGAATGCATTAGGAAAAAGGCTGCTAAATTTTTGCCACCACCATTGTCCTAAACCTGTGACATAATCCCTCATCTTTTCCTATATCATACTTGTCAACGTCGGCCCAACGGGAGTGGGAAAAGGGGCCGAGATAAGGGAGTCGCCACCTAGCTAATTGGAAAAAACTAGGAAAACCCTAAATATATTGGTCTACATGGATATCCGGGTAAGGGGTCGGTTACGTATAGGGAAGACATGATGTCACCACCATCCCGTCCTACCTAAGATGGGCTGCATTGTTCGTCTATGAATATGAAATTATAGTTTTTATCATGTTGTGCCTCTATGCCTATTTGTGTGAATTTATTTGATAAAATTTTAGGACGAGATGGTTCAAGTGTGAAACATGGTAGTTCGAGCATTCGAGCCGATCCAAGGCCCATACGCCCTACCCAAATGGAAAAAAAGGTAGAAAAATTAGAATTTTGGCTAATCATTAGTGAACACGACCAATTATCGAAAAATAGGTGAGTTTCTAAAGGTAGATAGCTTTTTACTTGCATGAGCTACAAGTCAATGACAACTTCACTCACGTAAGTGGGAAGTCGTCGACGACTTCGAGTCATGGATATAAAAAGCTATTGACAACTTCTTCACAAAAATGAGAAGCCACCGGCAACTTCATGTCGCTCAAAAGGAGCAAATGATCGTTTTCAAAAGTCGCCGGTGGCTTCTTCACATAAGTGGGAAGCTACCAGCGGCTTAGATGCAAACAAATAAATAAAAATATTTTCGAGGCCCTCCGGCGGCTTCGTCACATAAGTAAAAAGCTACCGGCAGCCTATATGTAAACAAATAAACAAAAAAAATATTTTTGAGGCCCTCCGGTGGCTTCGTCACATAATTGGGAAGCTACCGGTGACCTATATGTAAACAAATAAACAAAACTATTTTTGAGGCCTTTTGACGGCTTCGTCACATAAGTGAAAAGCTATCGACAGACCTATATGTAAACAAATAAATAAATAAAATATTTTCGAGGCCCTCCGGCAGCTTTGTCACATAAGTGGGAAGCAACCGGCGGCTTATTTTCAAACATGATGCACATAAAAAAAACAAAAATAAAATTAAAATAAAATAAACTAAAATAAAAATAAAAATAAAATAAGGCAAAAATAAAGATGGGAAACGAGATACAAAAACATACAAAATGACTTTGAACATCATCGACAGCTTTAAAATCATATTGCACACCACAATAAATTAATCACCCATTGCAAAGCAAACACAAACCGTGTTTTGAAAGTACGGTAGTTTTAGAATTTTTACCCAAAGATCCTTTGGTTCCGATGTCTAGCTTGAAGTTAGTCTTACTCTCTTCGTTTTCGATGATAATCGATTATTCGATTAGCCGAAAAAGGAGAGCGACCGTTTGTAGATAGCGTGTGATGTAGATCTTATATGTTTCCTGTCCAAACAAATTAACTAAAAAGCAGCAACCAAATCACAACACAAGATCTTTTTTTTCTTTTTTCTTTTTAAATTTTTTCTTTTCGATAACACAAAAGAAAAAAAAATGTTCGTGGGTCGTTTTGAGAGAGATTTTTGCATCCGTTCGGTGGATATTTTGGGGAGTTTATTTAGTGGTTTTGAAGCTGGTTTGGAGGTGTTTTTGGGGCTTCTTTGATGGTTCAAAGGGGATGCCCGAAGGGGTTTCTCTGTAAAGGTTTTTGGGGTCGTTAGTGACAATTTCGGAGCTGATTTAGGGGCTTTTGGCGGACTTTTGGGGTCCGTTGCAGGGCTGGTTTTGACACTACTTTTGAGGTTTTTGGGGGTATCTTAATGCTTTCTTGGTGATGTTTTAGTATCTGTTTTGGGTGAGGTAAAGGCCACCCAAAAGGGGTTTCTCTGTAAGGTTTTTTAGGATCGTCGGTAACGGTTTCGAACCGATTTGGGAGGTTTTTGGTAGATTCTTGGGTCAATTTCAGAGCTGGTTTTGGGACTACTTTTGAGGCTATTTTGGAGGGATCTTAAAGCTTTCTTGAGGGTGTTTTAGTGGCTGTTTTGGTTGAGGGAAAGGCTAGCCAAAAGGGGTTGCTCGTAGCATGGGAGAGGCTTGGGTCCGATGGCTTTGAAGGTGCCTGCGGTAGGTTGGCGAGAGGGAAAGAGCGAGGTGTAGTGGGCTGTAGGCGTGTGGAGGCTGGTATGGAGGCGTGTGGAGGCTCGTATGGAGGTGTGTGGAGTTTGGCAAGAGGGCGGCTGGTTGAGCGAGAGAGGTAGGGGAGAGAGGTGCCTGGTTGGCGAGAAAGCAAAAAGTTACAAGCGATTGGGTCTTTTTCTTTTTAGGTTGATGGTGAACGAGTCCCTTGATAAAAAAAAAATACATAGGGTTTTATATTGGTAGGGTTTTTTTGGCAAAAACCCACTTTGGTCCTTGATTTTCTTCCATGCATTTATTTGAGTTTGATTTATTTTTTATGTTTTTATTTAAGCCTCCTCTTGCCAAAAATTGAGACTTTTTATTTTAATTAGTTCCAATTGTATCCCTCCTCATTTTAATTAAAGGAGCAAAAATTAGGTGCTAACAATACTAGTTGAAATAGGTACCCTTATATGTTCTTTGAGTGGCCCTAGATTAGGAACCCATGCATCTATCCAAAAGCCAATCTTATTGCCATTACCAAGAGACTAACGGACACATCTCGCAAGCATTATCCCGGACCTTTGAAAGGCTCCTCTAAAGGTTTGAGAATTCGATGCAAGCATCATCCCAAATAAAATCATAAGTATTCAATTATCAATTAATAATATTAACACAACATCAAGTAGAAACATCTTCATAAGTGATCATCAAGTAAGTATATCATCACTTTAAGTGTAAAACATCAAGTAAACATATCATCATATATGGTCAATAATCAATTAAGTACACATACACATCAATTCATAAACACATCAATCCTATAATATTTATGTCTTATGATAAATTAGGTTACATTTACCAATAATCAAGTAAACACATGATCACTTAAACACATCATCTCAAGATTTAATTAACAATAAACACATGAACATTAAGTAGACATATAAACACACAATAATCCTATGACACCTAGGTCTTATGGTGAGTTGAGACTACACTTATCCTAGGGTTTAGGTAGCATTGAAGGCACCCTAAAGATCTCAAAGATTTCTCTTTTCTTTCTTGTTTCACTTTTGGCCTAAACCTCTCTTCTTTCCTCTCGCCTAAACTCTCTTTTCCTTATTCTTGGCCAAACTCTCTATTCGTTCCTCTTAGCCAAACTATCTTTTCCTCTCTTTATCTATCTTTTGAAGGATAATGCATCCTATGGAGGTACAAAATAAAATAAAAATTTTCCTCCATCTAAGGTGTCTAAGATTAAGTCGTTGAATCAGCTAATTATATATACATGAATTAAAAGAATGAGTAAAAGATTACCGATGCATGTCATACACAACCAAAAATAAATTACCTTACTTCGACTTTCTAAATGCGGATAGGATGAGCAAAGGTCGATCTACGGGGAACTACTTAATCAAATCTCACACAAATAGGGGGCTTTGTTTTTCTAAATAAATAGATCTAAATCAATAAAGAAAATTCAATTAAGAAAATATCAATTCAAGGGAATGACTCACGATCGTAAACTAATCGTCGACCATATATATTTATAGACACGTATTTTTCATTCAAATATTTCATTAAAGATTATTAAGAAGCCTAAAAATCTTTACCTTCCCTAATATCATTAATCTAAACCCAAGACCTAAACTAAATCTTATCAAACTAACAATTGGTGTTAAGTAATCCTCATGAATAGATTGATAGCATGATTCGAATAAAGGAGTTAAAGGTGGAAAACAATTTAACAAGCTTAATATTGTTTAATCAATTCTATATCTCTTTTTAAGCAAGCAACAAAAACTAAGATCATAGTTATTCTTCTTAATTGCTACTTTGATTAAACTTTATAACAATTACGGATTATAATTTCAATCTAGCTTTAGGTCATACAATTGAATCACCTAATATGCATCTTAATTAATTCAATAATACAATCATACAATCAGTTAAAATAAAGAGACATAGATACTTGAATAGAAAAAAATATATATGACTAATATTAAGAACAAGGTCTCACAATTTACTAACCAGATTGAAGTTCCTTGAATCGATTAATGAAATTTAGCCGTGACATGAATGAGTAAAAATATATTTTCACAATACGTCTTAAAAAAAAACTAATCTATAAGAGAGAGAGACATAAAGAACATGTTTTCTGCCTTTTAATTTGAGATATCATCTAAAAAATCAGGTGAAGATAGAGTTTCACCGTAATCATAACTAGTCCTAAGTCATCACTTGAAAATAAGAATCCTAATTCCCTATTCTATCTTCGCCGCCAATTTCGAACTAGGTACATTCCGAATTAGAGATTTCTTTCTTCATGAGAGTTGTATTATTATATGTTATCTTTCCAATGCACTTGGTCTTGCATCAATGGAAGGTCTAAAACTCGGGTTGTGGCCCAAACACTAAAACTCGTATAAATTAGTCCGACCGAATTAGTAATCAACGTGCCGACTAATTTCCAACTTTAAAACCTCCTAATTTGGATTTAGGCCTTCATAAACGTTGTAAATATGGGTCTTAAATCTTTATTAGGCTTGGATTTACATCAATTAGCCATCTAGAACTCCAATTGTGAATTAATTACTAAAACCGGTTCTAAGCCCAACCAGATTCCGAATTAGCTTCCCGGATCGGACATTGAGATATTATTTAGAGATTCAAATGAACTTTAATTTTAACCAAATATAACATTCTAGAAGGCTTGAGATGTCCTCTATAAAATTTATGAAGGTCACTTCTTCCAATTCAAACTCTCAATCTACCAAAAACCCGCAAGAAAGGTAGATGGTCTAAGTAAAAACATGTTGAAGTTCTTAGCTTTTAAGCACAATTACTCCTAATCCCAAATTTATGTCTTATCAATAAACATGAAAATTAATTAACCTATTAAGGCATAAAACATAGCAAATAAACTAAATTTAAGGAGAATAGAAATATAATATAATGTGTCTATCAATTACCTTTTGTGGCATAGATTTAGTTTTTGTAGAAAAATAGCTATCCAAGTGTTCGGTCTCTATCGATAATCCACACAACTTAAACACCAAAAAGAAAGCCACAAAAATCACAAAGTGCTAGCTTCAATCCTCCTTTATAGTTAACTTTTCTTTAAAAATCCTATAAGGTAATTTCGCCGACTATTGGCTTTTTTAAGAGGGGTTGCGACAACTTCGGCTTTTGGGAGAAAAACACTTTCTCTCTTTTTCTTTTTCTTTTACCGAGTATTCCACTATGTTATTCCCCTATTTTCCATCTCCCTCTTATTAATATAGGAGGTTTCATCGTTTTCCTCTTAGGATAATGAGTTGTAACGTGGGTGGGATTTTTTTATCTTATTCTTGTAAACCCCGAGCCTTATTCAAGGGAGCTCATGTTTATCATTCTATCAAAATATCTTACAAGCTTTTAAATTAAACCTATTGGCCCGAATTTTTTTGGCTCGGTTAATTAATAATTAATTTGGACTATCCAAATAAATTGGGTTAGATATTTTTAGAAAGCCCAAATTAAAAAATAATGTTCCAAATTACCCTTAACCTAAATTAGAAAACTAATTTCCTTTTCTTTTTAAGTAACTTGGAAATTTGAAACGGACTTCCAAATTAGGAAACTAATTTATAAAATAAGAAACATTTTTTTCCAAAACAAGAACTTTTCATTTTCGAAACCTTTTTCAAAATAGAAAACTTTCAAAACTGGAAATCTTTTCTAAAATTTTTATATATTTTTTTTATTATGTGAATGCTTAAACTTATGTGTGTGACTCAATAGGCTCCTAGATATGTTGACAATGTATCAAGAATAAAAGACACCTCTTTTATCTCTTGATACATAAATCAAGATTGGCCTATAGCAAAGCATCATGACTACCCAATTCTTTAAGAGTATTAATTAATTCGCAATTACCTTTCACAAGTATGGTTAACATACAATTCAATCGTTATGTAAATTTATCACGAGTGTGATCTTGAACTTAGTTTATAGTCTATTCGATTATGATCACACAAGTTTTCTTCGATTCTTAAATTTATTAACTCTAGAGTAAACCAATTAAGCTCTATTGGTTTTCTCCTACCGTGGCCACAAATTCCTTGAGCAAACACTTATCGAAGTATAATGTGATAACTCTTTTAGTAAATAAGGAATGACATGTCCTATCTTAGTCATCCACATATCTTCATTAGATTCCTAGTGTATTTAATGAATCATCCATATGTAGCTATTAACCGAGCTCATTGAAACAAGTGTCAAAGTACATAAATCTTTTAATGAGATAACCATGATGACTTCAAATTAAAGGACTAGTTGTACCTATCTCATAAGAGATTTCCATAGACTAAACCAAATGGGTTCTCATTGTGAGTTAAGTCCAGTGATATGTTCTCTAACATTAATCATCTAAGTGCTTGCTTTGGCATCACCATGCAAATTGGTGTGAGATCTTCTACTACTATCTTATGGCATGAGTATAACACTCACAAGTCTTACCGTATATAATCAATTTTCATTCTTGATAATGCTATAACTTGAGACATTTAATAATATCATTTAAGTGCATTAATGTTTGTCTCATATCTTTCGTTCAATCATTAATGCGATGCATATCATATGGACTTTCATCTAATTCTATCAAAATATAAACAACAAGAATTAATAGAAAGACTTCTTTTTATTAATAAAATAAAGAATACAATATTACAATAAGTCAAACCATTTAAAGAAAATTAGATCTTGAGCACTTACACTAACAATCTTCCACTCGTACTTAGAGCCAACCAACCATGTCCCTTATTCTCGATGATCTAGTAAGGGTCTCATATTTCAGTTATGGTAAAGGCTTAGTCAAGGGATCAGCTATATTTTCATTAGTGTGGATCTTTTCTATTCTTATATCGCCATAATTGATAATCTCTTATTAGGTGGTAGCATTGCAGTACATACTTGGACCGTTGATGAGAGGTTGGTTCCTTAGCTTGTGCTATGGCTCCATTGTTATCATAATACAATACTATTGGTTTAACAACGCTAGAAATAACTTATAGTCTAGATAGAAATTTATGAATCCAAATAACTTTCTTAGTTGCTTGTATGGCTGTAACATATTAAGTCTCGATTGTTAAGTCGGCTATTGTTTCTTGTTTAGAACTTTTTCAACTAACACCACTACCATTTAATTGAAAAAAGAATCTTAAATATCACTTAAAGTCATCATGGTCAGTTTAAAAACTAACATTTGTGAATCATTTCATCACTAGTTCATCTCCTTCATAGACCAAGAAAATATCCTTAATTTTTCTCGAGTACTTAAGAATGCTCGTTAGAACAATCTAGTGTTTTTCACCCCATTCAGCTTGATATCTACTACATATGATTAAAGCATATAAGATATCAAATTACATAACATGGCATACATAATAGATCATATGACCGATGCATAAGGAATGTGATTCATTCTTTTTCTTTGGTTTTATAAGATATGACACTCAACTTTAGAGGGTTTCATGCCATGTGACACTAGAATAAGTCTTCTCTTGGATTCTTACATACTAAACCTCTTTAGTATTTTATCAATTATGTGCTTTGGAAGAGCCCTAACATTCGTCATGATCTATCTATATAGATCTTGATTCCTAGAATGTAAACTCGCCTCTCCCATGTCTTTCATGGAAAAATTTTTAGATAACAATCTTTTATAGATTGCAATATCATAGTTGTTATTACCAATAAGTACTATGTCGTCTACATATATCACAATAAAGATAATTAAGCTCTCATTAACCTTTTTTGTATACACAAGGTTCATCTTCATTTTTTGAAAAGTCAAACTCTTTGATTATTTCATTAAAAAATTTATTCCAACTCCTAGTGCTTGCTTAAGTTCATAAATGAATCTTTATAATTTACAAATCTTATTTGCATGTCCTTTGGTGACAAAACCATTAGGTTGTGTTATGTACACATCCTCGTTTAATTTTCCATTAAGAAAAACAATTTGAACATCTATCTACTATATCTCATAATCATGATATGCAGTAATTGTAAGCGTACTTTGAATAAATTGAACCATCGTTATTGGTGAAAAAGTTTCATCATAATCAGCACCTTATTTCTAACGATACCATTTTGCCATTAATCCGGCTTTATACCTATATTTCTATCCATGTTAGTGTTTCTCTTAAAGACCCACTAACATCTAATAGGTTTGACACCTTTAGGTGGATCAATCAAAGTTCATACTTGGTTAGTATACATGAATTCCATTTTAAATTGTATCGTTTTATGCCATTTTTTGAAGTTAATGTCTAACATTGCTTCTTCATAGATATTAGGCTTGTCATCTAGTATAGTAGAAACATCTCTATTTGTAGAGACAAGAAGGCCATATCTTTCTAGCTCTTAACAAATCCTCCGAGACTTATGAAGTTTTTGTGTATTGATTTGTGGGATAGTTACAATGTTTTATAACCTATCTACTTGGGGTTACTCTAATGAAGTGTTAATTTGTAAGTCTTCTTGAATCTTATTATTTTAAGTTTTCTCCCATTGGTTCTAGCATCTATAAATTCCTTTTCAATGAATACAACATGCCTAACTACGAACACCTTTTGTTCTTATAGTTGGTAAAAGTAATATCCATTTGTTTCTTTTGGATATCTCATAAATTTACACTTTATTGATTTAGGCTCTAGCTTGTCTTCGTCCAAATGTTTAACATATGCTTCATAGCCTAAAATCTTAAAGAAAGATAAATTTGCATTCTTTCCTTTTCATATCTCATATGGAGTCCGATAAATAGA
This sequence comes from Dovyalis caffra, assembly GCA_963924115.1. Lineage (NCBI taxonomy): Eukaryota > Viridiplantae > Streptophyta > Magnoliopsida > Malpighiales > Salicaceae > Dovyalis > Dovyalis caffra. The sequence continues at coordinate 1,552,397 of CAWUPB010001009.1, forward strand.
ATTTGGTGAAACCTTGTTCAAAATAAATGTTATAGTAAGGCAAAATGAAATGGGGATATCGATTTGACTCATCATGGATCGGACTATATCTAACATCGTTCTCTTCCTCCTTTTGGACACACCATTCATTTGTGGTGTTTCGGGTGGAGTCCATTGAGAGAGAATCTCATTCTCTTTTAAATGATTTAAAAAATCAATGCTTAAGTATTCTCCACCTCAATTTGATCAAAGTGCCTTAATACTTTTGCCATTTTGTTTTTCGACTTCAAATCTATATTTTTTGAACTTTTCAAATGCTTCAAATTTATGACTTATCAATACACATAACCAAAATGTGATTTGTCATTGGTAAAGGTTATAAAATATTCATAACTTCCTTTTGCTTGGGTGAACATAGGCCTATATACATCACTATGCATAAGGCCTAAAAAATCAATAGCTTTTTCACCTTTTCTACTAAAAGGATATTTTGTCATTTTTCCTAGTAAACAAGATTAACGGACATAATAAGATTCATAATCAAAGAATTCTAGATATTCATTTTTATATAGTTTGGATATGAGATTTTCGTTTACATGGCCAAGTCGACAATGGCATTGATGAGTTTTATTTAAATCATTCATTTTGAGTCTTTTTGTCTTTATGTTATAAATGGGTGTGTCTATGTTCAAAACATATAAACCATTATTAATATCGTCATTTTCATATAAAACATCATCTTTATAAAAAGAGCAATTTTTTTTCTTAAATAAAAACAAAGAACCATCTTGATCAAAACAAGAAATGAAATGATATTTCTCGTTATACTAGGAATGTAATAATAGTTTCGAGTGTAAGCAAAAGCCTAGATAGTAGTGTTAACACATAGATGCCTACCGTTAATGGTACAACTCTTGAACCACTACCCACGCACGAGTCAACCTCATCTAAATAATTTTTCTTGCTTCTTTTAGTCTTTTTAGATTTTTGAAAATGTGGGCACCATATCTAGTATCAAATACCCATGATGTGAGACTAGAGATAGAAAAGTTTACTTCAATAACATAAATACTTGATATGTTTTTAGAACTCTTTTTTACACCTCTACAAGATACTCCTTATCATCTATCATATAGAGCATTTTTCTATTTTAGAGGACATTCCTCTTATTTATTTTCCGGTCAAGAAAGTTTATGCCACTCAAGGTATTACTTCTATTAATCATCGATTGCATTGATGTATTACCAATCATACTCGTGCAACAATCTTGATAGGATAGAAAAGCATATGGTTTGATTAATTGAATTACATAAATAAAATAAAGCATAAGTTAAAAAAGTCAAATCTATTTTGCTCTTATTATTTTTTTAAAGTTCTATAACCTTCAATATAGGAATCAAGAAAACTTTTTGATTCATTTTTCTTAGTGGGTTAAGATCTCATCCTCTAACATGCATTCACTTTGAGTTATCTCAATAAGTTAGATACAAAGAATTAGGTAAGTAACTTTTTATCAATTACATCAAATGTAATTTCTAATCCCATTGGCATGTCAACTCCTTATCATCTTACATCTTATATGAATTAGAATCTTTGCCTACAAATTCATTAGACCTTGAGTTTTCTTAATAAACCTAACAATTCATTTCAAGTTGACCCGGATGTTCGAAAACATCGCATAGTCCATGATTTGATTCCTTTGAGGAAGAAGTGATCTTGAGTTATCTCAATAAGCCAACGATGACCAAGAAAGTTCTCTCTCAATAACGTTAGAAGGTAATTAAGTTGATATTTAATTTGAAAGATTTAATATGGTAGGTCTCATCCTATCATGCATGCTAGTTATCAATCATATTAATCATATCATGCATACTATCAATTGCATAATAAATACATACATCTTATGCACAACTTAATGACGAGTGAATGATAATGGATCTCTACTACTAGCCCACTCGAGCCACAAGGAGACTAGTGGGTCAAGTACTAAGATGAAAAATTATTACAAATTTTTTAGGATTATCTTCTCATTTTGCCTTCTTCTCATTGCATCTATTCTAATATCATATCTTCTACTTTTATATTTCTTTGAAAGAGAAACTCGAGTTACATTCAATCGGGGTAAGATAAAAAGGGAAATATATCGGAATGACAAAGAAGGTAGGACACACAAGCCCTATTTAAGCAAAAAATTACAAACATGCATTCCTATAAACTAGATCGACTCATCCATGCTTCAATCACATTGATACATAGCATTCATATGAAACACATTTTGCTTTAATCATAATCATAAATCTATATTTTGGTTATTTTATAAAAATATTAAAAATTTTCTAAGTTTCAATTTAAAGACTTTTGGGGCCTTGAAGACTCGTGGGTTGTCATGCCCTAGTCGGCTAACTGAGTTAGTGCCCCACACTAGCTTGGCACACTCGAACGTGTCGGCCCCAGCATCCGGCCTCTAGCTCACCCATGTGTCCGGCATACTTACACACCTAACTTGGGCATGCCTTGCTCTTAAGTGTGCCTAGCACGCGCTTGACATGCAAGAGGCACGTCTTAGCCTGGCTATAGGCCTACCGTGCGTCCATCGTACTCCTGTCATGTTGTGTTCCTATCACACAACTAGCCTACCTAGTAGGCCTATCGTGTGCAAGGCATGCCTAGCATGTGCAAGGTATGTCCGGCATGTCACGCACTTATCGTAAGACCCGCTTGGCTCGTCGCATACCTATCGTGTGATTAGCTCGGCCTACAAGTCATGTGCATGAGCGCCAACATCTAACATTGGCCTCATGTGCCTCCACTTTTTTAAAGCCTAAAATTAATTTTAAATAATTATAAAATACCAAAACATTAGATTTATAATTAGGAATTGATAATTCATATAGTTAGTCAAAATTAACAAGCCCCTACTTTTTTAAAGCCTAAAATTAGTTTTAAATAATTATAAAATATTAAAACATTAGATTTACAATTAGGAATTGATAATTCATGTGGTTAATCAAAATTAACAAATGATACAATTAAATATTCAACGGAGGCTCGATACCAACTAAAGGATCAAGCATCCTATGAAGGTGTGGAATAAAAAAAATTCCTCTATCTAAGGCTCCTAAGATCAAGTCATTGAAGTAACTAATCATATATACATGAATTAAGAGCATGAGTAAACAATTACCTCTTATAGCGCAAATTTAGTCTTTGTAGGAAAAAAGTCATCCAAGCTTCTAACCTCTATTGATAATTTACATGGCTTAAACACCTACAAAGAAAGCAACAAAAATCACAGAGTGCTAGCTTCAATCCTCCCGTGTAGTTAACTTTTCTTTGAAAATCCTATAGGGTAATTTGCACTAACTTTTGGCCTTTTTAAGAAGGGATGCAAAACTCTAGCTTTTGGAAGAAAAACACATTGTCGCTTTTTCTTTTTCTTTTATTGTGTATTCCACTATGTTATTCCCCTCTTTGCTACCTCCCTCTTATTTATATAAGGGGTAGCATCCTTGTCCTCTTAGGACAATGAGTTTTAATGTGAGTGGGTTTTTTTAATCTTATCCTTTTAAACCATGAGCCTTATTCAATAAGGCTCATGTTTATCCTCCCATCAAAATATCCGACACGCTTTTAAATTAAGCCTATTAGTTCAAACTCTTTCAGCCTAATTAATTAACGAGTTAATTTGGACTATCCAAATAAATTGGGTTAGATATTTTTAGGAAGCCCATATTAAGAAACAATTTCTCAAATTACTCTTAAACCTAAATTTAGAAACTAATTTTCTTTTTAGGTAACTTACTTTCAAATTTGAAACTAACTTCCAAATTAGGAAATGGATTTTTCAAATAAACTACTTTCCATTTTAAGAAACTTTTCATTTTAGGAAACTTTTTCCAAAATAGAAAACTTTCCATTTTTTGAAAACCTTTTCCAAGATAAGAAACTTTCAAAACTAAAAAACTTTTTTAAAAAAAAATCTTTTCTTCTCTTTTATTATGTGAATGCTTAAACTTATAAAATCAATAGCCTCCTAGATATGTTGACAATATGTTAAGAAAAAAAGACCTTTTTTTATCTCTTGATATATAAATCAAGATTGACCCCTAGTAAGGCATCATGATTAGTCAATTCTCTAGGATGATTAATTAATCCTTAATTACCTTTCACGAGTATGGTTATCATATAATTCAATTCTCATGTTAATTTATTATAGTGTGATCTCGAACTTGGTTTATAGTTTATTCGATTATGATCACACAAGTTTTCTTCGATTCTCAAATAACTAGCTCTAGAGTAAACCAACTATGCTCTATTGGTTTTCTCCTACTATGATCACAAATTCCTTGAGCGTAAATTTATCGAAGTGCATTATGAGAACTGCTTTAGCATATAAGGAACGACATGTCCTATCTTAGTCATCCACCTATCTCTATTAGATTCCTAGTGCACCCAACGAATCACTCTCATACGACTCTTGACCGAGCCATCGAAACGAGTGTCAAACTGCATAAATCTTCTAATGAGATAAATGTAATGACTTAAAGTCAAAGGACCGAGTTGTATCCATCTCGTAAGAGATTCTCATAAACTAAATCAAATGAGTTCTCATAGCAAGTCAAGTATAGTGATATATTTTTTAACATTAATCACTTAAGTGCTTGCTTTGGCATCATCATGCCAATAGATGTGAGATCTCTTACTATTATCTTATAGCATGAGTATAAGCACTCATAAGTCTTATCACATATGGTCAATGTCCATTCTTGGCAATGCTATAACTTGGGACATTTAATGATATCATTTAAGTGCATTAATATTCATCTCATATCTTTGGACAATCATTAATGCAATACATATCATATGACTTTTATCTAATTCTATCAAAATATAAACTACAAGAATTAAAATAAAGACTTGTTTTATTAATAAATTAAAGAATGCAATATTATATTAAGTCAAATCATCTAAACAAGGTTGAATCTTGTGCACCTACACTAACATCTCTCTCTCTCTCTCTCAACCAAGGTTTGTTTTCCTTGGCAAATTCGATTTTCCTCTCTTATTTTATCTTTTGTTTATTTTATTTTTTTTATGTTCATTAAGGTTAAAACATCACAAATAACCTAGCACTCTCTCTTTTATTTTCCCTCTTCGCAAACTCTAGAAGGATCCATAGAATCTAGCAATTCTTCCTTCTTTTCTTCCTCTCATGGCCAAAATCTAGATTATTTCAAGAAAGGTTACGAGTGTACACATGTATGGACACTTAAGCTTAGATATATATATTTTTTTAGGTGGACACTTGTATCGAACACCTAATCAAGAGATATTTCTAGATTAACCTAGATTAACACTTGTATAGGATACTAATCAAGCTTTATTCCTAGGTTAACACATGTATGTGGCACTTAATTAAGTTATATTTCTAGGTCCTCCAAGTTTGAATCATTTAACAAACGAGTCACCTTACTTTTATCACTTACTCATTTAAACCTCTAATCTTTTAAGTGTTACATTCGGGGTTCCTTAATCACACATATACTCACAACACCGAGTAAAATGAACTTACAAAACCAAGCATTCATCGATGTAAGCACAAAGCATAGCATACATATACTCAACAAATAAACACACAAATATATAGGAATGTTCAAAATCTCGTGTATTACTTTCTCCCCTCCTCATAAAAATTCTATCTTCTAAATTTGACTTACTCAAACATATCCATATAATTTGACAAGTATAAAAAATATTTATTTAATTCATCACATAAATATAATGCACAATTATCAAACACTTACATGTTGATGATATTGTTGGAGCTCAAGTTTGTATATACAATTTAAGCCTACAAAACCGTATTGGTCCGATACCAGCTTCTTGTAACTCCTTCAATTGAAAAAAAGGCTAAGAGTTCTATGGTAATGCCACATACCCATAGGATACAAGACAAACCCTATGTCCTTTACCTTGTGTAATACACATTGAAACTATTTAGGTTTAAAGTTCAAGGCTTTCTCAGTTTGACATAACGAAAACCATCAAGTTTCACAGATCTATAAAACCATGTCATAAACCTTCAAACCCATATATAAGTTGACATAACATGTTTGGCCAAATGTGACATAAGTTTATAAACCAAAGCGACTAAACTTAGAAAACATAAGCATTCTTTAGCCTTTAAACTCTAAACCGATACATATAGCATATACTTTGACAAACTCGGCTCGCTCGTAGAAGCATCCTCAATGTAATAACATGTCTTCACGTATCATTTATCTTACCCGTACACCATAAGAAAAACTATGAACTGACACTCGGTAAATATAATCATGCATGAATGTAAGAAAATACATTTTTCATTATACTAAAATTCATTTTTGATATTTTGGATACACCCCGCTGAATGCCTAATTATTCAACCCTCATTGAAAATCATCCTTTATGTAAAATCATCTAAAAATCTTCCGATATTAGTAGAGCCATGATCAATTCTCCTATCAATACATGTTAGTAAGGCCATTACTAACTCTCCCACTAACATTTTTTATAAAGACCATTTGGTATTAGTAGAACCGTTATCAATTTTCCTATCAATACTTCCATCCATGGACCTCATAAAGAGTTGATACCTCACGAAGAGTTGATCGCTCTCTTTATAAGTCGTCTTACCCTCTTATCCTTTATAAAGAGCATATGGTATTATTGGGGTCATTACCAATTCCCCCACCAATACATGGTAGTAAGACCATTATCGGCTTTTCTACTTACTTTATAAGTCATATGGCATAAAGAGGGTCATTGCCAATTCTCTTACCAATACCTTTTTTCTTGAAAACATGCACATGTCTTTTTTTTTTTTTTTTGAATGCATAAAAATATGATAAAAAAAATATTTTCATGGCATGAATACAATCTAAATGCAAACCGCAAGTAACCACATGAATATATAACCAAATATCCAAAAATATAATCATGAACTCGAATCCATCAAGCAACATAACAAGTATTAAATCACCAAATAACTCCATGAGCACATAACCAAGTAACATCAAGTAAACACATGAACCTAAAGTCATCAAATAACATTACAAGTATTTAATTATCAATTAAACATATGAACATAACATCAAGTAGACACATCTTCACAAGTGATCATCAAGTAAACACATACTAGTCATCAACTAAGTATATCATCACTTTAAGTGTAAAACATCAAGATAACATATTATCACATATGTTCAATCATCAATTAAACACATATACACATCAATTCATAAACACATCAATCTTACAACATCTATGTCTTATGATACATTAGGTTATACTTACAATTATCTAATAAAAACATGATCAATTAAACACATTATCTAAAGTATTCAATTATCAATAAACATATGAACATCAAGTAGACACATAAACACATCATAATTCTATGACAAATAGGTCCCGTGGTGAGTTGAGACTATACTTACCTTAGGGTTTAGCTAGATTTGAAGGCATCCTAAAGCTCTCAAAGATTTTCGCTTTCTTTCTTACTTCACATTTGACCAAAGTCTCTCCCTTCCTATTAGCCAAACTCTCTTTTCCTTCTTCTCGACCAAACTATATATTCCCTCCTTTCGACCTAACTCTCTTTCTCTCTCTCGCGACCAAGGTTTAATTTCATTAGCAAATTCAATCTTTCTCTCTCGTTTTCTCTCTTGTTGTTTTTATTTTTATCAAGGTTAAAACATCACAAATAACTTAGCACTCTTCCTTTTATTTTCCCTCTTGTCCAACTCTAGAAGGATTCATGAAAGCTAGCAACTCTTCCCCCTTTTCTTCCTCTCTTGGCCAAAATCTAGATCATTCCAAGAAAGGTTACGGTATACACATGTATGGACACTTAAACTTAAATATTTTTTATAAGTGGACACTTGTACGGAACACCTAATCTAGAGATATTTCTAGATTAACCTAGATTAACACCTGTATGGGATACTAATCAAGCTCTATGCCTAGGTTAACACATGTATGAGATACTTAATCAAGTTATATTTTTAAGTCTTTCAAGTTTAAATGACTTAACAAACTAGTCACTTTACTTTGTCACTTACTCACATAAGCCTTCGATCTTTTAAGTGTTACATTTGGGTTACTTAGTCACACATACCCATAACACTTAGTAATATGAATTTGCAAAACCAAGCATTTATTAGTTTAAACACAAAGCATAGCATTTATGTACTTAACAAATAAATACACAAATATATAGGAATGTTCAAAATCTCGGGTATTACATTTCACAAGAGCCAAATACCTCTAGAGAAGCCTATCCTCTAGAGAATCCATAGGCTTCGATTCTATGTGAACGGGATAAACCCAACCTTTTGACAACCGAGGTTGCTTGTGCTCTGCTGATTTTTGGCTAAAAAATTGCCAAGATTTTGGGTTTATGCCTCTTGATTAAACCATAATAGAAAGCTCTAAACAATCTATGTCAAACTCCTTGAGAGTTCTGAAATAAAATGTTCATTAGAAGCATTAGGTAGGAGATAAGAGAACGATGGGGGGTGGGGGTGTGGTGGGGGGGCGAATTTAGTAGTTTTGATCCTTCCATCTAGTTTTGTAGCTATGGGGATGTAAAACATTCCTTCATCTTCTGATGTCACCAATGTAGCCTGCTTCAATTTTACATTCTTATTGTGGTTAGAATGAGAAACTTTGCAGGTGGCCCTACGTATGAGAATTACGCAACTTTTTTTTCCCTCTTAGACATGGTCGTTACATCAGGTGGTTTATCAATTGTAATTGGACTAGTAGTACTTTTCCCTGGCATCATTCCCCTAGTCTCCCATATGTTATCATCAGCCTCAATGGAGTCACTCAAATCTAAAACATTGTCATTCTTCTCAAGTTCAAGTGTTGGCAGGTCAATTTTTCCTTCAGTGATTATAACTACAATGTGTCTGCCACCTACTATTATTTCCTTTCCTGTTTATCTTGTAGCCGCCATAATTCCATTATCAATCTTCTACGCAATAGGCTTTCTGCTAATTAACCTTTTGTTGTAGCTACTGGTAGCTTTAAGAGCCTTACTTGTGGATGAGGCTTTACAAGTTTGACGGCTCTTGGGCATGTTTTTTTTGGCATGAAGGGAAGCAAAATGGGCCCGACTGGGATAAGTATGATTGGCTCGCGAGACAGAAGGCTTATTTTGTGTTGCCTTCTACAACTCTGGTTCTTTCTTTTTTAACTCAGTAAAATGTGAGCCATTATTATAGTTGACTTTGGAAACTATCATTGTCTTGGATCCACTCGTATCTTCACCACTTGATCTTTATGTAGGAGTTGTCTGTGCATGTAACTCGGGGCCAGAAATCTCACCATTTGTATTAAGTGTGAAGATATTAGATTCTAGGATTCGTAGCTCTCTAATTCAATTCTTCTTTTCTAGTATTGTCCCCTCAATTACTGTTGTTCATGAGGTTTTTGGATGGATAAAACAAGCTACTACGCCCCACCCTTCACATGTATAACATACCTGTGACATGTCTTTATAGGTTACCTTCAACATCATACCATTGATTCAAATAGAACTTTTCACGGGTGAGTCTAGGTCAATATCAATGGCTCTCCTTACAAATTTAGGCCTCAATTTAGTTTGTGTATTATAGTCCATCTTGATAGTATTGCCAACCATATTGCCTGTTGCCTTTAGGATTTGATGATGATACCAATCCAATAGCAAATTTGGGAATCTAACCCATACAACTGCATATTTAATTTTACTTTTAGAGGCTCTGAATTTGTGATCACATGGTTGAATAGTCAGACAGTGTCCAAGAATAACCTAAGGACCTCCTACCAAAGCATTTATAGATCTGACTGGGCTGAAAACTAGACTAAAAAATAATCATTTTCCATGTCTATTATTATGAATGGCGTAGCAGTATTTCAAATGGTTTTAAGTCGAATACATAGAGTTTTGTTTCCCACACTCCTACCAAGAACCTTGAACACCACAAAAAGCTCTCATGGCTTCTCGAGTCGTTCCTTGAAAGGTTCTGAAAGTGCATTGGACCAGCTATAGTCCTTTTCCTCAACCCTTATGTCTCCATCATCCATTGTGATGCTGGCAAGTGATTGCCATTCAAAAGTTTGTGGCGACTCCACCTCCTTCACACTGCCTTCTTGAAATTCAATCCACTTTCTGATGGTGTGTATTTAAAAAGGCTCTTGTCCTGTATCATTGTCTCTTAAACGAACTTTTTTGGTGCTTCGATCTGATTCAAAATTATCAGGTTTTTTAGACTTTCTAGTAAAGAGAGAATTTGAGAGGCTAGTAGAGAACATTTTTTGTTTTAATTGTTAACTAATTAAAATTAATTTAGGAACAATTTAATGAATACTTAGAAGAAAACATAAGTAGTGAGTATCAAATTGATAGCCAAAAGATTTGTTATGTGAATCTTATAACAATATTTTACTACTGTGTCCTTCATTCAATTAATAAAGATGCTAAGTCATTCTCAAATCATTCGAGATAGGTTATAATAGGCTCAAGGAATTAATAACTATGAAAGATTAAATATGAATTAATAAATTTTAAAGGTTAAATATTTCTTTTTTATCTATTTCTGTATGAAATTCAATTTCAAGAAAAAAACACAATTTTAAGAGATTTTGGAGTTAATTAATTAATTTTGATATATTAACCAAGAATCGGATGTCGTGAGTAAATTGCGGCTTTTAGATTTAAGAGGCAATTAACACTTTTCGATTACATAAATGGTGATGATGATGACTCAATAACATCATCCGACCAGCCATATTACTCGCTTTCTCACAACAATAAAAAGGCAATTAGCGACATAATATTTCATCGCTAATCATTATTAGCGACGTAATTGTGACGAAAAACTTTTCATCGTTAATTCCCTTGTCACTATTTTTTCACAACAAAAAATCCATTATGGTGTAGAGTTTAGCGACAAACTTTTCGTCGCTAATAAAAAAAAAATTCTTCTCTAATCTTGTCATGGAATCTATTGTTTCTTATGTAGTTATTCCGTCACTATTTTCTTCTCTAAATAGCGATCGAAAATCCATCGCTAATATATGTCGTTACATAATTTATCGCTATTCTATCTCTATTTCGTCGCTAATTTTGAAAATGAATTTGTCGCTAGTCCATCCCTAAGTTTGAAAATGAATTTGTTGCTATTCCGTCACTAATTTTATTTTATTTTTTTATAATTTTATAATTATTAATATTATATTTAATAATTAACAATTATAAGTAATAAAGTATATATTAAAAATGAAATATTATGAACAATACCATTCTAGAGTACGTTTCATAAAATAAAAATAAAAAATGACTAAATGCCCTATCACTCATCCTCGCTCGTCTAATCTCATATCCTCCTTTTGATATCGTATGGAGGGCTCGATGAGAGGATCGATTAGAGAATTGGCTGGAGGTTGAACGAGAGGTTGTGTGGAAGGAATGGTAGACTACTAATTGACCGATAGACCTATAGGAACCCTAATTGTTTATGCTAGCCTCATCACTAAGGATGCCATCGAGTCATACCGAGATTTCGGATTATAAATAGTCCGATGTCGCTATGAGATCCGGCTTCGCCGCTCCGAGATCCGGCTTTCGCTATTCCGAGATCTAGCTTTGGAGCTCATTATGTATCACCTACATCCCCTTCATCGCTTCTTTCGTAGCCTCGTAGTCCCTTTCGATGCTCTTCATTAGTCCGATCAATGGAGTAATGCAACGTCGCGAGAAGCTGCCGCCACTCGACCGAGACAAATAATGCATCGATTGTGTGTCTATACCATAAAATCTTTCTTCTTCTCCCCGACGACCACGAGGTATATGGCATTCGGTCAACTTCGGCTCCATAATTCTTGCCACCGTCTAAGCAAAGAATCGCCTCATTGATGGCTACTCCACATGGTCCTGCGTAATCAAAACAATAATATATCATAATAGGATTAAAACAAATTTTGGATTATCTTTTCATATTTAATATTTTAATTAAAAAACACATACCATTGTCTGTCGGGAGCACGGATTGATGAATGAACCATCTCGTTGTATGTGAGTTATCTTGAACAACTTAAAACTTGTTGGTTTACGGCCCAATTTTACCACTTGAAAAAAAATTCATTACGGACAATATGAGAAGAAAATTGAAATTTTCTGAAATAAGTAAATAATAATAAAGAGTGTGAAAATTATCAAGCGATAGACATACTCTTCCGAAGATATGAAGCCCTCTCGTATACCCGGAAGGACTCGTACCACGACCATCGGTCTCCGATAATCGGTTATGTGAAGCTTGCTCCGAACGAGCCATGCTATCGAGTCTCCTAAAATCTATTCCTCATGCATCCAAGACTTTCTAACTAATATAAATAGATCAATCATTCTTCTCACCGATCTTATAGATGAAGTCATCATAGCGTCTCCGTGTCATACCCTCTCATACAGACTCTAACAAGCACCTCAATGTCCGTATCCAAATCAAAAAATTTCGCACAAATAAAAAATTAATATTAACAAATCTATTTGATGAGAAATTTTTATTGTAATTATAAAGAAAATTAATGATACGTTACTCAAAATTCACTAAAGTAGAAGTCTTTAGTGACGTCGGTGATAGACTTCTAGGACAATCCACTCTTATCTACTCGTTCCTTAAAAATCTTAGAGATCTTCATAGAATAATCTCTACAAAACGAGTCAAACTATTGAATAATAAAACGATCAAAGAAATATTTAAAAAAAATATAGGAATTATTGAAATTATATATTAAAGTAAAAAAATAATTACACATGGTCCTCGATTAATAGAAATACATCGTCGATTAGAAGAGCTATAAGAACTATCTAGAATGTCGGACACGCGATCGGAGGGGCCACTCTCAAAGGTCGGCGGTGGAATCTCAAGTGTCAATGTAGGAACATCTATCGATGCGGATGTACTAGCTCCATGACTACGAGAGATGTAGGACCCACGTAAAAAGACTATTGTTGGAGAACCATAATCGATACTAATAAGGGATCCTAGTGGACTATCATCGGATGGTGATGCTCATTCATGATTATTGAAATGTGATCCGGTAGTGACTACGGGAGGATGCATAAACCATGATTACTACGAGTTATTCGTTGTATGATCTAATGTTAAACAAATAAAAAAATATAACAAATATATTTTCGGAGTAAATTAATAAGTAATTAAATTAAAATACATCATTTTTTATGGATACAAAATAATCAAAATACACAACGAACATTTAGTAGAGGTAGGAAAATCGATATTATTAATCGTATGTAACAAATTAATAAAAAGAAAAAAATAACATTATTTCTTACTAATACAACAAATGAAACATAAATTTAATTAGAACTATCGTAATCATTGTTTAAGTTATCATCTCTATCATCCGACACATTTTTATAATCATTATCATCTTCAACCATACCTACTTCTATATTTGCAAACGATCCATTTGGATTATTCAACAAAGTGATATCCTCGACTTCCTCTATCAATTTCGTGTCGAGTTTCCGGATCATCTTACCGAAACGGTTCAACATTTTGTTGGATGAAAGTTGATGAATCGGAAAAGTCAAACACATACCTAATTTTTATCTTACACACGACCCACCAATCCCGATTATCATGTTTTAAGCTAGGTACTCCATATAATACACCTAAGCCGACTATGATGCAAATGTAAATGGTTCATAATTGTTTAAGGTTTTCTCATAGTTAACATCCACAAGTTTGTACTTTGAATGAACCCTTGTTCCTTGTGGTGTAGGATCAAGCCAATCACATTTAAACAATATTGTTCTCTTAATTGGTAATCCAGGATACTTTACTTTAAGAATTTTCATCGGTATCCCGTAATAGTCACTCTCGGCTATACTATAATTGTTTTCTTTAATGAAGACATTGTTATTGAAAGATCCTATTTTCGAAGATCCATCAAATGTGAAAAACCTATAACAATTAACAAAATAACCATTGTATGATCTTATAGTAAGCAATGGGCATTGTACGAGATCTTTCAAGAACTCGCTATTTCATGAAAATTACTTATGCATTCCGTGTGTGTAAATTAAACATAAAATCCCCTATAAGTATAGTTATCTTTTAATTAATGCTATCAACAAAATAAACATATAAAATGATAATACTTACATATTAATTAAACCAGGAGGCAAACTCATTTTCAATTAGAGCATCGACCTCATTCTCGGACAAGAAGGGATTGTTCGGTTGCATTTCGGTAAGAAATCCACTAAAGAGAAGAGAATAAATAACAAACGTGAGTTAATCTTTACTATGTTCCTAATATTATTAAATGTAATAAAATAGGTATGCTATAGAATTTGAATTTCGATAAACTCACTCAATGTAAAGTTTTACTTCTTCACAATCAATAATATATACTTGGTGGTCGCTTTATGTTGTAGTTGTGTTAATTTTTGTATTGTGTGTTGATCAATTGGCCGACCTTGTTGTTTGAATATAGATAACATCCCTTCAATGTGGTTGCTTTCTTCTCCGTCATAGCAGTCAATATTACACGACACTTTCGATGCCTAGTATACAAATGAGGCTTAATATAATATGAGCAAAATAAAGATGCTTCTTCCACCAAATATGCATCACATATTGATCCTTCCACTTTAGCCTTATTCTTGACATTATTTTTTAGATTTCGTAGATACCTATAAATATGAATTATTTTAAATTTTGAACGTTAATACATTTAAATTGAATGTTAGAAATTTATTTAATTTTATATTTAAATTAAATTTCAATACCTTTCAAATAGATACATCCACCAATATTGCATAGGTCCACCAATATTGCACGAGTCCCACGATAGATGCCTTATATGGTAGATAGATTGAAAGATGTTTCATAGAGTCAAAAAAGATGGATGAAAATATACGCTCTAGTTTGCACAAAATGATAGGTATCTCATCATTAAGTCACAACATATCTTCTTCCTTTATCACTCGTAGAAGTTAATTCCTTAAAGAGCAAACTCAACTCGTAAAAGCTTGCCAAACATGTTCCAGCAAAAACTTCCAAAATGCAATTGGAAGTAACCTTTGCATGTCAACACATCTAGCTAGATTTGACACATATTCATCAAAAAACCCAAGTTGTTTTATCCATTCAACCAATTTTTTTTTTTTTTTGTTATTTAGATTGAGTGAATGTAACTTTAAGATACTTTCTAGACATATCGGTCTTTGCTAATTTTGGCCTTTTACGGAAAAGTTTGAAGTCTTCCCTAGAGTTGGCATTGTCTTTAGTCTTACCCAACACATTCATGATTGTGTTAAGTCGAACATATTTTTCTCAATATGCATGACATCTAAATTGTGCTGAAATAGATTAGTACTCCAATAAGGCAAATCCTAAAAAATACTTCGTTTTTTTCTATCCGCACATCCGAGAGATTCTACTATTATGATCATCCGCACTATCTTCTATCACCTTGAACAACCACCACTCGTTCCACTATATGTAACATCTCTACTCCAAATCGGAGTGGATGAGGACTAGATTTAACAATTTTTTTACGGTAAATGCTTTCTTTTTTTCTATATGGATGATCATGAGAAAGAGACTTTCGTTGATTGTCAAACCAAGAGGTCTTCCTTCCATTAGGAAAGGAGAAAACATCCGAACTTTCTATATAGTAAAGACAAACATGTTTTCCCATAGCACTCTAATCATATAAGATCGAATATGAAGGAAAGTCACCGATAATCTACATAACCGTAGCTCTCAATAAAAAATTCTACTTATAATATACATCGTAAGTCACACCACTCACTTTTCATAACTCGGATAAGCTCGGATATGAAAGGCTGCAAGTAAACGTCCAACTCATGTTTCGAATTTGTTGGTTCCAAAATAATCACTCGCTAGGAATATATATTTCTTCTTCATACACATCCATGGTCGCAAATTATGTGGAGTCATAATGACCGGCCATGAGAAATCTTACGCACCGAATTTTCTAAATGGTTGAAACCCATCGGTGCATACTCCTCATCTAACGTTCCTTCTTTCAGCTACAAAAAGAAGATTAATCGATTGAAACTTTATCATGCAATAGAATTGAAAGGATGACACATTACTCCCGCATCATCTCCCTCATGTTCAGCATGCCACTTCATGTGCTCAACTATCACATTTAATGCATACAATAACTGCAGATGCAAGGTTAGAGGAAAGTAGTACATTTTCTTAATTATAACAAATTTTCCTCTTCCCGATACTCAATGGGAACTTCGACATCGAGGATGTTGAAAAAATCTCCATCTAGCTAATTCATTATCTTTCTTCTAATAAATCATGCCCTCATTATGAAAACAATGAATTTTTTCATCGGTAAACCCATCCCCTTAACCAATTTCTTTTTTTTTATAAAAATTATATGTCATACGATTATCGGTCGACATCAACTCCTTCATTAGCTCATATAACTAGTCGAAGCATGTCTCCGAAAAATGATATTCGGATTTTAGGTTTAGCATTCGAGTAACTACTAACAATTGCGAATGCTCATCACAACTAAGCCAAATCTCCCTAAGTGATGCATTCAACATATCATAAAAATGCTAAGTGCTACGATTAAGAGCCTCCTCTATGTTAGACGAATCAAAGCATGGACCAACCGCATCCATTACAATAGTTTGATATAGGTTTTAGGATTCATTGGAACTACTTTTGCCTACATAATGATTTTTGGAAACATACTAAATCTTAGAATTTTAAGATGCCATATAGGTTTCAAATTCACCATGATGCACTCAATCATAATATCCCGATACAAAAGTCTCACGACATAAATGATATTTGACTATTTCAAACTCTTCATAATTTCGATTTTGACACTTACCGAAATTGCAAGGACACCTAATTTTGATTTCATCTATGCATTCAAGATGCTCAATAGCAAAAGCTAAAACTCGTTCTACACCTTTGATAAAGTCATCATTTAACAATTCGTTAACTAAACTAATATTTATCCATTGTCGATTAGATCTCATTTTTGTAATTACCGCAAAAATGACATAACCAATGCAAATAATTACTTATCATCATTCCTATGAATTTTAAATAAAAATTAAGCATATTTATTAGTTATGTAATTTTCTCTAATTAGTTATAAATTTTGTTTTAAGAATTTAACTTTATATTTAAATAATTTTTTAAAGAATGATTACATTTTTTATATTTTTTATTCTTAAATACTTAATTATATAATATTCTATGATTTATTGTGTAATTTTATTTTTTTTAAATGTGATTTCTCATTCTACCTTATCATCTAATTACGTTATTATAAGTCTAAATTAATTAATTAAAGTATTGATTAAAAGTCAATTATATGTAAGCCTTAATTTATTCTCAATTTAGGCCGAATGTGGGCCTAAGATATTTAGATAAAATTCTTCAATTTTTATGAAATTTTCCACTTTCATTCATCAATTCACTTAACTAACTCCTAATTAACCAATAATTCCTTAACTAAGAAAAAGAAATCAAACCCTAATTTTACCTATTTTAGGCCGAATGGGTTCCTAATTAAGGGATGAAGTTAAAATTTATTATTTTCACTTAAATTACATGAAATTTTATATATTTTGAAGCTAAAAACATTTATTTTTATTAAATTTTCTTAATTAATTTAATAATAAATTTAATTTAATTAATCCTAAATAAAAATCTTATTATATTCTATTAATTAATAAAATGTTTATTCAGTTTTAACGTTTATGTTTTTTTTTTCAATTACATTTTTATTCCAATTTTTTTAATTTTTCAAACAATTAAATCATTATGCATGTTATCTTCTCTCAATTTTAATAATTAAACTATTACAATTACTTCTATAATTTATATTCGAAATAAGCATAAATCAAATCAACTACATTAAATTAATTTAAACTAATTAGGCTAGTAACTAATTCAAATGAAACACAATACCACAAACTAACAACAAATTAATTAAAAATCAACCAATAAATTAAAAATATCTTAAAAAATAATCAACAAAATTTAACTAAAGTACATAAAAAATTATATAATTTAAAAATTAAGTTAAAACAAACAACTAAGAAAATTCACTTGATAATTAACACAAATAAATAATTAATTAATTAATTAATTAACAAATTTCAAATAACGATTAAAGATTAAATAATAAAATTTTGACCTAAAAATTAAAGATTAATAAATTAACAATAAATCGACCTTAACTAAATTACATAAAAATTACATTAATAAAATTAAACATAATAAATTAACATAATAAAAAATTTTAGCTTTACATTACCATAAAAATGAACCTAAAAATTAACATAATGAAAAATAACACTTAAAAAAATTAATTTAACGGTTAAGAATATTAAATAAACAATTAACAAATTTACATAATCATTAATATACAACTTAACATAATTAAAAATTAATATAACAAAAAAATTAACAACATTCAAATAATTAATCAAGCTGACAAATAACAAAATAAATAACATTTATCTAATTTAACAAAAAAAAACATAAGATTTAGATAGAGAAAGTTTTACCCGAGAGATTAAGGAGAGAGAGCATAGATCCGGTCCGATTTTGAGGGAAAAAGATGCACCTCACTTTGTTGAATGATTTGGCGAGTCACTTAGTGGCATGGGTGGTGGTTTTGAGGTCGGCGGCATGGGTGGTGGTTTTGAGGTCGGCGGCATGGGTGTTTTGGTGGAGGAGAGGGCATTCGAATGGGAGAAGAAAAAGGGAAGAGGGATTTTAAAGGGCAATTAGCAAGATAGCGACGGATTGGCCGCTATCTAGCTGAAATTCCCCCCCCAAATGTGCTTCGGGTTGGAATTTTCCCGCTAATTTGGTTTTTTTGGGAGGAAATTCCCTTCCAAATCACCCAATTAGCGACGATTTGAATCCGTCGTTCCATTTGGTCCTAATTAGCGACGATTTCATATTTGTCGCTAATTTAGCGCTTTTGAGTGGTACTTTCCCCCAAAAATCCCAACTTAGCAATCGATGTCAAATTCGTCGCTAATTAGGACCAAAATTAGCAAAATTAGTGATGGATTTCACATCCGTCACTAATTTGCACCTCGAATCCCTCACCTTATGTTATTTAATGACTAATAGCGACGAATCTTTTTTCGTAGCTAAATTAGTGATGGAATTCCATCACTATTCCATCGCTGAATGTGGCGTTTTTTTATCGCATTATTTTGCTACCGAATGTTTTTTGTCGTTGAGTTTTCGTCGCGAAGATCAACTTTTTCTTGTTCATCGCTAATCCGTTGTTAATTTGTCTCTAATCAAAGACGGAATATAATCCATCGCTAATTGCCAAATTTCTTGTAGTTTCTTTTTCTTTATGAAAATTTTTCTATATGTTTCTTATGATCTAATTTGTAGGTTTTAGCAACTTGATCATTCAATTACTACAATCATTAGGAACTTTTCCAAACCTTATCACACTTGTTCTTAGTTTGGAAAGATAAAGTTATATAATTATAGAATATTAATTATTTTGATCAATCTGCTTCGAATGATTTAATTAAATTAATTATAAAAAAAAACTCAATTTTCTGTTGCTTAATTTGAAAAGAGTTGCATAATTTGAACGCAGTGAAAAGTTGTACCTACAGTCTGGACGTTTTTTCTTCTGTTGAAAGCTCCTTTCAAAGCATTGCTGCACTGCCTTCTTTTAACCACCCGACTCTATATGGGCTATTAGGCCATGATTGTTTTGAATATGAGTTTGTCTTTCCCATACTTTACCGGGACCAAATGAAGTGTTCAAATGGGCTAGCTCTAATCTTAGTAGTTAAATGAGTAAATTATAAATTAGTTCCTCTTGTTTCTAGAAACCAAATAATCAATCCCTTTAGTTTTAAAAATTAATTAATTATTTTTTTAACCAGTGTCAACTAATTTAAGATTTTTTATTTTATAAAATGTCTTTTTTTCTCACCTATCTTTTCATATTTTTACTTTTTTTTATTCCTTTTCTATTTCTTAAAACAAAATAAATTGAATAATAACAAAAAGGACTAAACAATTAATTTTTGAAACCAGAATGATTAATTAAATTTTTCCTTGAAGCGAAAGGGACTAATTTATAATTTACTTTAAATTTTTAGGTGAACATTCTCGGACAAGGGGGAAAAAAAAAGAAAAAAGAAAAAAATATTTATGTGGGTATAACAAAAAATGCTCTATAAAACAATGCATATGCATGGTTTTGTGGCATTCTCATGATGTTAGAAAATCACATCATGACCAGAATAATAACATTCAAAAACAGAGATTTGGTGTAAATGATAATTGATATGCGTAAACAATAATCAAACTACTCAAAAAATATATTATTAATCTTGCTTCCAGAGGCTTTGAATGTGTGATCTCATGGTTGAATAGTCAGACATTGTCCAAAATAGCCTAAGGACCTCCCACCAAAGCACATATATAATCTGACTGGGTTGAAAACTAGACTAAAAAATGGTTATTTTCCATGTCTATTATTCTGAATGGCTTAGTAGTATTTTAAATGGTTTTAAGTCGAATACATAGAGCTTGTTTCACACTCCTGCCAAGAACCTTGACCACCCTAGAAAGCTCTCATGGCTTCTTTAGTCGTTCCTTGAAAGGTTCTGAAAGTGCAATGGACCCCCCATGGTCCTTTTCCTCAACCCTTATGTTTCCATCATCCACTATAATGCTGGCGAGTGATTGCCATTTGAAAGTTTTTGGCAACTGCACCTCCTTACCGCTTGTCACTACCTTCTTGAAATTCAATCCACTCTCTGGTGGTGTGCATTCCAAGAAAGGTTCTTGTCCCCTATCATTGTCTTTTAACGAACTTTTTTTGGTGCTTCGATCCGATTCAGAGTTATCAGGTTTTTTAGACCTTCTCGTAGAGAGAGAATTTGAGAGGCTAGTAGAGAATATTTTTTGTTTTGTTTGTTATGTAATTAAAATTAATTTAGGAACAATTTAATGGATACTCAGAAGAAAATAGTGAGTATCAAATTGATAGCCAAAAGATTTGTTGTGTGAATCTTATAACAATATTTTACTACTATGTACTTTATTCAATTAACAAGGATGCTAAGTCATTCTCAAATCATTCGAGATAGGTTATAATAGGCTGAAGGAATTAATAAATCTAAAAGGTTAAATATGGATTCATAAATTTTAAAGGTTAAGTATTTATTCTTTATCTATTTCTGTGTGAAATTCAATTTCAAGAAAAAAAATACAATTTCAAGAGATTTTGGAGTAAACTAATTAATTAATTTTGATATATTTATCAAGAACTGGATGCTTTGAATAAATTGGAGTATTTGGATTTAAGACGTAATTAACACTTTCCTATTACATAAATGGTGATGATGATGACTCTATAACATCATCCGGCCAGCCATATTACTGCTTTCTTTTTCTTTATGAAAATTTTTCTATATTTTTCTATATTCAATTACTACAATCATTAGGAACTTTTCCAAACCTTACCACATTTGTTCATAGTTTAGAAAGATAAGTTATATAATTATATAATATTAATTATTTTGATCAATCTACTTCGAATGATTTAATTAAATTAATTAAAAAATTTAATTTTCCGTTCCTTAATTTGAAAAGGGTTGCATAATTTGAACACACTGAAAAAGTTGTACCTAGGGTCTGGACGTTATTTCTTTAGATGAAAACTCCATTGCTGCACTGCTTTCTTTTAAACATCCGACTATATATGGGCTATCAGGCCATGATTGTTTTGAATATGAGTTTGTTTTTCCCATACTTTATTGGACCAAATGATGCGTTCAAATGGGCTAGCTCTAATAATGAGTGAATTATAAATTAGTCCCTCTCATTTTAAGGGAAAAAAATAATCAATTCCTCTAGTTTTAAAAACTAATTATTTAGTTCTTTCAATCAATATTGACCATAACTAATTTAATGTTTTTTATTTTATAAAACATCTTACTTTCTCATCAATTTTTTCATATTTTTACTTATTTTTTATTCTTTTTCTATTTCTTAAAACAAAATAAATTGAATAATAACAAAAAGGTCTAAATAATTAGTTTTAAAAACTATAACTAATTAATTTATTTCTTGAAGCGAAAGGGACTGATTTATAATTTACTCAGTTAAATATTTAGGTGAATACTTTCTAGGACAGGGAAAAAAAATATTTATGTGGGTATAAATAATGCTCAATAAAACAATGCATACGCATGGTTTTGTGGCATTCTCATGATGTTAGAAAATCACATCATGACCAGAATAATAACATTCAAAAACAGAGATTTGGTGTAAATGATAATTGATATGTGCAAACAATAATCAAGCTATTCAAAAAATATATCATTAACATCAAACATTCAACATGTAGTTACCTACTCGAGCTAAGAATTCAAGTCAAAAAAACAGCATAATGACCCAAAGAAAGTTTTGTAGCTATTGGTTGTTCCGTCTAGAGAACCCACCTCATGACCATCCTGTTTCTCTCATGGGACGATTAGGTGAGATCATGCTTACGGAAAATCATTCATCTTGGTGAACATGTTTTTGTTGGCTGTGACAAAATCAAAGTGTCACCAACACAATAACCAAAATGGCTATAAAGACTGAGTTTTGTTGGTTGTGACTTGTGAATTGGGATATATATCTTTTTGCTTTGTTTTGCTTGGTTCACAGGTTTCAATCGCTATCGTAGTGTATAGAATGACTTGTCTGGCTTCAATAAAGTTTTACTGAAAATGAAAGGTAGGTGCGTACACCAAATTTATGTGACTAGCGGTATTGTTTTATGTTTTTTCTATGTTCCAAGTACACAATTGGGATATGGATCTTGTGCCGGACAGGTTGGCATGAAGTGTATGTATTTCACCATTCCATTCATTCAAATTTCAATTATACATTCTTTCTATTGGATTTTTTTAATAAAATATTAAAAAAAATGTTTCAAAGTATTATTTGGAAATAGTAACATTACTGTTTTGCAACAATCATGCAAATTACGCATGACTGCTTCAAAACAGTCAAATGCTTTAAAATGCATAATAAAAGCAAACGTTTCAGACATTTTCTATCGTTGATCATCATCATTATTTTTAATGCCTAGATTTATTGCATCAAACGACTTATTCTCATTTCCTATTTATATCTGATTTTGTTTTTGGCAAAGGAGATAGCTTGCATACTTGTTTTTCTTAACTAAAATAACTAGCATGCATATCGATTTTCTTGAGTAAAGATGACAACATGCGTACTTGTTTTCTTGGCTAAAGATAGCAGTATATATCTTCTAAGAAAAAATTTCATTATACTAAAAGCTATATTATTTTAAATGTTATTTTTTTCATATATTTGGGTAACGAGTGGTACTAATATATTTAGAATTTCATGTTTTACAAATAGTGTAAATTTATTAAGATACGATAAGGTAGCTAAATTTATTATATCCCTAAAATGACATACAATTATATTCTTGATCCATTACATTAGATAAATTCCGTTAATGGTGCGTATCGTCTCAAAAAAGCAACTTGATTGTGCCTCGAGACAGATCATCTAAAATTATGGTAAAACTATTTTCATGGTTTGGTCATTTTTATATCGCAAAATATAGTAATGTAATTTTAATTCCTAATTTTTTTAATGATCAAGGTAAAAAGTTTCAATTCTTTATTTATTTTAATTTATAATAAATTTATTTATTTATTATGTTAATTATTATTGCTTAATTATGTTTTTCTTTTTTGCGCTAGGAACAATAATTTTGAGATGATACCATGTTGTGATTTAATGATTAAAATTGAAAATGAATATGGGCATAAAATTTAAATATTATGCTTTTTATAATATTGATGTCATTACTTGTCTATTGTGGTTTTTAATTGGTGTTTGATGATTCTACTTAATTGAGAATAAAGCAAGTATCGAAGAAAAAAATATTATTTTGCTAATATCTTAGTTGCTTGTATACATCTAGCAAATTTCATTAGTTTCAAATAAATTTGTAAATGTTAATTAGCCATGTGAAAAAAAAAATCATTTCATTTATTGTCTTATTTTACTTTTACCTCTAGACCATATATTGTTATGAGTGAATTGATAATTCTTTATATATGATAATATGCATATATTGTTAATTCTTTATTTTATTGAGTTTTAAAGACAATAAACTTATTTCAATGTTAGTCCTTTGTTCGTGTGATTGCATTGCTCTTGAAAAATAGTAATAATGAAATTATCACTACTATATGACTAATGAGATACTAAGATCATGTTTGATGAAAAATAAATATTATTTTATGTGCATGTTGATGAGGTTATTTACATATTGATCTACGGTGTGTTTTGTAACCATCTATCAAATATTATTATTCAAGGTCAAGAACATTGATAGTTTTGAAAATTAATATTTGTGATATTAACCATAATATTGATTTATTTTTGTGAATTTTATAGTTGATAAAAAAATAGAATTGATTTATAAATTTATTTATATTGATCATTTATAATTATTGACATTGAAATTATTTGTTATGTTGATATTATGTTATCGAGATAAATGAGAAGTCAATGAAAAAAATATTCAATATTTTTATACGGATATATTGATCATCTTGGATGTAAAGTCAAGGAAATCAAATTTATGTGGAATTGGAGGCAATGTGTAACAACCTCGACTTAGGATCTAGATAGGTCATGGATATTATCGGTATTAATCTACATTTGAAGTGCAATGAATGTAAGTCAAGAAGCCTCCTCCCTTGTTATTCCTAGTGCATTAGTGGAAGTGAGCATTTTCTACTTTAGGTCCTTATTAAGTGTGAGATACTAGGTCTACTTTTTACTAATTTGGGTATAAATTTTTCCTCCTTGTCTTTAGGTTCAATTAAGCCTCTTATTAATTTCATTTAAACTTCTTACTAATTTAGTCATTATGTTCTCTTTTAATCTCGACTTTCATATTCCTACCTAGTTCCTTACTTTTTATCTTGAGATGCAATCATTTTCATAATTTTATCAATTATATCATCTTAGCCATAATAGTCATTAAAAGCATCTAAGTTCTATGGCTAACTAGATTGACACAACCATAACTTAATTAAGATTCAACTAACCTTTTCATTTATACCTAACAATATTTATGAAATTAATTTACATACATGTTAAAAATTGTCTAACTTGCTATTCACCAAAAAAACCTTTTCATTTATACATAAAAAACATTTATTAAATTAATTTACATACATGTTAAAAATTGTCTAACTTGCTATCCACCAAAAATCAAGTTAAGCTATACAAAATTCCCATACTCACTATTCCAAAGCACATAAAATGGGCAAGTCCATCACTTATCTTAGTGGCGACTCTTTTTTTATTTTTATCAATTCCTACACCATAAGAAAACAATGGTGAGCAACGTAATGCTCGGTAAGTATAATTCATGCAATGCATGTGATGTCCTTTATGCATGAATGCACATGATGCAACTTTCATAAAATCCTTTTCATGTCTTTGAAAACCATTTTCCTTTTCCTTTTTGGATGCACCATTTCCTTTATCATTTCTTTAGTTGGGGCATTTCTCAAATCTCTCAATTGTCGAGGTCTTTTTAAACCTCTAACCCTTACCTTTGATAATCTTCTTTTTTGTCCTTGTTTTTCATATTTAGCTAAATTTGAGCTAAATGAGGACAACTCTCATACTTTTAATCTAGCCTTAGGAATATTTCTAAGATATTTCATCAAATATTTGATAGGCATTAGACAAGGTAACTACCAACTTAGGTCTACTTAGGGGTTGTTCATCCACCTTGTTCATGGAACAAGGACATTATTCAAACACAAACATTCAAACATTATTTTCTTTACTTAAAAAACACATAAACATCATCAAGCCATTTCCATCCAATCATTATCACTCAATTCTTAATAACATACTTGTTAACCCTTCATCATGCAAATTATAAATTAACTATAAATCACTCCTCCAAACATACAATCTTATGGTGTAGATAAGGAATTATACTTAACTCACTTAGAATTTTGGTCTTTCTCGTTCTTTTCCTTCTTGGCTCCTTCCTTCCTCTTTCTTTCAAAATTTTAACCAAATGGAGAATTCTTCCCTTCCCCTTATTTGATCTTCTAAAATGGGTTGGAGGCTAATTTAAGGTATTTCTAACTGAATTAAGAAGGTTGGATTTGGATGGTTGGAGTCTCTCTCTCTGATCTAGGTTTTTCTCCCTTTTCTCTTCTCTCTACTTGACTTTCTCCTCTCTCTTTTTATCCGATTTGTCGATTTTTCTAGCATGAATTTTTATTTAAGTTCAACTAATGAGTCCCTTATAATATTGATACTTTACACTTTAGTCCTCCCACTTCAACTCTTTATAATTTGACCATATAATTTCAGTCTATAACTCCATAATTTCAATCAATTTGGTCCTCGCCTAAGCCAATTCTAAAGTTAATTCAAGTTCCTAAGATTTCTTAATCATTTTAATTAAGGACCTTGCAATTTAATGTTTGCGATTATATCCTTATGTTTTGCAATTGTACCTATATAGTAATGCATAACCATATCAATTAAGGGTAGCATTGTCTAATTCATCCTTCTCTCATTCCATACACTCATTCTATTAATTTTACTTGTGTTTTTTTTATTCTTAATTGAACTTCAAACTTTGCTTATATATGTAACATATTCACCTTCATTAATTAAACAAAATATGTATGTAGTACATTTACATTTCTAGGAGGGTTTTGGGTCGCGGATATTACACAATGGAAGCTTGGTCAATAAAAAATATTTCAAGTCTCCAACGATACTTACTATACAATAAGTATAAAAAGTTAAGTAATTATTCTAAATGTCAAATTATTAAAGTTTTTATTATTATTACCCCATATATTTGAGATTGATCACTTTTGGTGATGAATGTATGTGATACTTATATTTGTAAGTAATTTTAAAATCTTGTATGAATTGGTCTATATTTGAGTTATTTAATTTATAAGTTATGATTCAAAAAAAAAAAAAAAAAAACGAAGGGGAAATGAGAATTATCATATAAATTTTTTTTATTAAATTAATATTGGTTCACATAATTTTTTATTAAGACTTAAAAAGGTCACATGTTAATTTAATTAAGATCAATTTTTATTTTAAGTGTCAATTATTTTTATGTAACTCATGCTAAATTTGTTTGACACCCTTACTTACTTGATTGTGACAATATAAACAACTATTAAAATAATAATCTTGTTATCGGATTATTAGTAAAATAAAGGTCCATGATTTAAAAAAGGATTTTTTTAATAAATTATTTTTTATGTGCAAATAAAAATTTGATATATTATCTTATTTTAAAAAATTTATATGTTGCTGATTTTTTAGCCACAAGAATAAATTATGAATGCCGATGATGATAATAGAATAATACATGCCATCACTTTCTTTACAGTGGTAGCAAGAAATTATTTATTATATATGAATAGCGGGGGTATAAAAAATGTTACTCGAATTAAAATTGTGTTTGAGAAAATTATTATGTAATTCAAAATAAATTATCATAATTCTCTCGTGATGATAAACTATCGATCATAATTTTTCTCATGATGTTTGAATATTTTGCCTCATGTAAATTTTTAATGTGATGTTATTGAAAATATTTATAAAAGTATTCCTATTATACAAAAGATATAACGATGCTTATAGAACATTTGGAAAAAAACGTTGAGAGAATTGATGGAATTAGTGACATTTATATTGTACAAATTAAGATACAATGTTGTTTTGATGATATTATCCGATAAATGAAATTAGAGAAACTCCTATTGTATAATTAAGATACAATGGTGTTGTGATGACATTATCTAATAAAACAATTAGTGATATTTTGAGAAATTTAAATCTCTAGTTAAATATTGATATTCCTATTGTATAGATGAGATACAATGATGTCAAATTTATATGAGAAACTAGAAATCAAAAAATGTCCTTATTCACTTTAATGTGATCATATTCAATATTTTTCATTGTATTAAAAATACAATGATGCCATCATGCTTTAGCATGGTGATGTTGATTGTGTGAGAAATAAATAAAAGTATGATTACCATTGGTCGGTGTATATGTGGTGAAACTTAAATTGGCTAAAAGATCAAGCCAATGAAGTAGCAAGTGGATGCTATGCTTTGTCTAAAGAAAAATAATAAGAATGAAATATTTCTTACCATTTCTTAGCACTAATAAATTAATTAAGTACTAATTACCTAATCCTTTGGGTGTAAATTGAATGTTGTGGAAGTCAATCTTTAGTTAAAAACAAATGATTTGATGGTAAATCGAGTGGGATGAAACTCCTATTGTATAATTAAGATAAAATGGTGTTGTAATGATATTGTCTAATAAAACAATTGGTGATATTTTGAGAAATTTAAATCTCTAGTTAAATATTGATATTCCTATTATATAGATGAGATACAATGAGGTCAAATTTGTATGAGAAACTAGAGATCGAAAAATATCCTTATTCACTTTAATGTGATCATATTCAATGTTTCCATTGTATTAAAAATACAATGATGTCATCATGCTTTAGCATGGTGATGTTGATTGTGTGAGAAATAAATAAAAGTATGATTACCATTGGTCGGTGTGTATGTGGTGAAACTTAAATTCGCTAAAAGATCAAGCCAATAAAGCAACAAGTGGATGTTATGCTTTGTCTAAAGAAAAATAGTAAGAATGAAAGATTTCTTACCATTTGTCTTAGCACTAATAAATTGATTAAGTACTAATTACCTAATCCTTTGGGTGTAAATTGAATATTGTAGAAGTCAATCTTTAGTTAAAATCAAATGATTAGATGATACATCGAGTGGGATGAGACTAAGCCTATAAATGAATAAAATCACTTATGTGGGTAGTCTACCTAGGAACAAGTAGATCCCAAAAACTAAGATCAAGTAGAAGAATAAGCATAGAGTGGTTTGATTATGTATAAAATTCTTTGAGTTACAATACTTTTATGTCTATCCCTATGGTGTAGTGCATGATCCCATAACAAAACAGAGGTTAAGTTTTTTCAAATGAAACTCGTTAATGTGGTCTATCATTCTTTTTGAATGAGATGTTAGAGTGATGTGAGCATCCTTAATAGACACACCTATATGAGTGAGAAAGTGGAGTTTTTTTCTATGAGAATAGGGCTAATTCTCTAGAATACTCATAGAAGCTGGAATCAAGCACAAGGTTGTTAATGTGTTGGCTCGAAACTCATTGTAGAGTACCTAGATATAATAAATGTGATATAATATTTGTTTCTTATGAAAAGCCTTAGTTCAAGACGATGTTTACTATTGACTTGAGAACAATGTTGTTAAAACACTAAGTAAGAATTCAAGCCATTTGCACCCTTGTTATGTATTATATTCGTTGTCTTACAAAAAAAAAATAATAATAATAATACCGATATTTTTATAAAAAATAAGTGGGGGATCATTGGATTATTTTTAATAAAATATTGAAAAAAAAGTTTCAAATTACTAGTCGGAAATAGTATCATGATCGTTATGAAACAATCATGCAAATTACTTATAATTGCTCGCAAAACAATCAAATGTTTTAAAATGCATAATAAAAGCAAACGTTTTCTACCTTTGATCATCATCATTATTTTGGCTTAATATACTAGAAAATCATGAAATATATACTTTTTAATGATTTTAGCTCGTTTTTTGAAAAATGGAAAGGTTACCAACTAAGCATCCGATAACAATACTAGTATCGATTTGATTTTTGACTAGACTTTTGATCAATGTCGACATAATAGTCCATGTAAGCATGACACATGGACCTTTGCCGACTACTAAAATCCACATCAGCAGTGATGTGGAAAATCAATTACTTGGATCTTGCGTGACTTTGCTTACGTGAATCCTACGTGGCTTGCTAAAGTCCACTTATCATGCTTACATGGACTCGCCATGTTAGCATTGATCAAATTTTTGATCAAAAAATCAAATCGGTGTTAGTATTGTTATCGGATGTTTAGTTGGTGACCTTTTTATATAATTTGTAAAAAACGAGCTAAAATCATTAAAACGTATATAGTTCGTGATTTTTTGAAACATTAAGCCTATTATTTTTAATGCCTAGATTTATTGGATCAAATGGCTCATTCTCATTTCTTGCATATATCCGACTTTGTTTTTTGATGAAGGGAGATAGCTTGCATACTTGTTTTTTTTAACTAAAATAACTAGCATGCATATCGGTTTTCTAGAGTAAAGATAGCAACATGTGTACTTGTTTTTCTTGGCTAAAGATAGCTATATATATCTTCTAAGAAAAAGTTTCATTATACTAAAAGCCATATTATTTTAATTGTTATTTTTTTTTTTATAAATATTTGGGTAAGAGTGGTGATAATATATTTAGAGTTTCAAGTCTTATAAATAATGTAAATTTGTTAAGACATGGTAAGATGGCTGAACTTGTAGTATCTCCGAGATGACGTGCAACATATTTTTGACCCGTTGCATTAGATAAATTCGCGGATAACGCGTATTATCTCAAGAAAGCAATATGGTTGTGCTTCAAGACAATCACCTAAAATGATGGTAAAACTATGTTGATAGTTCGGTCATTTTTTATACTGCGAAATATGATAATATGATTTTAATCCCTAATCTTTCTAATGATCAAAGTAAAAAATCTCAATTCTGTATTTATTTTAATTTAAAATAAATAAAATTATTTATTGTATTAATTATTATTATTTAATTATTTTTTTATGAGCTAGGAACGACACTTTCTACGGTAAAGATGAAATATATATATACATATAAGGGAGTTTTGTGGACAAACAAAAGAAGGAAGACATTTTTCTATCTGTGTTTCGCATGCGTGTGCAGGTGAGAAGAAAGAAAGTTGAAATCATCATTCTTGCATTGATAAAAAATTATAAAAAATTATGTAAAATTCGGTATTTACCTAATTTAAAAAATGAAGGATTTAATTTCAACTGATATAATGCTGACATAATTAAGGATATTAAAAAAAAGTTAGAATAGAGCTTCTTTGCTTTTCTTTATTTCTCTCTTTTGTAAGATGATGAGTGGTTAGGTAAAAGAGGGATTTTTTTTTTTTTTTTTGTATATTTAAAATTTATTCTTTTATTAAAAAAAAAGATGGCTATGATCCCCAGCATGATAAGATAGTTTTACTTTTCTTCTTTTATTTTTGTCCCTCCATTTTTTTGGTAGGTTATACAATTTCATATAGTATTTTGGAATCTTGTTTTAATTTCAAATTTAGCATAATACATTGGATGTCAACTGTCAAGCGACATAATTCGCATGATCATAAGAATATTCTTCTCCTTGTTTACTTATTGATGGAGACGAGTACCCTTATAGTGTGGTAGATGACATGAGATTGCATGCTTATACATATTACTATATAATATATAATTAATTTAGTTAAAAAGTGTATATTAATTAAGTTACATAATTATAAACACTTTTCTACAAGTCTACTTACTTATGGAAATCAACATTTTTTTATGAATAAAAATGATGTCGGAAATCATAATGAATAAATAGAAGTCAGTGAAATAGGTTATTCTAAAAAAATTTATGAGTTCAAATTTCCTAACTTCCTCTTCAAAATGCAAACACAAACATAAATACCACCCAATACGGCCGTGGATCGACCCCCGTAGTTCTAGGTCCATGAAATTATGGGCCTTTACCGTACATTCTAGAGGGGAAAATCACAAGATGTCAGTGGTATACTTGTCATCCACCCCAAATACTCGTGTCCATCAAAAGCGACGTGGCCCATGACACAGTCCACAAATGGTGACGTGGCCACCAATCACTCTTCTACTTTTTCTTCGTGGACAATAAAAGTTGTTCCCTAGGAAATACCACCGCTTCTCTACCACTTGACTTTTCACTATGGACAACAGCCGCTACAAAAGATCACGCTATCTTCGTACAGATCAACGGCTAGAAATAAACATCATCGTCCTACCATCCCTAACCATAAAATCAAAACAATATGTTGGACGAAAATCATCCTTACTTTTTAAAAGTTGGTCAAATAAATCCATATGGTACCTTTGTTTGTTTGTTTTTTTTTTTAACATTTAACCTTTAGTTTTCAATTTACCTTTAATTCGATTCTTCTAGCTAAACTCGTGTTTATTAAAAGTGATTGTAGTTACTTGAGTAGATGAAAGAATCTGATGAGTATATAAAATTGATTAGACAATATAATGTATGAGGCAAAGTAAATTAGACATTAAAATATATATAAAATCTTCAATTCAGTAAGATATTTTTTTCTATATTATTAATTATATCAAATATTATTCATAGTCAAAATCTTTCAATTTGTTTCATATATATAACAAATATTGCTACCGTTGAAATTTTCATACCATATTTGGTCCACATTTATATACTAATATTAGATAAAATGATTAATTTGATAAAAAAACTAACTTAATTTTTTATATTTCATGTGCAGAGTAACAACATTTTTTATTTATTTTAGTTTTAAGTTTAATCATTTATTTACCGTATTGGCACATGTATTTAAATAAAAAAATGTACAAACTTAATCACTTATAAAACTATATTTAATATATAGATGAGACCTAATATAACAAAATTTTATAAAAAAACTAGGTGAAATATAAAAATCAAGGCATAAAAAGTAATATAAAATAATTTTTTATCCATTCTTTTTCTTTTACAGCACCAAAATGCGTCTAATTCTCTTTAGAGGAATCATTTTCTTCTTGTGTGTGTATATATCCATACTTGTATGTATATATAATACAGATATTTACTTGAATAAATATAAATACTTGAGGGATCCCAATTGATTTTATTCAAAAGTAACCGGCTACTTCTGGTAACCGGTTAGCGGCCTTTATATACTCACTGCACTTTATTCTCCCTATCATCAACCACTAGTCTCTCCACTACTTCCTCCTACCTCTACTCTTATTGTTTCTCAGCGGATCTCGGTTTCTCTAGAATCATGGGTAAGCAATACTCAGTTTCTGCCATTCCGTCTTTGGTTTTTAAACGTCCATTATTTTCTAGGATGATCGTCAGATCTGATGTTCTTCTTCTTCGTTGTTTTTTTTTGGTTGTTGACGCTCAGCAAAGATCAAGATTGGAATCAACGGTAATAGATCTGACCTCAACCTGATTTGATTTGAATTATTTGTGCTCTGATGTGATCGGATCTGATTAAAAAAAAATTCAGGATTTGGAAGAATTGGAAGGCTGGTAGCTAGAGTGGCTTTGCAGAGAGATGATGTTGAACTTGTTGCTGTTAATGATCCCTTCATTAGCACTGAATACATGGTACTACTGCTCATTCTCTTATTATGTTTGGTTTTGCGTGCTTGTGGTTTTGGATCTGATTTTGTTGTTGTTTGTAGACATATATGTTCAAGTATGATACAGTTCATGGTGCATGGAAACATCATGAGCTTAAGGTTAAGGATTCTAAGACACTTCTTTTTGGAGAGAAGTCTGTTGCTGTCTTTGGTAACAGGTATGATTTTTTTTTTAATTACTGATCTGATTTTCTGATTGTTATTTATTGTTTAATCAAATATTAATAGTTCAATTGTAGTGTAGTAGTGATTGGCAAAGTTGATTTTTTTTTTGTTTGGTAATTTGTAGGAACCCAGAGGAGATCCCATGGGGTGAGACCGGAGCTGAGTATATCGTGGAGTCAACCGGAGTTTTCACTGATAAGGATAAGGCTGCTGCTCACTTGAAGGTATATTCCCTTCGGTTTATGAGTTTTCTCTATGATTGTTTGGTTATACTTGATGGGATCTCTGTGTGTCGTTTTTGTGTTTTGGTTGGGTTTATTATGGGTTTTACTTGAATCAGTTTATATTTTGGATTTGAGTGGGTGTTAATATATATTTATTTTGCAGGCTCTAAACTTTGAATCGTCATATTAGATGGTCTCGATCATGATATTGTGAAAGTAAATGCTTTTTTGCGAGTCCTGCATTTTTGTGCAATTTGTACATGTCAAATGTTGAGTAACCATTGTTACCGATTTTAGGCTTTGTGCAAATGATTCTGCATTGGTTCTAAGATGCATCTTATTGACGTTGGTCAATGCCATACTAATCATGTGTTGTGTAATTGCACTAGTTATATTTGGAGTTTTTGATGAGTAAGAAGAGATTTGTGCACTGTGATTTGGTGCAATTGAATCTGGTTTGGATTTAAAATGCCTGGATGTGCTGTGGACTTTTACAGTGCGTGTTTGATTGAATTATGTAAGTGAGTTTACTTTTGTCAACAGGGTGGAGCTAAGAAAGTCATCATCTCAGCCCCCAGCAAGGATGCTCCTATGTTTGTTATGGGCGTCAATGAGAAGAGTTACACACCAGATCTTAACGTCGTATCCAATGCTAGCTGCACTACCAATTGCCTTGCTCCTCTTGCTAAGGTATGATTATTGCCTTCTTGGTCACGACATATGCTATGTAAACTATAGTAGTAGCCTTATGCTGACTCATCAAAATTGCAGGTCATTCACGACAAATTTGGCATTGTTGAGGGACTTATGACCACTGTCCACTCTATTACTGGTATGGCTATTCCTTTGTTTTCTTTTACTGAAAAAGGAAAAAAAAATTCATCAAGTGGGTCATGAAATTATGTACGTTATGCTTACTATACTTCTGACCTTGATCCAGCTACCCAAAAAACTGTTGATGGGCCCTCTGCAAAGGACTGGAGAGGTGGAAGAGCTGCTTCATTCAACATCATTCCTAGCAGCACTGGAGCTGCAAAGGTAAGCACCATGTGGAGTTCTATGCAATTTTGTGGTTTAGTTGGCTACGCTGAAGGCTTTGCTTTCCACTGTGTTAATGTGTTTTTTTTTCTCCTCATGTCAGGCTGTGGGGAAGGTGCTACCTGCTCTAAATGGCAAGCTAACAGGAATGGCTTTCCGTGTCCCAACTGTTGATGTATCTGTTGTGGACCTCACAGTGAGACTTGAGAAGCCAGCTACATATGATGAAATTAAAGCTGTTATCAAGTGAGTGCAAATATAGGAGAAACTATTTTCTGTCGAACGTTAGGTTATTCTGTTGTACGCACAAACAGTGGGGATTCACAACGGCCTTGGGATATATGGTGTTAAATCAAACTGCTCAAGCTCTCCAATGACTAATTCTAGCATATGGTTTTGGATGAATGTCTTTTCCCAGTCTTAAACTTTTTTAATCTTTTTAACAGGGAGGAGTCGGAAGGACCGATGAAGGGAATCTTGGGCTACACCGATGAAGATCTGGTCTCAACTGACTTCATTGGTGACAATAGGTAGGAATTGATGCAAATCCCTATAACACTTAAGACTGTTTCTTTGATATGATGAAGTGGACGTGTAAGTGTGTTCTGGAGGTTGCTTTTGGAATTTAACCAAATGATGCTGGTTTAATGTTCACAGGTCGAGTATCTTCGACGCCAAAGCTGGAATTGCTTTGAATGAGAAATATGTGAAGCTGGTTGCGTGGTATGACAACGAGTGGGGTTACAGGTAATTTCTTATCTTGTTTTCTTTTATTACTTGCTGTATGATTAATAGACGTTCCTTCCTTCGATTGGAGAGATCCAAAGGGTCGCCTACTCGAGTTGTTCGTTTTTTTCTTTGCTAGAGAGACTTATGTTTTGTGCATTAGTAACAGTTATGTAATCCATCTCTCCCTTGATAATTTGCAGCACTCGCGTGGTTGACTTGATTACCTACATTGCATCTGTTCCCAAGTAAAGTAGCAGCATGACGGTGGAGTTACTGTATGCTTCCATGAGCCCGCCAGGGGGTTTCTGTTAGTACGAGGCTGAATCAAATAAAATGTCGGCGGCAATATTATGATCTTTGCAATGACAGCAAGATTCTGAATAGTTTCTTAGGTTTGGCTTTCCTTGTGTTTTGAAGGAGGAAGCTTATGTTTCCTCCCAACTGGATTTTAAATATTTTTGCCTTAGTATTGTGTGTATGGTATTTTCTGCAACCTTGCTGGCCCTGGTCTCTATTTCGTTCCTCCCAGCGGTTAAAATCCAAAAATGAACTTTGGCCTTGTTGGCATGTTAAACACAATTATTGTTGCAACTATGGTCTCTGGCAAGAAGTGCCAATGAGACCGCAAAATCTGGGAGACGAAACGAGAATGTAACGTTGTTTTTAACGAAATGATACTCTTTAAGGTGGCCACAGCGGTGAATTTCGTGGGTGGGTAAAATCTGGGCGATGGATGATCTTGATTTCGTAGGTACGATCCATGATGACCGCTAGGATGTTTGGTGAACGTCAATGTGTTTCATGTGAAGTGTCTGAAGATAAAGAAAGGTCTGTCTGTCATATGAGATGTGTGACCGCGGAAAGTAGTTTGTGCTTTAAACAAGGTGCGTGTTGGCTCCGGCATAAACTAGAGCTGGATTTGGGTGAGCTCTAGGCATGTCAAGGTCGAGGTAACTTGTCATCGACGCATCCGCTAAAAATGAAAACAAGAGGTAGAATTAGAAGTACATACTTCGAATAATACTAAGGTGGTCAATATGTTCCTAATTTCTGAACCCCAGAACCGGTACGGTATTTCCATGGAATTATTTATTATAGTGAATGGATCGTACAATAAATGGAGCGGCATGTAATTATCAATTCTATGGACTGTTTTTAAAAATATATTTAGGTTATTTGATATTTGTTTAGGTGTTTTGAAAAGTTTTGAGATATTGAACTCGAAAATATTAAAAAAAAAAAACACAAATTCATTAATTCCAATGTTTTTTTTATATTTAAATGTATTTTTATAAAAACATCTGCATTGTATTATGAAGCACACTAAATCTATACACACGTACATAATCAAGTTTTAAAACTCACATAAAATGTCTTAAATCTTTTTAATTTTAGAATTTAATCAATTTGAATGCCACTCTTATTCAAATGTTTCCACTTTGAATGACGGTCAGAATTGTAAGCACGAATGCCATGACGGATGCTACAAAACGGCCCATCTGTCATTAACTTTGGCAAGTCAAATTAAAACATTGTCTTTAAACCCAACAATTAAACATTTGAACGGTGGACTTACGCAAAAAATGAAATACAGAACAGTGTGATCAATGATGTTGCTCGTGTCGATAGCGTTGGTTAGAGATCTAGCTTAAACCCAAGAGGACTCTTGCTGCCCTTTCTGTTACTGGCTCAATATTTTTCGGACATTTCTACCCTTGACCAACGAACATAGAAGCTTTTCTTTATTTCTATTATTTATCCAAAAACATAACATGAAACCTTTTCTTTTTTGCTATAAGAAAAGGAAAAAAATTAAAAAATTAAAAAATCAGGTAGAAGCTTTTATGGTCAAATAATAATGCAAACAACAATAAATAATTCAAAATTCTATCCAAAAATGGAGAGTTATCACACTACCTTTTTTCTGCCAATGGGATCACTCTGGCCACATGAGGGGAAAAACGAAAAATAAAAAGAGAACCGATAGTTGCCAATTGCTATTTATATTAAAAGCAATAAAATTCCCGATAAATTAAAATTAAAAAAAAAAACCCAATTCAAGTGTATTTCTCAATGTTCGAAATTCAGAATTGAAACACACCACCGAATTACTATACTACCCAAACCCAACTTTACTACCAGCACCTAACACCTAACATTGTTTTTCACAGCTCAAAAATTTTCAAATTTCCTCTATTTTCGATGTCTCCGCCAATACACTAAACCCTCTCTCTCTCTCTCTCTCTCTCTCTCTCTCTCTCTCTCTATAGTTCTTTCTCTGCCATCATCTCTTCCTCGTGAATCCTTTCACATTATTCTCTCCGAAATGCCAAACATTCTAAACTCTCTGATCAAACCTAAAAGTAATTAACTTTTAATTAATTAATATCTCCGTTGGAAAAAAATGGCAACCTCTGCGTTTAAATCCACGACAAAGAGAACACCAATCGGAAACGACAAGTCATCTGCCTCTGCTCACCGGCGGTCTCGGAGTCTCAGCCGGTTCTCCCGGCCGATTCCTTCCGACGACTTCTCCTATGATGCTCCCGCGCCGTCGAGAGGGAGGTTCGTGAACATGGAGAGAGGATCGGGAGTTCCGGATATAAGTCTCGACGATCTCGCTATTCAGTTGTTCGGTTCAGGTGATCGAGGGCGGTCGGGTTTTAGAAGTGGTGACGTCAGTGATGGGGAGAGAGTTGTGGGTGGGTCCCAGAGGAGAGGGAGGTCTGTGTCGAGGCAAGGCAGTGAAATCAATAATAACAGTAAGAGTTACAGTGGTGGTAGTGGGAAGGTGAATTCGGATGGTAATAATTCGAGGAGGAAACGGTCTGTTTCTGTGGTTAGGTATCAAATTAGCGATTCTGAGGTACAAAAGAATTAGTGCTTTTTTTCTTTAAAAAAAAATCTTAATATTGAATTGCTCTTTTGTTTTTTTGGGTGAAAATTTAGGGATCATTTTGGTAAAAGAAAGGTAGCTTTTTGAATGTGGGGATGCTTGTCTGATTTACCTTTTTTGTTTAATTATTATGTTAAGAAAGTAGGGAATTGTTAAATATGGATAAGAAATGAGTAAATAGCAATCGTGGGCACTTTTGAGGTTGTGTACTTTCTCACTTACAAAGTGTTTGCAATGGAGCCCATGATGAGAGAGCTATATCATTTTAGAATTTAAATATTATTTTTGATGGATGATTTTGGATCTTTTCGTTCTTTCGTTACTTTGATAGGCTTGAATTATGCCTAGTTGGATGCTTTCAATTTGTGTTTTGTTGCTGTAAATGACTATTATGAGTATTGGATTCTTTTGTTAGTTAACGTGGATTTTCAACATGTAGGCTTCTATGTAATGGTAATTTGTTGAATTAGGTTGTATAGTAAAACCAATTAAGAGTTGATGAATTAAATTTTGTCTATGGTTGTCCTTATACTGTCTAGGATTTCTTAATTCTCGTTGATTATTTATGGTTGTTTAGATTCCGAATATGGATGGTACTAGTACCCCTCTGGTGCCTTTCTTAATAGATGTTTGCAAACTTCTGTGATAACAAAAGCTAATTAAAAGGTTCAGTGCTAAGGTGTGTTTGCATTTATTGAATGCCCTTAATTGGAGTGTCATATGGTTGAAGCATGTGAAAATGTAATACTCTGAGATTGATGCACAAATTAGTGAATATATACGTGCTTGTTATGTATGTTTATGTAATATCTTGAACAGAATTGATTCATATCAGCTTGTGTACTAAACTGATTTGGGCACATATCAGTCAATGACTTTCTCATTTAACATTTGTACATTATTTTTCTTTGGCAATGTCAGAGTGATCTAGATCATTCTCAGAATTCAAGAAATCATGGTAATTCGAGGCGTCTAAGTAATGGAAACAGCCAGGCCCCTTTATCAAGTAAGACATTAGCTTCAAATCATAGACCTGGACTGAGAAGGTCTCTTAGCCAGAAAGATTTGAAGTATCACGACGGCTACTCTGTAAGCCTTATATCTATTCAAGCTTTGTTAATTACATCTTCTATATGGTGTTGTCTATTTTGTTTAGTAGAGGAAACTTCTATTTGAGATGTTGTATCTGATTGGTTGAATGGTTTTTCACACCTGCATGCACATGTACATAAATGTTGTTATTTTAATAGTCATTCACAAACTTTTTCATATTGAGTTTTTTCAAGACTGATTTAAATTTGATCATTTCAGAGCCATTCGTCTAGCCTAACTGATGATGAAGGAAGGGATACTTGTTCCAATAAAAATGGGTTCGAGGGAACAATACGAACAGTTTATGCACAGAAGAAGGTTGGATATGATTTTTGGAAACAATAACTATGCAATTGGTGTTGTTTCAGCGTCTCCCCCAACCCCACTCTTCCTCTCTCTGTCTCTGCATGTGTATTTTTGTGTATGAGTGACTGTCGTCTTCTCTTCAGATCAGTCATATTGACCATCCTTATTACCCTTTAGGCAGAGCATCCCACTGGCGATGACTTGAATAGCGGGCTGTATGAAGCAATGAGAAAAGAACTTAGGCATGCAATAGAAGAGATCAGGATGGAACTTGAACAGGTCTGTACTTATGTATCTCGTGAACTTGATTAAATTATCTGTATTATATATTACATGTGCATCCTCGTTTTGGTTTGCTGATACTTATTTGGTTCCTTGAAATTGATGCAGTCTATGGGGAAAACAAACACAGACTGCTCACAATCTGGAAAATCTGATGTTTTTCAGGCTGGTTCTACTATCAGAAGGAATCATGCAACAAAATTGGAACATGTAAGAAAATTCTAGTTATGATCTCTCTGTTGTGCTAGTTTATCCCTTCAGTGGCATAATAATTCTTAAATTGATTGCTGGTGTTGCCAACAGGCAAAAGAGAGTATCTTTTGCCCTGTCTTTTTTTTTTTTTGATAATTGATTGAGGAGTGTTTGATTATGATAAATACTGCAGCTTTTACTTATGGATTCCTTCATCATTGATGCATAGTTATTGATCTAGGAGGGAGCTTGACAGCTTATCACATTTGTTCTTTTTATATTGTTGTGTAAAAATCATATTTTGTTAGGTTTCTTGAACTACAATATTTGGTTTTGTGAGATGATGTTGAGAGGTTGATAGGACTGAATATAAGCAGCCATGCTAAAAGGTTGATAGGACTGAATATAAGCAGCCATTGCAACTTGCATGTTTTTGATCACCGTGGTATGGTTCGGGGAGATTATTTAGTGACACTGGTGGCGTTATGCAATACTGCAATTCTATGATTGTAAAACTGAAAACATGATTACTTTAAGCTGCCTTTTTGACACATTAGAAAGACCATTTAGAGAACTGGTTAAGTTCCCATTTCCACTGGCACTTCAAGATGACCTATTCATATATGGATGTTGAATTAACAGTCTGAGAAGCGTAAACAAGACTTATTAGCAAAACTTCTGTTGGAGGAGCAGCATGGTAGAGATATCTCGAAGATTGTAAAAGAATTGCTTTCTGATCCAAAGAACACTGTTGTTGAAAAGCCATTGCGAGCCAGAAAGGTACTTGGTCTTCTTTTTCAATGCTATTTAACAGTTTAACATGTGCATATTGTTTGTTCTTGTGTAAATTTGTTTATAAAGATTTCCAATTTGTGTTGTTCAGAGGAGTAATGACAGAAGTAGGATGTCTAAACGGTTGACTGAAGAGGCAGAGAAATACTTTGAGGACTTCATTTTGAATGTTGAAGATACAGATATTTCATCTTTGGATGGGGAAAGGAGTGATACTAGTTCAACTTTAGGAGGAATAACAAAGACAGAAACTTTTCAAAGCCCCGTGATATCCAAGCCTTATCCTGTAGAAATGGATGGGGTTGTGCTGCCCTGGTTACAATGGGAAACTTCTAATGATGCTTCTTCTCTGGCGTTAAAAAATAAGGAGCTAACTTCGACTCCAAAAAACAATTTATGGGATGCAGCTCAGGTAATCTATGGCCTGTTTTCTCTTTCAGGCGGATCTAAGACCTTGCAAGAATTAGATTACCCATTCCTAGATTGTGTTGCTTAGCAAAGTTACACACTAGGCTTCTTTCTGGTGTCTTCATATGCATCATAAATCTATCATGACTCACTTTTTACTCTTTTTATGTTGGGGAATTGCATATCAATTCTCATTACAGGAAGCAACCCCTTCTCAAGTTTTAGGCATGCCCTCCATCAGTAGTCATGGAAGCTGGAGCCCAGGACTTACAGATGGTCATTCAACAAATATTAGTGAACTTAAAGGGAGGAAATTTGGAGAAGTTGAAAGCTACAAAAGCCGAATTTCATTTGGGGGAACAAGGTCACAGTTTGATGTTGATGAATATCTTAAGCGTCCAAGTGATGAAGATTTTCTCTTAGAAAGATGGAAGCAACAACAGAGAATTCATTCAGGTGGTCTCCTGCTTTGTAACCAAATGTTTTTCTAGCTGTAATCCTTAATTTATTTTTGAAGTTCATTTTCGCCACCTCTAAACCACATTGATAACTTTGTATAGACGTGTAGACCTACCATCTTCTTAAGGTAGCTGTTGAACTTCATCTTTCCTCATAAATCCTTGTTGCAATGTCCTCTGCTTCTAGGTTAATGCTTCAAATTATGAATCCAAATTTTAGTTCTACTTCAAATCGTCTTCTAATTAGTTTGCAGGGCCTTATATCCTGACTGAGCCTATTTTTATTTTATTTTATTCCATTTTAAATTTCTAGAATGGTATTCTCTGTGCTGTCTTATTTTTTTAAGATCTTTTCTTTCTTTCTGTGTTTTTAAAGAATGGTGTTTCAAGGCGCTATAATTAAAGTGCTTTCAAGTTTACGAAATAATGAATATTTTATTTATTACATTATAATAACTTATCTTATTATTTAGTAATTTAATTAATTATTTTGTAATTATACTATTT
The DNA here is from genome assembly GCA_963924115.1 of Dovyalis caffra. Lineage (NCBI taxonomy): Eukaryota > Viridiplantae > Streptophyta > Magnoliopsida > Malpighiales > Salicaceae > Dovyalis > Dovyalis caffra. The sequence goes on from CAWUPB010001009.1 coordinate 1,594,993, forward strand.
ATTAATATTATTATAGAACCACGACTCAAAAATCCAATGTTATTTTCAAAAGAAAAATAATATTATTTATTTTGTAACAAGTTAACGATTACAAACTGTAAATAAATTCACTATATGAATTGCAACAAATTATTTTATTTTTTTCTTAATTTAGCTAAGGGTATTGCTAAATTCACTAATGGAATTGTTGTTTTATCTATTTTTTCTATACAATTACCAATACATTCTTTACTAATTACAAATAACTATTATATAACAAATATTAATTTTCTTCATATCCACTATAATTTCCATTAAGTGGTTCCATCCTTCACAATCCTAACTCCATTCTCCAAGACCTGTTGCCCAAGATTGTATAAAAACCCTGTCATATTGGGATAACTATTATTCTTCAACTATAGTTACAAATTAACAAGAGATAGGTAGTTAGAGTCTACTCGTTATTCCACCATTTCCTTATTTATGTATCAAAGAAAATGAACATAAATCCAGGTACCTTCGTAAAAAAATTTCAAGTTAATCAACATCTTGTACATAATGTTATGTACAAGATGTTGATTAAAAAAGAGAGGGTATATTGGTAATTTAAAAAAAAGTGACAGGAATATCAATTTCATTGGTGAATTTAGCAGTAGTCACTAACTAATTGTTATGTAGTAAGAACAATTAAATGAAGATTAAAAAAAGAAATTCTTCTTAACTTAAAAAAGCAGGGAAAAAAAAACTATTTAAGTTTTAAGTTAACTATTTTTATTGCATCCTAAATACTATCTTATTATTTTGTGAATTTGAAGACATTATAATTATAATGGCTTGAAGTAACAATAACAAGTCCATTAAGGAAAACAATATTTCTACAAAAATACATTCTTTTTTTTGTTATATTATAATTATTATTATTATTATTTATCTATAAAACTTTTGCCGCAAAACTTGATTGGATTAAAATATCTTTGGATATCTATTTTTAAAAATGGGTTATTTTAATCCAATATTTACTTTTTAGACTTAAGTAATATTTTGTTAGATATGTATCATTCCAGTTTTTTAAATACCTGAACTTCTGTTGACATAGGTAGTTTAGAGATAGACATTAAAAGTGTGAGATTGATTGCTCATTCTCATACCAAACAAGTTTAGATTTCGATTTCAATTTTTTACCATATTTTTTTTCAATTATTTTGAGATCTGAAATATTTTTGAAAAGTCATGAATGTAAGTTTTAGGTAGTAATTGAAGGTGCTATATTTTTTTTATGGTTTTAGTAAAACTTGAAGCAAGAGTTTGAAATCTTACCAGAACAATTTTGGTGCTAATTGGAGTAGTGGGTATTAATCTAGGACTTTTGTTGGATCAATCCATTTGTGCATGAATGAAATTGTTGATTTCTTTGATTATGAGTATTTGTGATTGCTACGCATATTTAAATGATTTTGAACAAAAAGTTGAAATTAGTAACATGATTAATACTAATTTGATTATTTGAGGCAATTTAACGTAGATGATGTTTCTTTTAATTCTATTTATTTATTTATTATATTGCACATGCAAGTTTCTTAAGCTTTAACAAATTTAACTGAACTAGACAGAAGATGAATGCCTAAATAAAATATATAGTAAAACTGCAGAAACCATATAAGTGTATGCACAGAATAAAATTTATTAAAAAAAAAAAAACAAGAATACATGGTCAAAATTAAAAATTGACAAAATCTTCAAATTATGAACCAAATTTTAATTTACTTGGACATTTTATGTTCTAGGATGGATATTTCAATCTAGCATTATATAATTGAATAAATTTTCAATATGTTTTTATGTTTTTAATTGTATCTATTATATTTTTGTATAGCTTCTAATTATATCTATTATGTTCTTATATAGTGATTAAATTTTTTGATGTCTTTCATTCAAAATTTTCCACTCAAGTTGAAAAAATTATTTTTTTTTTCATTTCAAAATTGTCCTTCAGTTACATATGGATATAATAGATTTTCTGTTTTCAAAATTGCTCAAAATAGTTCAGGCAATAAAAATTTAAAAAATTACTCAACCATTGAAACTTAAAAAAAAAAAATTTCGATATAGCTCAAAGGTATTTTCTAAATATAATTACATTAATTTAGATAATAATAAAAAAAAACCTCACGGAAAGACATATTAAAAAAAAAGATATTATATAAAAAAATTAAAAACATAAAAATATACTAGAGACTTGAACTATTATATAAAAATAAATTGAATTATTTACCATATCTTCTTAATTAGTTTGCAATTCCATCTGAAATTTCAAGGGAACATTTTGGTGCAAAGGTTAATTAAATTCTTGTTTTATCAAAAAGTTCTTGCTCACCACTTGGCATTACAAATAATTTAAATAAATAAAAAATGTAATTTGGAATAATTTTTTATTTTGATCCATAATTTACAAATCATTTTTTATAAAATAATTTTTTAAAGGAAAAATATATTATAAATTAGAATTCATAAAAATTTCAAGTTTTGATTAAATAAAAATTTTGACTTAATTTTATAACAAACATATTTATAATTTTTCTTTGAGTAAAAGATTAACAACAACTTAAGTCAATACGTAAAAATCATACTAAACATAACTTAAACTATAATTTCTAGATATATCTATCTTTATGGAGTACTTATTAACTTACTCAAAATTCTACAAAGAAATCATCAAGTCACCCAAAAGAAATTTCATCTCAAAGAAAAAGAAAAAAAAAGAAAAGAAAAGGTTGATAGATCGCACTTTACTGCAATCCAAACTAGCATGGATTTGTAAGTCAATGACTCATTGTTTTACATGGACAACTAAATTATCTATTAAGATGCAATTATTCCATCATAGACAATTGAATAGTTAATTAAAGGTTTGAACATGTGGAATAAAAAGTGAATTATCAAATATTAGCAATTAACTTCTCTTTTGTATGCCAATGTAAAAACTACAAATTAAGATATCGACGTAGTTCCAATATGCCCATATTGATCCAAAGTTATCTATATATAACACTAATGTATTGTTTCGTAACAACAAATAGAATGATAGAAATAAAAAAAATTATTCTTATTTTATACATGTTTGGTTAAAAGAAATAAAAAATAAACACATTTTATTATCATGGAAAGAAGTGAAAATAAAAACAAGAAATGAGAATGAGATTTGTTCTATTTTAAAATAGTAATATATTATTTTATTTATTGTGTAGCAATTAGTTCTATTACTAATAAAAACAAGAAATGAGAAGGAGATTTATTTTTCTTTAAAATAGTGATATATTATTTTTATTTATTGTGCATCAATTAATTCTATCACTATTACCACATCCACTAGTTCCATTGACAATAGTGATATACACACACACACACACATACCATCATAATTGATGAAATTATTATTTTTAATTACTATTCTTATGTATCTTAAAAATCAATTTTATTTTTTTATTGCTAATTATAATATCGGAATGAAAATATCTTGATTTATGTATCTTCATTCTAGATCTTTTTATTTCTATTAACCTAACGAGCACCAAATAATAGAACTTTTACCAAGGTAAAAAATATGGTTTGCAGCTCTCGCTTAAGAAAGTATTATCGGTTTAGAAGGAAAAAAGAAATATTCCACTACAACAAAACAACGGATTTGCAAGGGGAGATTAACAACGGCCCAAAACCGTCGCTAATTGATAAAATTTGCGATGGTTTTTAGCACTTTAGCGAGGGTTCACAAAATTGTAGCTAAATTTTAGCGACGGTTAACAAAAAACATCGGTAAGTTAATTTTTTTTGAATTTGGACCGTTTTTGTGACGGTTTTTCTGGAAAAAACCGTCGCTAATTATGCTAAAAACGAAATTAGCGACTAAACATGGAATTAGCGATGGTCCATAAGACCGTTGCTAATTTCGTTTTCAGCATAATTAGCGATCATTTTTTTCCAGAAAAACCGTCATTAATTGCAATTTTTTTAAACAAATTTTATCGAAAACCATTTTTGCGATGGTGTTTTTTGCCAAAAAGCCATTGCAAAAGTGGAAATTAGCGACGATCCGTAAATCGTCACTAAATTTATTTTCGTTGGGGGAAAACATCTATTTTTTTAATTTTTTTTTAAACTAACAATAAGCGACGGTTTGTGGACGAGTTGCTAAAACTTTACCCGTAAAAACCATTCCGCCGAAAATTGTCCAAAAAAAAATTTCTCTTCCCTCTTTTCTTCTCCCTCGTTTCCGGCGTCGATTTGGCCATTTTTTCCATCAAAACTTCCCCTTCTCCCTTATTTTCCTTCCAATCTTCCCCTCTCTCTTTTCCTTCCCTTTCTCCCCTCCATCTCTCCCCCTTTCTTCCCTCTTTTCCTCTTTCTTTCTTCCTTTCTCCCCTCTTCCTCCACCAGCCATTTTCCGACTCGGACAAATCCGACGAAGTCCCTCCACCGACGTAGCGCCCTTTCCTCCTTGTGTTGGTGAAAGGTCCTCCCTCATCTAACCCCTCATTTTATTTTTTATTTTTTTCAATTATTTAATTAATTTAATTTAAATTTTGTTTGTTAATTTAATTAATTGTTATTGTTAATTGCATGTGTTGTTGTTATTGTTAATTGTTAATTTAATTAATATTATTGTTAATTGTTAATTTAGTTAGTTTAATTGTTAAGAAAATTTAATTAGTATTAATTTTTGTTAATTTTGAGAGTTTAATTGTTAATTTTATTGTAATTGTTAATTGAGTTGTTGATGTTATTGTTAATTGTTAATTTAATTAATATTATTTTTAATTATTAATTTAGTTAGTTTAATTGTTAAAAAAATTTAATTTTTATTACTTTTTGTTAATTGTGACGATCCCGCCAATTTCTCCTAGCTATCATGTTTTCTAGTAATAACAACAAACTTTGTATTGCTTTCCGTAATTTAATAATTGAATAATATTTATTACGTTTTAATAGATTTTATAATAAAAATTATGAAATTCGAAAATATTATGTTTTGGGTATTTATTAGACTTTTAAATTGCAATTGATTAATTTTATATATTTAAATTGGGTGAAAAAAATAGAAAATTGTAAAATAATAACTTGGCGATGGTTTTAACTCATTATCGATTCTAGAATTTTTTACGATGAGCAAAAAATCGTCGCTAATTCCATCTCTAAATTGCGATGGTATGAGCGATGGTTTTTTTTTAGCGTCACAATATTCCCTCGGTTTACAACCATTTTTAGCAACTGTTTGGCTCGTTGCAAAATTAGCGACGGTCCAAAAACCGTCATAAAATTTTAGTGATCGGCATTTTACGGACGAGTTTTGGACCGTCACTAATGGTTATTAGTGATGGTTTCTTTGGAATTAGCAACAATCTAGACCATTGCTAATTTTATATATTTTTGTAGTGTTCCAATAACATCGTATGGCAATATGGCAATGAGTACATGTATATAGCCAGATAATTTAAGTCCTATTGAACATTATTTTTATTTTAAATCAAATTTGTGGATAACTCAGTCAAAAAAATTTCAGTTGCAAAAGGAATAAACTCTAGCGTTATAATATCTAGCTACTATCCCTATCCGCAATAAACTCTTTGATTAGTTAGAACCTTGTATATAGTTTGTTGTTGATCATATTAACCTTAATTTGGTAGAGCAACAATTATAGATCCAATAGAGTCAGAGAGGGATGTGTCCGATGCTGACAATATTGTGAAGAAAGATATCAATGACTAGCTTCCCATCACCAAGTCCAAGAATGCAAAGTGGTGGTAATCTGCCTTTCACAATGTTACAGCCATGGTTGGTGCCGGGGTCTAAGGCCTATCTTATGCTATGTCTCAACTTATCTTATTATTTAGTAATTTAATTAATTATTTTGTAATTATACTAATTATTAATATTATTATATAATCATGACTAAAAAATACACTGTTATTAAAAAAAAGTATTATTTATTTTGTAACAAGTTAATGATTACAAACTATAAATAAATTCACTATACGAATTGCAGATATTATTTTATTTTTTCTTAATTCAACTAAGGGTATTGCTAAATTCACAAATGAAATTGTTATTTTTACTTTTTTTTCTATACAATTACCAATACATTCTTTACTAATTACAAATAATTACTATATAACAAATATTAATGAAGAGTGTATTGGTAATTTTTTTTAAAAAAAGTGGTAGGAATATCAATTTCATTGGTGAATTTAGTAGTAGCCACTAACTAATTGTTATATAGTTATAATAGTTAAGAACAATTAAATGAAAATTAAAAAAAGAAATTCTTCTTACCTTAAAAAAGCAGGAAAAAAAATGTTTAAGTTTTAAATAAACTATTTTTATTGCATCCTAAATACTATCTTATTATTTTGTAAACTTGAAGACATTATAATTATAATGGCTTGAAGTAACAATAACAAGTCCATTAAGGAAAACAATATTTCTACAAAAATACCTTATTATTATTATTATTTATCCATAAAACTTTTACCGTAAAACTTGATTTGATTAAAATATCTTTGGATATCTATTATTTACTTTTTAGACTTAAGTAATATTTTGTTAGATATGTATCATTCCAGTTTTTTAAATATCTAAACTTCTGTTGACATAGGTAGTTTAGAGATAGACATTAAAAGTGTGAGATTGATTGCTCATTCTCATACCAAACAAGTTTAGATTTCGATTTCAATTTTTTACCATATTGTTTTTTCAATTATTTTGAGATCTAAAATATTTTTGAAAATTCATGAATGTAATTTTTAGGTAGTAATTGAAGGTGCTATATTTGTTTGATGGTTTTAGTAAAACTTGAAGCAAGAGTTTGAAATCTTTCCAGACATCTATGGTGCTAGTTGGAGTAGTGGGTGTTAATCTTGGACTTTTGTTGGATAAATCCATTTGTGCATGAATGAAGTTGTTGGTTTCTTTGATTATGAGTATTTGTGATTACTGAGCATATTTAAATGATTTTGAAAAAAAATTAAAATTAGTAATACGATTAATATTAATTTGATTATTTGAGGCACTTTAACATAGATGATGTTTCTTTTAATTCTATTTATTATACTGCAAATGCAATTTTCTTAAGCTTCAACAAATTTAGCTGAACTAGACAGAAGATGAATGCCTAAATAAAATATATAGTAAAATTGCAGAAACCATATAAGTGTATGTACAAAATAAAATTTTGTTAAAAAAAACTAGAATACATGGTCAAAATTAAAAATTGACAAAATCTTCAAATTATGAACCAAATTTTAATTTACTTAGACATTTTATGTTCTAGGATAGATATTTCAATCTAGCATTATATAATTGAATAAATTTTCAATATGTTTTTACGTTTTCAATTGTATCTATTAAGTTTTTATATAATTTATAATTATATCTATTATGTTCTTATATAGTAATTATTTTTTTTTATGTCTTTCATTCAAAATTTTTCACTCAAGTTGAAAAAATTATTTTTTTTTTTCATTTCAAAATTGTCCTTCGAGTAACATATGGATATAATAGAATTTTTTTTTGTTCAAAATTGCTCAAAATATTTTAGGAAATAAAAATTTAAAAAATTAGTCAACCATTTAATTTTTTTAAATAAAATTTTATTTTTATATAGCTCAAAGGTATTTTCAGAATATAATTACATTAATTTAGATATAAAAAAAACCTCATATAAAGACATATTAAAAAAAAGATATTATATAAAAAAATTAAAAACATAAAAATATATTAGAGACTTAAACTATTATATAAAAATAGATTGAATTATTTACCATATCTACTAATTAGTTTGCAATTCCATCTGAAATTTCAAGGGAACTTTTTGCTGCAAAGGTTAATTAAATTCTTGTTTTATGAAAAAGTTCTTGCTCACCACTTGTCATTACAAATAATTCAAATAAATAAAAAATTTAATTTGGAATAATTTTTTATTTTGATCCATAATTTAAAAATTATTTTTTTTTATAAAATAATTTTTTAAAGGGAAAATATATTATAGATTAGAATTCATAAAAATTTCAAATTTGATTAAATAAAAATTTTGACTTAATTTTATAACAAAATTTTGATTTAGATCAAAAGTTTTTTTCTAAACAAACATATTTATAATTTTTTTTTTAGTAAAAGATTAACAACAACTTAAGTCAATATGTAAAAATCATACTAAACATAACTTAAACTATAATTTGTAGATATATCTATCTTTATCGAGTACTTATTAACTTACTCAAAATTCTACAAAGAAATCACCAAGTCACCCAAAAGAAATTTCATCTCAAAGAAAAAGAAAAAAAAATTAGCCTAATAGATCGCATTGTCATTGACGGTAGTGATATATATATATACACACACACACACCATTATAATTGATGAAATTATTATTTTTAATTATTATTCTTATTTATCTTAAAAATCAATTCTGGTTTTTTATTTCTAATTATAATATTGGAATGAAAATATCTTGATTTATGTATCTTCATTCCAAATCTTTTTATTTTTATTAACCTAACAACACCAAATTTCTCCTAAACAACCATTTTTATCAACGATTTTAACAAATCGTCGCTAATTAACCGATAAATTAGCGACGGTTAACAAAAATCATCCGTAAGTTAATTTTATTTTTTGTTAATTTGCATCGTTTTTGCGATGGTTTTTCTGGAAAAAAACCATCGCTAAACATGAAATTAGTGACGGTCCATAAGACTGTCGCTAATTTCGTTTTCAGCATAATTAGCTAATTGTAATTTTTTAAAAAAAATTCTCAAAAACCATTTTTACAATGGTTTTTTTGCAAAAAACTGTTGCAAAAGTTAAAATTAGCAATGGCCCACAAACCATCGCTAAATTTATTTTCGTTGGGGAAACAACTATTTTTTCAATTTTTTTAATAAAAAAATCGACAATCGACGACCGTTTGTGGACTCGTCGCTAAAACTTTACTCTTAAAAACCATTATGGCCGAAATTGTCCAAAAAAAAAAAAACAATTTATCTTCCCTCTCTTCTTCTCCCCTGTTGTCGATTTGGCCATTTTTTCCATCAAATCTTCTCCCTCTCCCTTATTTTGCTTCTAATATTCTCTTCTCTCTCCTCCTTCCCTTTCTCCCCTCCATCTTTCCCTCTTTCTTCCCTCTCTTCCTCTTTCTTTCTTCCTTTCTCCCCTCTTCCTCCACCGGCCATTTTTCGACTAGACCGATCCAGTCGAAGTCCCTCCACCGACGTAACCCCCTCTCCTCCTTGTGTTAGTGAAAGGGCCTCCCTCATCCAACCCTTCATTTTATTTAGTTAATTTAATTTAAATTTTGTTTGTTAATTTAATTAATTGTTATTGTTAATTGCATGTGTTGTTGTTATCGTTAACTCGTTGATTTAATTAATATTATTATAAATTATTAATTTAGTTAGTTTAATTATTATGAAAATTTAATTGGTATTAATTTTTGTTAATTGTGAGAGTTTAATTGTTGGTCTAATTAATATTATTGTTAATTATTAATTTAGGTAGTTTAATTGTTAAAAAAATTTAATTGTTATTACTTTTTGTTAATTGTGAGTTTAATTGTTTAATTACTAATTTTATTGTTATTATTAATTGTTGATTTAATTAAATTATTTTTACTTGTTAATTTGGTTAGTTTAATTGTTAAGAAAATTTAATTGTTATTAATTGTTGTTGATTGTGAGAGTTTAATTGTTAATTTTATTGTTATTAATTTTTATTGTTAATTTAATTGGTATTGTTATTAGTGTAATTGTTAATTGTTAATTTAGTTAGTTTATTGTTAAATGTTATCTATTAATTTAGTTAGTTTAATTGTTGGTATTTTTGAAAGTTAATTATTTTAGAAAATTGTTAATAAGTTATTAGAAATATTTTAAATTTTTAATAATTACAAAAATATTTAGTAATTAAAAAATTAATACTTTTTGAATTTTTAATTACTAATTAAAAAATTAATAAGTGATTAAGTTTATTTAGTTGTTGATTAAGTAAAGGTGTTAAGTGATTACAAAATTAATTAGTAATTAAAACATTTATTAATATCAAAATTTTATTTAGTAATTAAAAAAATAATTGATAATTAAGTTTATTTAGTTGTTGATTAAGTAAAGGTGTTAAGTAATTACCAAATTAATTACCAATTTAAAAATTAATTAATTTGTAATATTTATTTAGTAATTGTAAAATTAATTAGTAATTAAGCTTATTTAGTTGTCGATTAAGTAAAGAAGTTAAGTAATTAGAAAATTAATTAATAATTAATATTTTATTTTGAAATTATATTTAGTAAATACAAAATTAAGTTATTAGAAATATTTTAAATTTTTAGTAATTACAAAAATTATTAGTAATTATAAAATTAATACTTGTTGAATGTATATATAGTAATTAAAAAATTAATAAGTGATTAAGTTTATATAGTTGTTGATTAAGTAAAGGTGTTAAGTAATTACAAAATTAATTAGTAATTAAAAAATTAATTAACATCAAAATTTTATTTAGTAATTAAAAAAATTGGTAATTAAATTTATTTAGTTTATTTAGTTGTTGATTAAGTAAATGTGTTAAGTAATTAGAAAATTAATTAATAATTTAAATAATTATGAAAGCGGTATTTCGACTTTCTTTTTCATCTCAAGAGAAACCCGAAGTTAGCATTTATCTCACAGGACATATGGGATGCATGGACTACGGAATGGGCAAAACCCGAAACCATTGTCCGATCCGAGATGGCGGCGCGAAACCACAGGAGTGAGACCGGTGGCGTCGGAGCTAATCCTTCAAGACATACGAGGGGATCGATCGACCATAAAGAGCACGCAATATGCATGAGGGATATATTTTATAATGATATCCAAAATATTAATTAAATATTTGACTATCTTTAATACATTTACGTATATTGGTTTCGACGTAAGGTGTTGGGTCGTGAACTTGATCCTCGTGAGGTTTTCTTGAGGACTCATCAAAGAAAGGTTGATGATTAGTATGTCTTCGTCGATCAATGGTCAAGAGCTATCGATGTAAATTATTAGTTTATAATGTTATTTTATACTTATTAATTTATAACGTTATTTCACATAGATGTTTAATATTATGTCTTACATAATTATGTAGAAGACTATGGAAAGATTAATAAATAAGGAGGAGGTTGCTAACCGGTAGACCAAAGGGATTTCATCGACCGATGTCAACATTAATGAGATTTTTAGGAAGGTCTGTTGGTGGAGGAGATAGTAAGAGAAAGAGGATGTATGGACTTAGGTCACACGCATCTCACTATTACTCTAATGTTAGTACAACCTTCAATTCTACAACTTCGTGGTTCTATGCTCGGTGATGAGGCATAGTGAACGAAAGTTCGGGATCAAACAACTACAAATACCACGGAGATCCGGGAACTACGGGGTATTGTGGCATCGCCGTTGGCTACAACAAATGAGTTAAAGGAGTACACTCGACAATAACATATAATGATGATACGGATGCGGTAGATGTTCCGAAGCATTTTCAGCAAGGTGGCAGTTCATTCGTCGTGCTCGAGACCGATGATGACTCCACCTAACCTCCGAGTGACAATCTTATCAATTTCTCCCGGCTATCATGTTTTTTTGTAATAACAACAAATTTTGTATTGTTTTTCAGAATTTAATATTTGAATAATATTTATTAAGTTGTAATACATTTTATAATAAAAATTATGAAATTTGAAAAATATTATTTTTTGGGTATTTATTAGATTTTTAAATTACAATTGATTAATTTTAGATATTTAAATTGGTTGTAAAAAAAATATTATAAAATAATCACTTAGCGATGGAACTAACCGTCGCTAATTCTAGAATTTTTACGACGAGCAAAAAGCTGTTGCTAATTCCATCTCTAAATTGCGATGGTATTAGCAAGGGTTTTTTTTAGCGTCGCAATATTCCCCGGGTTTACAACTATTTTTTTTATTGTTTATTTTTTTTTTTTGTGAAGGTTTGGTTCGTCGCAAACATAGAGACGATCCGAAAACCATCATAAAATTTTAGTAATCGGCATTTTACGGATGGTTTTTGGATCTGTCGTAAAATCGTCGCTAGTGGTTATTAGCGACGATTTCTTTGGAATTAACAACGGTCTAGAACGTCGCTAATTCCATATATTTTTGTAGTGTTCCAATAACATCGTATGAGAGTATGGCAATGAGTACATGTATATAGCCAGATAATTTAAGTCCTATTGAACATCATTTTTATTTTAAATCGAATTTGTAGATAACTCAATCAAACAAATTTCAGTTGCAAAAGGAAACAAACTCCAGCGTTATAATATCTAGCTACTATCCCTAACCGTAATAAACTCTTTGATCAGTTAGAACCTTGTAGATAGTTTGTTGCTAATCAGATTAACCTTAATTTGATAGAGCAACAATTATGGATCCAATAGAGTCAAAGAAGGATGTGTTCATGGATCCAATAGAGTCAGAGAAGGATGTGTTCGGTGCTAACAACATTGTGAAGAAAGATATCAATGACTGGCTTCCCATCACCAAGTCCAGGAATGCAAAGTGGTGGTATTCTACCTTTCACAAGAACTTAATATAAAGTATTCTTTGTAAGATAATAAGTTTGAGTAATTTTTTTATTTGAATAAAAAAATTAAAGATAATTTTTATTTGATAGTATTGTTTCGATAAGCACTCAATCTTATCGGTGCAAATCAGTGAGATTATTATTTTCTATCGCTTTTTCAAAATTTAGTATAAGATATTTCTTTTTATGAGTTAATAAATTTTAAAAAATAAATTATTGCTTGATCATAACAAAAATTAAAATTTTAAACAATAATTATATAGTGGGTAGCGATATTTATACACTGATTAATCTACAAGAACTCTAATTTTTAACAAAATGATGAAAGTGTATAGTTAGGTATTTACAAGAAAGCCATTTCGTTACATATTCGTGCACATAAGAGTTATTTCCTTTTGGATTAATAAATGAATATCTATTTTTTTTAAAAAAGGGTTAATTTAATCTAATATTTACTTTTTAGACTTAAATAATATTTTGTTAGATGTATATCATTCCATTTTTTTTTCCTTAACTTTTGTTGACATAGATAGTTTGGAGATAGACATTAAAAGTGTGAGATTAATTGCTCATTCTCATATAATTGCTGATTCTCATACCAAACAAGTTTGGATTTGGATTTCGATTTCATACCATATTTTGTTTTAATTATTTTGAGATCTGAAATATTTTTGAAAATTCATGAACTTAATTTTTAGGTAGTAATTGAAGGTGCTATATTTGTTTGATGATTTGAGTAAAACTTGTAGTCGAGTTTGAAATCTAACTAGAACAACTATGGTGCTGGCTAGGGTATTAATCTTGGACTTTTGTTGGATCAATCCATTTGTGCATGAAAGAAATTGTTGATTTCTTTGATTATGAGTAATTGTGATTACTAAGCATATTTTGGATCGTAAATGATTTTGGACGAAAAATTGAAATTAGTAACACGATTAATAGTAATTTGATTATTTAGGCAATTTAGCAGAGATGAAGGCGAGGACAATCGGTTTCTTTTAATTCTATTTATTCATTTGTTATACCGCACATACAATTTTCTTAAGCTTCAACAAATTTAACAGAACTAAATAGAAGATGAATGCCTAAATAAAATATATAGTAAAACAACAGAAAACCATATAAGTGTATGTACAGAATAAAATTTATTAAAAAAAAAAACAAGAATACAAGGTCAAAATTAAAAATTGACAAAATCTTCAAATTATGAACCAAATTTTAATTTACTTGGACATTTTATGTTCTCGGGTAGATATTTCAATCTAACATTATATAATTGGATAAATTTCCAATATGTTTTTACGTATTTAGTTGTGTCTATTATATTTTTATATAATTTCTAATTATATCTATTATGTTCTTATACATTAATTAATTTTCTTGAAGTCTTTCATTCAAGATTTTCCACTCAAGTTGAAAAAATTATTTTTTTTTCATTTCAAAATTGTCCTTCAGTTACATATGGATATAATAGATTTTTTTTTTCAAAATTGCTTAAAATATTTTAGGCAATAAAAAGTTACAAAATTACTCAACCATTTAAATTTTTTAAAAAATAAAACTTTATTTCTATATAGCTCAAAGGGTATTTTCAGAATATAATTACATTAATTTAGATTAAAAAAATGACAGAAAGACATATTAAAAAAAATTAGATGTTATATAAAAACACAATTAAAAACATATCAATATATTAGAGACTTTAACTATTATATAAAAATAGATTGAGTTATTTACCATATCTACTAATTAGTTTGCAATTCTATCTGAAATTTCAAGGGAACTTTTTGCTGCAAAGGTTAATTCAATTCTTGTTTTATCTAAAAGTTCTTGCTCACCACTTGGCATTACAAATAATTCAAATAAAAATTTTAATTTGGAATAATTTTTTATTTTGATCCATAATTTTTAAATTATTTTTTTAAAGGAAAAATGTAGTATAAATTAGAATTCATAAAAATTTTAAGTTTTGATTAAATAAAAAAATTGAGTTAATTTTATAACAAACTTTTGATTTAAATCAAAAGTTGTTTTCTGAATAAAAATATCTGTAATTTTTCTTTGAGTAAAAGAATAGCAACAACTTAAATCACTATGTAAAAATCATACTAAACATAACTTAAACTATAACTTGTAGATATATCTATCTTTATAGAGTATTTATTATCTTACTTAAAATTTTACAACAAAATCAGCAGAGTCACCCAAAAAAATTTCATCTCAAAGAAAAAGAATAATTAAAAAAAAAAAATTAGCATGATAGATCGCACTTTACTGCAATCCAAACTAGCATGGATCTGTAAGTCCGTGACACGTTGTTTTAGGTGGACAACTAAATTCTCTATTAAGACGCAATTATTCCATCATAGACGCTGAAAGGTTAATTAAAAGTTTGAACATGTGGAATAAAGAGTGAATTATCAAATATTAGCAATTAACTTCTCTTTTTTATGCCAATGTAAAAACTACAAATTAAGATATGAACTTAGTTCCAATATGCCCATATTGATCCAAAGTTCTATGTACTATGTATATAAAAAAACGCAAATGTATTGTTTGATAACAACAAATAAAAAGACATAAATAAAAATAAAAATTTTATACTTTGTGCGTATTTGATTGAAAAAATAGGGTGTAAATAAAAATAAAAATTAAATATAATTCCATTCATACGTAAAGAAATGAGAATAAAAACAAGAAATAAAAATGAAATTTATTTTTCTTTAAAATAATAATATATTATTTTTATTTATTGTATATTAACTACTTCTATCACCATTATCACATCCATCAATTGCGTTGCTTGACAATAATGATAAAATAAAAATAAAAATTATTATTATCATTTTAGAGCCATTACTCCTACATCACTATTATCATTTTTAATATACAATTGCCACTATCACTCTTCTTCGATTGCCAATTTCTATTATGATTGCATTTGCATCCATTGTTTTTAAAATTATATTATTGGTGTTGCCACAATCACAATCACAACTAGCATTAGCACAATCTCCTCCTTCACCATCACAATCAGCACTAATCATTTTTAATATTATTATTATTATTATTATTATTATAATAGTTGATAAAATTATTTTTTTTAATCATTATTTTTATTCATATTAAAAATTAGATTCTAATTTTTTATTTCTAAATATAATATTAGAATAAAAATTTCTTATTTTATGTATTTTTATTTCAAATCTTTTATTTCTATTAACCTAACAGCACCAAAGAACTTTTATCGGCTTAGAAGGACGAAAAAGACAATCCAATAACATCGTATGACATTATGGCATTGAATATATGTATATAAACCAGATAATTACGTGCTACTGAACGAGGTTTTTTTTGGTAGTAAGACAGTTTTAAATCTTATTTTTTATAATAAAATAATTTTAAATTCATTTTTTATAAGAAGGTACCTTATATGAAATAAGAACTATTTTATTTTAATAGATCGATATTTCAGCTTTAATTTATTTTTATTAAAAAAATTATGTTATCATCTTAAATTAGTTTCTCTGTATCTAAAACAACCCCCTCCGACAAGGAAAAAAACACAGTTTCGATCTCTCTCTCTTTCACAGTTTCCTATAAAGAAAGACGTTATATACCTATCTATATATGCAATTAGGTGCTAACGAATTCGATCAGTTGGGAGATGGCACTGCGGAGGGCAGGAAGTACCCAAAGAGAGTGAAGCAATTCGGTCAATCTGGGGTTGAGCAGAACGTTTAGTTGTTGGAGCTAAAGTGAGGCTGCAGAGTCTGAAAAGGCGAAGAGTGCGATTTTGAAGGAGTTAGAAGGAGAGGGAGAAGGGAAAGAAAGGAAAGGAGAGGAATTAGGAGTTGGAGTTCTGGTTCCGGTTGTGAGGTTGAAGCTTGGTGAGGTTGCGGAGGCGAGTAGGGTTGTGGTTTTACCTGTTTGTAGAGCAGAGGAGGGGCAAAGAAAAATTCTGGAAGCACCGTGGGAGTGTCGGGGCAAGGTTGAGTTTGGTGTGGTGGTGGCAGAGAGCGAGTGGGAAAGATGGGTAGTGTTGCTAGGGTGGGAACCGTTGGTGGGGCTGGATAGAGGAGGAGTGGTGGCTGCTTTTCCAGAGGCTAGGGTGTTACCATGGAAGGCGAATAGGTGGTATAAAGAGGAGTCTGTTTTAGTGTTTGCTGATAGCGGGAGAAAGGAAGTGAAAGCAGATGACGGGTTTTATTTGGTTACTCTTGACAGCGCTGGTGGTGAATTTAAGGTTGAAAGGGGTTCGGCGTTGAAGGACAGGAATGTGGTGGAGAGTTTAGGGACTGTGGTGGTGGTTGTTAGGCCACCAAAGGAAGAGACGGATGATCAAATGAATGATGAGGATTGGGAGCGAAATCATAGTGAGTTAGCGACTCCATTTTACTTTTGATTATATGAAGATTAATACCCAGTGTTGTATGATGCTAATAATGCTGAAAACTTGAACATCAGATTCATATGGGCATCAAGGCACTGTTTCAGGTTACTGCTTTCCTTTTTATTGCCAAATTAGGAAGCTGCCTTAAAACTCACTGTATTATATGTAAAGAGGTAACTCATTTTTTGTACTATATGTAATTTGTAATACATAACGATAAAGATTTCATTCATTATTATCCTTTAAGATTTCCGCATCTTAACGTTCATATTACATGCTAAAATGATGTTCTGACAATTGAATGTTATAAAACCATTTTTATCATCCAAATATCATATAGCTTTGCGGTTCATGTTTTTGCAGCTGAGGTCATGCAGAACATCTCTTTTCTCTGTTCTTGAATGCTGCCGTTGTTATTTTTAGATGTAGCTTTGTTAATTCATCTGTTACGGACTGGCATTTCCTTCCTGTACGTAATATCTAAAAAAACTTGTTTCTGTTATTCAGCGTCACTCAGTTTTCCATCATTCAGGTGGGTTATGCATGCTTATTAATGATCTTATTTCTCTGCTTGAGGCAAAAATTTTCAATAATGCTACTGTTTTCTGATGGCTGTACCGTTTCCAAACCGAGAAATTATTTGTAACAAGTAAAACGCAGGCAGAAACACATTGAAAAATGGTTGAAACATATAATAACTCATTTTCGCAATTAGAGTCTTCCACAAGTTTCATTTAAAATGATTAGACCTTTCTTACAGGCCTTCTCATACGACAGATTCCAAGTTGTTTACACCTTTGTATATATTATAGACTTCAAATGAATACCCCAATATTCGATGTCCTTGTCCTGCTGCAAGTTTAGAGTGTAGGCCACATTCTCTTCATGTCTCAGATGTTCTATATCTTCAGGTTTCTTTCTGAGTTTGGGAGCCCACAATCACATCGTCAGTTTTCAATGTGTAGTTCATACCTGAATAGAGCATGTCAGTTATTATCTGATTTAAGGAACAACACACATTGTAAGATAATTGAAATGCATTTAGCAAAAAAAGTTGGGAGTGCGAGAGCCAAACTGGAATTCTAATGGTGGAACCCCTACACAAGATCCATAACCTCTTTCCAATAATTTTCATTTTAGACTTTTGTTCATGATGGTAGTAGCTCAATCAGAAACAAAACCAAGCCTCATTTCCAAACTAGTTCAAACGGGTGTCTACAGTAGCCACACACAACTTTATTGGTGACTTCTGTAGCCATTCAAAAAAATAGTTACACGGTGTGGCTTCAAACTTTTCTGTTTCCTTTTACTTTGATCCTTAGACAACTGCATGTAGGGGGATAATAAATAAACTCATTATCAATCATTTAATAAATAAAAATGGTACAAATTTGGCATCAAAAGTTCTGTTCTGGAAAGTTGCTGGGTTGATTCCAAACCCTTTTCCATAATATCTAGACATATACATAATGCTTTCATTCAGCCCCACCTTGCTTCTGTATTGTAAGGTAATATAAGTAGCAATGATAAGTTAGATTTCCCAAAATAGTGCACTAACTCACACAGATAAAGATTATATTGGAAATTTGGTAGCTTTTCCCTAAAGCGAGTCTAACACCATTGATTTGTGAATCTCAATGACTTATATCCGGAACTCAAGGGTGGTGGGAGCATTATATTGTCCAGGAACATGGTCAACTCCATTAAAAAGATAGACATTAAAGGATCCATAGAAAAAGTACCAACCTTCTCTATGCTAAGCTAAGCATCATACTTATGACATTGAAAATTTTAAGCATGAAATATATCAAGCTAAATAGAAAAAAATATAATTGTCAAGCCGTAACTGTGCTGAAAGATGCTACTAGCTTTTTATATGGGTACATAGCCAATCATTTATATACCTACGCAGATAGCATTGGGAGGGTGGCGGGATTGGCAAACCAGTGCTTATATTCATGTTAAGCACCTATGGATGCCTTGGATTCTTTGTTTCTCAAAGAAAAAGAATATTTTAGCAAAATTAAATAAATAAAAACAAAAAAATTTAAAAAAGTACTTTAATTAACGATATTCATGTGCCAAAGAACTTTTCTACTAATTGTGATTTTGAATTAAGAGAGTATTTGAACTTCAAAAAATTAGGACAAAGATAATAAAAAAGAGACAGAGAGAGTGTCGGTTAATTTTTTCTTTTATATTTTTAATTTTTTAAATTATTATGCTAAATATTAGTATTGGAACACTTAATTAAAAATATGACATGGATGCTTATAGGGCAAAACTATCCTTTTTTTTTTTCTAAATAAGATTTAAACTACTTTATTTTGAAAAGATAAATTAAAAACTACCCTATTTTAGGAAAAAACTCCTATTGAACATCATTTTTATTTTAAATCAAATTTGTGGATAACTCAGTCAAACAAATTTCAGTTGGAAAAGGAAACAAACTCTAGCATTATAATATCTACCCACTATCCCTACCCGCAGTAAACTCTTTGATCAGTTACAAAGTTGTAGATAGTTTGTTGCTGATCGGATCAACCTTAATTTGATAGAACAGCAATTATGGATTCAGAGAAGAAAGATATCAATGACTGGCTTCCCATCACCAAGTCAAGGAATGCGAAGTGGTGGTATTCTGCCTTTCACAATGTTACAGCCATGGTTGGTGCTGGGGTCTTGGGCCTCCCTTATGCTATGTCTCAGCTTGGATGGTAAGTAACGTTCACTAGCTAGTCATAATTGTTGCTATACATTCAACAGAAAACATTTTTTCAAATTCCTGCGATCAATATCTTACAAGAACCAAATGTAATATTTTTGGCCTCTCTAGATCTAGAGATTAGATTTACCATGGAAACAGATAACGATTTTGTTTTAATTAATGTGATCTCACAAGCTTTGATATTGTTTTAGGGGTCCTGGTGCTGTTATAATGATCCTATCATGGGTCATCACTCTCTATACACTATGGCAAATGGTGGAGATGCATGAGATGGTTCCTGGAAAGAGATTTGATAGGTATCATGAGTTAGGGCAGCATGCTTTTGGTGAAAAACTTGGGCTTTGGGTGGTGGTGCCCCAGCAACTAATGGTGGAAGTGGGTGTAAATATAGTGTATATGATTACTGGAGGGAAATCTCTGAAGAAGGCTCATGACACTATTTGGCCTAACTACAAAGATATCAAACTTACCTATTTCATCATGATCTTTTCCTCGGTTCACTTTGTTATCTCTCATCTCCCCAGTTTCAATTCCATCACCGGTGTCTCTCTTGCCGCGGCCGCCATGTCCTTGAGGTACTCTTCATATTTCCATGCTTAATTTGTTGTTATTTACCTATATGTCAGTGGTAGCTAATTCTGAGAAAATCGAAATTGTCATTCTATATTTTGTCACCATCGTTTCGAAGCTAATTTTGCGTCCAGATTTATTCAATGTTGTTCTAAAATTTCTTCTGTTGCATAGTTACTCGAGTGTTGCCTGGGTGCTTTCATGGCATAAAGGGGTTCAACCAGATGTGCAATATACATCAAGGGCTTCAACAAATACAGGGCAGATGTTCAACTTCTTTAGTGCTTTGGGAGATGTAGCTTTTGCCTTTGCAGGGCACAATGTGGCGTTGGAGATCCAGGCAACAATCCCTTCCACACCCGAGATGCCTTCCAAGAAACCAATGTGGAAAGGAGTGGTTGTTGCTTATCTTGTTGTTGCTTTGTGTTACTTCCCAGTAGGTTTTGTAGGTTACTGGGTGTTTGGAAACAATGTCGAGGACAACATTCTCATATCGCTAGAGAAGCCTCGTTGGCTTGTTGCACTGGCTAATATATTTGTTGTCATTCATGTAATTGGAAGTTATCAGGTATGCTCAACAATCTTAATTACTCTTTCCTTTTTCTTTTCTTTCGTGAGATTAGCGATGGATTGACGAAGGTGGGACTGTTCTTAATTGATTCTTCAATCTTACATTAGTAATGTATTTATGTTTTGCATAATGTAGGTTTTTGCAATGCCAGTGTTTGATATGATGGAAGCATTCTTAGTCTTGAAAATGAACTTCAAACCGAGTCTGGTGCTTCGCTTCATAATACGAACTCTATATGTTGGTGAGCAAATCCCCATAAAAACTTCCATTAATCACTGAGTTTATGTAATGATAGGGGTATTCTTTAACAATTGGGGGGATCATTTTGGTTTATTTTCGAGAAGACATGATTGATTAATTAATTTCATGTTATTTTTATGCAGGATTGACCATGTTCCTTGCAATGACATTCCCATTTTTTGGTGGGCTTCTTAGTTTCTTTGGAGGATTTGCCTTTGCTCCTACAACATATTATGTAAGGCATTATGTTTCATGTATCAATACTCTATTTTTACAGTAAATATATCCATTTATATTTATATAATTTTTAAAATCTTCTCATATATTTTTAGGTTTTTAATTGCATTCTATTCATCTCTCAAATTGTTTGAAATATTTAATCTGTTATTCCGATCAATTTTTCTAACCATATGATTTTTTTTAATTGAAATACCCTTGATTAAAATGCAAAATAAATAAATAAATAAATAATGAAAAAATAGAACTTGCATGCTATGTGACTTTAAGTGCTTTTTGTATTTTGATTTTTTTTTCATTTTAATAAAGGGTATTTCAATAAAATAAAAAAAACCTATGGTAAAAAAATTTGATCGAAGGAACAGATTGAACATTTCAAATTTTTTCAAGAACAAATGTCATGCAATTGAAAATTTAGAAATAGATAAACTTTTAGTATTATATAAGAACATATAGATATATTTATTTTTATTTTTATGGCTAAATAGGTCTAATCACTCATGAACTTCATAAACTTAAAAAATTGGTTTTAAGAATGTTTGAATTTTAATTTTTTTTTATTTTAATTTTTTTATTTTTTATTTTGAGATCTAGTCTATCCACAAAAGATAACAAAAAATCCAAAAAATAAAATCTGTCAAAATTAGGTCTAACAAAGAGAGCGTTAATGACGAGGTGAGGAAGGAGAGAAAGAAGAGAGTAGAGAGAGAAATTGTTGAACATGGAGGATTTTTCTGGATTTTCTGTTATTTTTTACTTAAAACTTATGCATGGACTAGATTTCAAAAAATTTAAAATTCAAGAATCCCAAAATTAAGGGATTGTTAAATCCATTTAACCTATTTTTATTTTTTTAATAAATAATATTCAAAATTCAAATTGCCGCATTGTTATCTCTTTGCAGCTCCCTTGCATCATGTGGCTCGCCATATATAAACCAAAGAAATTCGGCTTGTCATGGTTCGCAAATTGGGTATGTTTCCATATAATTAATATTCAGTCTATCATTTTTCTTTCTTTAGCCTTTTGTTCTTGTGCTTAGGTTAATTAGCAATATTGTTGTGATCTTGATTTCTTTTCTTTACATCCAGGCATGCATTATCCTAGGCGTTGCATTGATGGTTTTAGCCCCCATCGGAGCATTAAGGCAGATAATACTACAAGCCAAGGACTTCAAATTTTACTCTTGACTTTGCTACTTCAAATAATGCTGGATGTTGAAGTGCAGCTGAATGCTCACAAACATTTCATTTTTTATTTATTTCTGTTCCTAAAATAGAAGAATGGGAATTCTAGCTTTGTTTCTTTATTTAGTTAATTAATTCTCTATATATGTGTTTGTAAAAGCTGCATGCCTATTAACGTTCATGCTGCTTATGTGATTCTCTCCTTTCTGGTATATTTTCAATCTTTGTATTCAATAATTCTTGAAGTCCTTGTTAGCCTGAAACTTTTCTTTGTAGTTCAGAATCAAATATTTTTCCTCTTTCGTTTTCGTAATAATAATAATTCCAGACAGTCGGATGTCAAAGACGAACTACTTTCTTTTCTGAGGGCCTATACTAAAATACAGCCTAGCTAGTAATAATAGTAATAATATAGAACTGGTATGTCGAAATATTTGACAAACAGGGAGCCTTTACATAGATTTATTCACATATATTAAATCTTCAAATTTTGTTAATAAATACAAGTAGATCTAAGAATATCTTACACCGTCAAATTAATCACATTAAAATGCAAATTCAAAAATGCCAAAGCTTTGAATGATTGATGTTAGATAGACTTCATATGTCAAGACATTCAAGAAATCTCCTAGAGCATACAAAAAGATTTCAACCCCTTTTCTCCGTTCAAAGAAACAGCATCTCCAAGCAATTTCTTCTCAAATGGAGTTGCTCTGCAGATAGGGAGAGAATGGAGCACAAACAAACCCCAAACCACTAATTGCCAGCCAGGTTAGTAGCCCTTACTGAGAAGGTGTAGAGAAGAGAGATATGGCAGTAATGTTCACGCAATTTATTGATTAAGATGTCTGCATATATTATTAACAAGTTCCCTATAATATCTCCTTTCATTACGTAGTAAATATCTTCTATACTCATCCAGGGATATACCGAAGGAAACAAACTCTGTTGAATCTTATCATTCTAGTGGTTATCTGCTGTCACGGTTATTTGTTGGCCGAATATCTCTGTACCTCTTTTAATGGAGTTTTTTTTTTTAAAAAAAAATAGGATGCTTGTAAAAATTATTTATAAAAATAAGGTTGTTGTAATCTTATTTATTAAAATAAGATGGTTTTTGCCATGTAGATCAAATCTCATAGACATGTCATTTTTTTTTCAATGCTAATGAGTCATTTAACACGTCAGCTTTATTTTTATTTTTTTCCTAAAAATTTATCTTATCATCCTAAAGTCTGCATTCTTCATCTTCTTTTTACAACCGAAAAATCTCTTTCATTTTTCCAACGAGAAGCAATTTTTGTTAAGATCAGCCTATGAATGATTTGAAGTTATTAGTTTCGTGACCAGTTCAATTTTTTAAAAAAGGTTCAGAATGGAAAAACTAGTTTTGCAATTTATGGCATCTGAATCAAATTGTTTTGCCTTTGTCAAGTCTGGTTCTATGATTATTTGTGATATATTTCCTAGGTCATGAGTGTTATAGTCTCTTTTTTTTTTTTTTGCTTGTATGGATAGTTACAGAGCTTTCGTGATTTTTTCATTTAAATTTGTTTGGCTGTGTGAATAATGTTTGAAGTTCACATGAACTCCAAGTTCAATTTATGGCTGTATACATCTGCCTGCGTGTGGAAATTTTAATCCGTTCCATCGTTTACTTAAAGAGTCTTGTTGTATGATTACTGTTTCAGCAACTAGTTACCATCTGTAGATTTTTTTATTAGAAACTGTCCTTTCTTTACTAATAGCAGATGCCTTAATGCTAGGATGGGTAGAATCGGAAAGGATAATTGGGATGATGAATGCTCTGTCATTGGGCGAGATTGGGTCTATATGCAAGCCATTCTTCTCCTTTCTTCAGTACCCCTGACCAAGCGAGGGAAATATCTGAAAAGCCTGAAGGTGGCAGTAACTCTAAATCACCTATAAAAGCTCTCAAACGCATCAAGAATAGTCCAGGTGAATTTGGCTTCCTAAAATACTAGAAAACCTCTACTACAAACCTGAATAAATGAAAGATATACTTGCAATCCAATATGCATGTGGGAATAACTATCTTTAGGTTCCTCTTCATAGCTCTAATGGGTGGCTTGCTTATCTTGTTGTCTCAATAGGCAAATATTGAGAGATAATCTCATCCTAAACGATGACCAAAAATAGCAAGCTTCTCTTTAGATACCCTACTAGGCCTCCCTTCGCTAAGGAAAGGCACAAATCTTTGTCCACAACGAGGAAAGGCTACTTCATCCACATTAGAACTTGTCTCCCATCTAGAACTCCTGCTAGGGACAGCCCCGAATGTACTTTCGGCCCTCTCTAAATCTACCATTTTGGCTCAAACAAAGAAGTGAAGAGAAAAAAGAGAGGGTTACCTATCGAAAGCTTTGACAACCTACTAGAAATGAGATCTCTTTTGTAAAACTGTGGGTCTATATAAAGAACCTCCACACTGGACTAAGAAAAGCCTCAAGTGTAATACAAATTAAGACCCCTCTCAAATCTCAAATCACACTCGACAATTCGCCAAAGGTTCCTTACAGCAAAAAACAGAAGTTAGTGAAAGCAAGAAATGAAAAACCTACCAGTTATATGTAGGAAGAGAAGCACGAGCTCCTACATCTTATTCAAACATACCAACTCTAGCAACAAGCCCAATCTAACACGGTCCAACAAAAGACAATGGTGGGTCAGACATGCCAATCAATGAAGATGACAACTAACGAATTTTTAGGAGCTCCAAAAGGCATAGTCTTTTCACACCTCCAGAGTTCTCTGGCGTGCGAAAACTTACCCCTTATTTGGATATTTCCTCTTGGGAGGAAAGAAAAGAGAGAAAAAAAGTGAGAAAAAAGAAAAAAGAGAAAAAAGAAAATTATTTTCCATTTGTTATTTGGATAAGAGTAGAAATGAAAAGAAAGAAAATATATTTTTCTTGTTTGGATAATTGTAAAAAGAGGAAGGAAAGAAAATATATTATTATATATTTACTATAATACTCATATGCTTATATTTCTATATTTAAATACTTATAATAAATTTGTATGAATATTTTTTTTCATGAAAATAACACAAATGATAATAAAATAAAAATCTAGCATGTAGCATCTCTCCGAAATGATAAGATGGATAATGAATCATCTACATAGAATAATCGATAACTCGTTTATTAATTAATTAATTAATTTAATAGCCAATTTAAATTAATTATCAACATAAAATTAATTTAAATATGTATAACATGTATTTTATCTATGCATATAATAGTTAGTTGCTTTTACCCATAGTTTTCTCCGCTTTTTTTTAATTAAAAATTACTATTTAGCAATTAAAAAAAGAAGAGTATATTGTAGCATTGCAAACAATCATGGAAAGTCAATTGAATCACAAAAAATGAGATAAATTGCATATCCGGACGAGATAGGTATAATCCGTTACTCGAGTGAACACTCCAAATTTACTCGTAAAATTTACGAGTTCTTGAAAACCCAAGGTAGCTTTTATTGCTTATTTTCCTATCAAAAGGACTCAATCAAATGCAACCTACAACATCATGTTGTGGATGCCAACAATTCAACACACGAAAATATGTTTAGCCTTTTTTGTTTTTTAATAATAATTTTTATTTCTTCTTTTGCGGTAACTCCAAAAAGTGTTTGAGTGGTCGTTTTTAGGGATGTTTTGTATCTGTTTTGGTGGGTTTTTTGGGTGGTTTTGAAGCTGGTTTGGGGGTGTTTTTGGAGCTTCTTCGGCGGTTCAAATGACCTATCCAAAAGGGTTGCTTTGTAAGGGTTTTGGTTGGGCTGTTGGTAATAGTTTCGAGCTGAGTTTGGGAGCTTTGGGTAGGTGTTTGGTCTCGTTTTGGGGTTGGTTTTAGGCCTATTTTTTTAAGGTTTTTTTGGGTATTTTTGAAGCTGGTTTGGGGGTGTTTTTGGAGTTGCTTTAGTGGCTCAAATGACTTGTCCAAAGGGGTTGCTCTGTAAGAGTTTTGGGGGCTGTTGGTAACGAGTTGAAGAGCTAAGTTTGAGGGCTTTGGGTAGGTGTTGGGTCTGTTTTGGAGTTGGTTTTAGGCCTATTTTTTGAGGGTTTTTTGGGGTTTTTTTTGGGTGGTTTTGAAGTTGGTTTGGGGGTGTTTTTGGAGTCTGCTTCGGTGGTTCAAATGACCTATCCAAAAGGTTGCTCTGTAAGGGTTTTGGGGGGTCGTTAGTAAAAATCTTTTTTTTTCCCATTTTTTATGGAACAAAAAATAAATGAAGGTGCACGTGTGAGATATTGTGAATATATATTAATATCGACGGAGTTGAATTGATGATTATCATTTTTAGTAATTTGGGTGGGATGTCAAAAAGTATCGCTAAGTGTATTAATCAAATGGTTATTTCTATAACTTTTTTTTAAACAATTATCAATATATTTTTCATCAATTATCAAAAAAATTGATAAGAATCATAATTTATTTGATGAATTTAGGAGTATCCCATATCAAATACTATAATTGTTTAAGTTGCAAAAAATTGCATGTACTTGCTACAATTTTGGATGAACTTTTCTTTTTGATTTGCGGATACGGTTCACTACACCAAAAAAAAGGCATTGGAGGCGGTTTTTTGGCTTCTAGAGGCGGTTATAACCGCCTCTAAAGATTGTAGAGGTAGTTTTAAGGACCGCTCCAAGATCGCTCGCAATGCCGCTGTCTCTACGGTGTAGAGGCGGTTTTGGCAACCGTCGGGGATTTCGAGGTGGTTTCTGAGGCGGTTCAAACCGCCTCAAAAATTTTTTTGAGATGGTTTAAACGAGCTTCTATGGTACAAATATTATCATCAAAGTTTTTCGATGCGTAATTTTTTAGACGGTTTAGAACCGCCTCTACATTCCGAAAGTTACAAATTCAAAACGCCCCAAACTATAAAATTCATAATTTGTAGAGGCGGTTGTAACAACCTCTACGTTCCAGATTTTATAATTCATGTGGAATAAATGAATTTTATTCCAAATTTATACGAATTTTATAATTCATCCTTCGAATTCAATTTTTTTTTGTCAATAAATGGAAAAAAAAAGTTAATCTTGTTGAATGCAAATAAAAGAAAAATTATATAGCTTACACAATATTCTTAAATTTGTAATTATTGAATCCCAAATATATAAAAAGTCTTCAAACATTCACAAGTAAAAAAATAAAAATAAAAAACTAAAGGCTTAAACACTTGTTCAAAATACATAAACAAAATTCCAAATATAGTTTAAAATAAGTGGCTAACAAAAAAAAATCATGTTTTTATGGAAATGTTTCATTTCGACGGATGACTTGATTATGATGAGCGATTAGGAGAAAAAAACATCTTGACCATTACCATCATTGCGAACCTATCAAAAGCACAATTTGAAAGTAAGAAAAAAAAACAATAATATAAATATAGATAAAAACTCATTAAAAATATTTTAAGATCAAGAAAAAAACATACAAGGCATATACAACTTCCAAAGAATATTAAGTACCTCCTTGATTGTAGCTTTAACGGGAACACCAAGTACAAGTCGCTCCATTTATCCAACCATCTTTAAGGACCTAGTCACAAACAATTACCATTTACTTGGAAAGTCATTTATCTACGATGAAGTAATAGTATATATCCACAGTTGATGTATTCGCACAAGGAAGTATTTTGATCCAACCTTTTCCACATCCGCCACTCGAGACCGGAGGTCTTGCTTGAATCATGGACACAAACAAGCTCGAGTTCTTGAACAAGACATATACAAGTGCATAAAAAATTCACTCGCGAAATATAAGAATACAATTTCTCAAACGTTCACCATGAGTTTGAGTACAAATATAATAGCCCATTGAAATACAAAGTTCGAAAAAGGAAATTCAATGCATCTCATTTGTTTTTGCAAGTGACCAAATCAATGGTCAACATTTGATATATAATATTAACGGGAAATGTAGTCTCTCATTTGATCCGACGGTAGAGAGTGATACCATCACCAATAAAAAGCATACAAATTTCAATCCCGGGGTCAGCGAGCAAGTGCCTTGTTGAGCTAAAGTCCCGTAGTATCTCACATACTTCCTCATTAGTGCATCGAGTGGTGCCACCACGGATCCATTCCATAGGGTGTTGTCATATCCAATCAATCCACCAACTTTGACAAGCTCAATCAACCTCTTGTGGTAGTTAATATAGTTGTCATTGTCGGCATCCACAAAGATGAAGTCAAAAGTCCTATGGTACTTGCCATGTCGTTTCCCATGCGGAATAGTAAGCTTAGTAACATTATAATATCTCAAATTGAAAAAACGAGCAATATTTCTTTTTCTCGGACAAGTAAACAAACAAGGAAGTTTTTCCTTTTTCCATTTTTTTTTTTTTGTCAAGCATAGAATATTTCTTACATCTTCAATCATTTGATCAAGAAGCGGCGAGAGCGGGGCCTTCCTTGAAATCAATCTTGTGTGCAACACCAGCTTTCTAAATCACCGGGAGACCCAATTCATAGTTTTCTTTGTTGATGTCCATAGCCAAGATCTACAACAATCACAAACGATATTCCAATTTCATTTTTTATCATCACTCGATTTAATTTTTTTTTGAATAATTAAAATATGATTTACAACTGAAATTTTTTTAAGTTTTTAGTTTACCTTCCCATCCTCGGGGATAGCAAGGGCGAGTGGCAAGAGAGAATAGGCGAGTGTAAACACCAATCTCCATAGTGTTCTTGGCATTGATAAGCTTCAAAAGCATGTTCAAAAATTGCCCTTCATCGACAGATGTGGTCATGATGTTCCTGTTTCCCACCATTCACATCAAATTCATTAACATCACACCAAAAACATTAATATAAATATAGATATAAACCACACCCTAATTGCATATGGTTTTCTCAATTTGCTTCGCTAAACAATGCCCTAAGTAATTACTAGAAGATTAATAATGTCAAGCATCAATGATATGACGAGTAACATTGTGTTGGGGTAATTTTCTCCACTCGCAATTCTACATACAACACCCCACCCTAAAATCATAGAAACATCTCTTCTAGGTCTAGAGGTAGGCATGTATTAAAAATGCTACAAGATTATAAGTACAAGCTATCAATAAAGAGTAATTGAATTTCTCTGCAAAGAACTAAGAAAAGAAAGAAAACTTATTCATTAAAAAAAAAAACCTAAACCCCAACACAAATTAACAAGTGGGTTTTGGTCGCTTCAAACAAATTTCAAGTTTATTTCTCTCGAAACGAAACGGAAAATTGAAATACTTGGAAGGAATCAATTCAAGCGACAACGAGACAAATGAAGTACTAACCTTGGAAATGAGATTAGGGCGACCCAAGGAATAAGGAATTGTTGGCTGATTTGAGTAAATTACTTCAAGTGACGAGTGAGACAAATGAAGTACTAACCTTGGAAATGAGATTGGGGCAAGCCAAGGAACAAGGTATTGTTGGGCGATTTGAGTAAATTACTCTCTGTTGCTATCAAATTGAAATTCAATGGTTCACAAAGCAGATTTGATATATATAAGAGAGAGAGAGAGTTTGAAGAAGAAAATAGAAACGAAATACAAGTAGAAGGAGAAACTATTAAATATTAAAAAAAGAAAAAATAAAGAAGAAGCGAGTAGAAGACGGAAAAAGAAGAGGAGAACAAGAAGAGTGAAGAAGGAAAACTCTGTGTTGATTTGCAGATTTGTTTCGTTCTTGCAGCGGTTTACAAAGGAGAGGGATGATCGAGAGGCGAGAGGGCAAAAACGTGATCACAAAAAAAGAATGAAGTACCACATTTTTCCTTTCATTTCCTCCCAATTTTGGGAGGAAAATGGGTCCCACTTAAAATATGTTTTTTTATTTTTTTCTTTCCATTGCTTTCCTCTCTTAACCAAACGGAGGAAAACATTTCTTTCGTCCCTATTTTCTTTCCTTTCCCCCACTTTCCTCCCTATCCAAACAAGGGGTTAATCTCCCCTATAAAACGACACGAGTTTTGGAGCACCAAGCATTAAATAGCACTCATCTCCATCAATCAAACAAAAAATAAGACAAGTAAAAACAACTCTTTTTCCATCTTGAGCATTAGAGATATTCCTCCTAGAGAGCCCGACCATTTCATGTTAGTGCGGCCAAACATGCTTGTGAAGATTCGGAGGGACTATTCATGAGTTCGTTTGATGAATATCATTCGAGTATCCCAAGCGAGACCACACCCGTGGGTACGATCCTCACTTGAAACCAACAACCTTCCAAGGATCTGGTTAGTGTCTTAATATGATGTCATTACCCCCCACTATACTAGATGTTAGTTCCGAAACGAAGAAGATACTCTTCACCTACTATCACAATAGAAAAAAACATGCATTTAAGGAAGACATCCTTTCAAGACTATTTTTATCCAATCAATGCTAGTATTGACACTATTAGAAAAGAAGTCATCATAAAAGAGGACATATGTTCTCTAATTCGGAGTTAGGGACTCGTCGACTACTAAGAAATAAACTATTCTAGCATAATAAAATCTCGTGCATATAAAAAGCCTAAATACCAAAGGTTCTAGGTTTTCATCATGCCTTTTTTACTCTATATTATTGCTCACTATCTTATACACATACAAAGATACATGCAAAACCTACTTAGGCATTTCCTCTATTTGATCACTAATTTAACCATTAAAGGATCTCTCAATTTATCAAAAGAACTTCTTTTGTAGGTAGCTTGAGAAGAAAAATCTTCTTAAGTCAACGATCTCCATCGTTAATCTTTAAGCATAGAGAGTTATGTAATCAATAATTACATTTTGAGTTTCTAAACTCATTATTTACCTCTTAATTTCTTATTAGTTTGAAATAATCATATTCGGATCATCACATACATGGA
The DNA here is from genome assembly GCA_963924115.1 of Dovyalis caffra. Classification (NCBI taxonomy): domain Eukaryota; kingdom Viridiplantae; phylum Streptophyta; class Magnoliopsida; order Malpighiales; family Salicaceae; genus Dovyalis; species Dovyalis caffra. The sequence continues at coordinate 1,626,395 of CAWUPB010001009.1, forward strand.
TTTAGAAGTGTGCGCATAATGTGTTTCTACCCTTTTCATTAACAAAAATTACCATAATTTGTTGAATAACATATGCCCATAAAAAACAACCCATTTATCATTATTTTTATTTGTTCCTTATTGTCTTATCTTTAATATTTGACATTTTATCAAACAATACTTTGAGTTGGTACGAAAGGATAATGCTATCTTATTTCGGATGTACGAACGAAGCAATTTATTAAGCATTTTGTTGGTACAAAGCATTTTAGTTTTTAATGTCCCGATATTATTTGTTTCGAATGATTATTGGAACGAAGCATTTTAACGTAGAATTTAAAATGTTTAATCATAGTTTTATTTATTGTACTTTGTCTTGAGTGCTAAAGTAATCCTATCTTACTTCGAATGCTATACTTACGATCATATGCTTTACTTTAAATGGATTGCTTGGGTTTTCAATTTACTTTGTTTTGTACTTTTCAAGAAATTATGTTCTTGGGATTTAAAACATGTTCAACTCGTTGGTTTTCCTATGAAGTTATGGAAATATTACTTGTGGCGCCTCCGAGCTCCCTTCTCGATTACCTAAAAAGCGTAGGCTGGGTGTAACACGGTTTAGAGACCGAAGTCTCAAATTTAATCTCATACACATACACAATGTATTGAATATCATTATAAAAATTATAAAATATAATTTACAACCAAAGATAGATCCTATAATTTTCGCATCACACATGAACCATTTTACGAGAGGCAACCGATGACTTCATTATCGGCATTAGTATCACCTTTACATATCATGGAATGAAATAAACATAAAGTGAGCCGAAGCTCGGTAAGTAGGGTGATGCACATGATATGCAATGATTTTCCGACTTCCCCCACTTTGACTCATACAATTTTAATTTTGGGTATCCTGGGTATTAGCAAGTTTACTCTATTTTTAATCCAAGTGATCCACGAGATCACCTTTTGCTAGAACGGAATTATCCCTCGTTGTACCACCGTTAGCTCGGAATCCATCATCTAACGGTGCGGGCATACAGACTTAGAGTACGCACACAGCTAGACCGCTAATACCTTTTTTTATCTAGTAGGTTACCAAATCTATCCAAATTCCATCCGATTCGGTTACCAAACCTCATCGCTTTCGACTCAATGATTTTTCTCAATTTAATCCATTCTCATATGCATATGATGCACGTGATGTATCATGAATCACATTCTATCAAGTCATGGGTATTAAACCCGTCGATTCTATACTATTGAATTCACACAAGGAATTCAAAACTCGTCTAATAGGGTTAATTCATTTCACGTATCATGAACCATATTCCATATTAGTGCAAAGAAACCGTTTTGAAACTCAATTTCTAAAAGTCGAGTTTAAGCCGAGTGTCTCCCGACAAAATTCAAATTTATGTTTTTCTTAGGATCTAACCTTTCTACACTTTATTTCATACCTACTTAAGTATATTTAAACCATTGATTCATAATTTGGGTGAACGATATTCAAACCCGAGTTCTAGGGTTTTCGTACGAATGTTTCAAATAAGGGCAAAGGTTTATCTTTTGTTCTTAAGTCCTTTCTTCTCATCTTAATGTATTAAATTATACTTACGTGGATTACCTTGGAAGTCTAGATCTTTAGGTCCATAATATAAATCCAACTTGATCATTTTAATACCAAGGTCCACTAAATGTTCTTAAGATATCAAAGTCCATTTATTTTCATCCAAACTCATTTTGTTTTAGTCCAAGCCCATTTATTTTAATCCAAGCCCAATTTCATTTATTGTAATTCAATTCCATTTTATTTTAATCCAAGCTCATTTTATTTTAACTCAAGTCCATTGATTGTAATCCAAACCGCTTTTATTTTAGTCCAAGACCAAGTTGTTTTAGACCAAGTCTATGTGTTTTATTTCTAAGTCTACTTTATTTTAAATCCAAGCCCATTCATACATATCTTCCAAACCCATATGGTTATATTAGGATGGCTTAGGTGTCTAACTAAATACTTAGGCTAACTAAACACCATAACTAATCAAGTTTAAGTATATAAACTCATTTCTCTCTATTAAATTTCAGAAATCCCTCTCCCTAAACTCGAAAATTTCCAGTAGTGGTATATCCAAATGATCTGTACTAAATCGGTCATAACTCTTTATATGTAGGTCTAAAAATCATGAAACTTTACAGAGAGCTAGTAAACACATAGATGAACAACTTTTATTCTTTGAGTTTTACTCAGAAATCACTCTAAGATCCTTAAATAAATCATACCAAGTTCAGAATTTTTCCACCCATAAAATTACAAAAAAAGAAAAAAAATTCTTTTAAAATTTTTAAAACACATTTCTCTAACCAACCCATCACATGTGTATAACCATCCATCATCATATATATACATGGCATACTTACACATTCTAACACAAAATTTACCATGAAATGCACATCCAACATCCATAATAAATCCATTATCAAAACATCATAAATCCATCATCGAACATCAAATTTTTAACATCAACACAAACTACCATAAGCACATATTACATGGCTTAAGCAAACTCATAAAATAAACATGAAAATTTAAATTTTTAAGATATAAATAAAGCTAAATGAAACCTACTTACAATGATGTGTGTTTGGTTAAGATTTCTTAGCCTTTTTCTTCTCTTTCTCCTTCCTTTCTTTCCTTTCTTTTTCTCCTTTCTTTCTTCCTTTTCTTTTTCTCCTTTCTTTCCCCACAAAACCGTCCCTCTCTCTCCTCTCTTTGAAAGCTACGGTTTTGCAAAAAAAAAAAAAAAAATGACAAAGTTTTAAGCTTTCTTTCCATTTTTATATCACACCTTTTTAAAGCATTATTTCTTTCATGTTTTAGCATGCCAAGTGTTCAATTTTTATGGTAAGAGAGGTCAATTGATGGAGACAAAAAGAGAGGTAAATTGGAGTGTTTAACCTTCCAAAATTAAGTGAGAAAGTATAAATGAAAGTATGATGGAAGATTTTATGTCACATCACTAACTAAAGAGAGAAATTAAAAAATATCTAAACTAACCAACTTCTTTACCTAATTTGGTTCTTAAAATTCGGCCATGACTCTTAAGTGGGACATATTTTTCACTTGCATGGTCATTTTAAATATACGTTATGAAAAAAATAAATAATGGTTAATTAATTTCCAAAGAAAAGTATTCCTATGGATAATTCCATAAACTTTAAATATTTTTTCACACCACAAATATAAAATAAATGATACAAAATTTATACTCACATAATCATGGATATTTCAAGAGATATTTAGGCTCGAGAATTAAATTTCGGTATGGCAAAATTAATTTTTTTTTACCCAAACATCTTAAACTCACCAAACACAAACATGACACAAAAATCATAATTGTGACTTAGTAGATGTAGATAAAATTATTTTCATACGTATAACTACGTTAAGCAAGTTCATGGGAGTTACATTATCATTTAATTTTTTTTTTTACCACTCCCCAACAATTGGCGTAAAATTCAATTAATAAAAAATACTTTTTAAATAATGATCAATTAGACATTAAAGAGTTTTAAACTATGAATACGTAGAAAGGATTGAGCATACTAAACCAAAAAATAACAACAATAATAATAAAGTAGACTCTAGATAAAACAAGTCATCTAAAATATTAAAAAGATGCTCAATTAACATGAAACAAGCAAGGTAATTTTGAACAATCTATCCTCCGATTTACTTGTTTTTAATGCATTACTTTTAAAGACTTGGGTTTTCTCGAACAACTCTCTTTTAGGGTTTTAATCAACATGAAAAGCATGTCTTTTTTTTTTTTTTTCTCTTCAACAATTTTCACCATATATATTTAATAACTTCAGAAGAAGACCAACATTCATACTATTAGACAAATTAGAGGTTGACATTGCATGTCTTCAAGTTTCAAGAACCAAATGCCTACAGATGTTCAAAAAATAAAAAAGAACTAACCAACTAAATCGAAAATGAACTTAGACTTAGAGGACTAAATTGTGCTTCTCTCTATTCTCTAACGAGTAACAACACCCATGTCATCTCTTTCTAGTTTTGTAAAGCCACAACTAAAAAGGCGACAATCAAATCTAATTTTGTAGATAAATAAATAAATAATAATAACAATATAAAGAAAAGTCTTACTACAATTAAGAAAAGTGAAAACTGAAAACTTTATCCACTGCTCACTCAGTCACTTCATTTTGCGCACAAAAAATGCAAATCCTTCAGACTCCTCTCCCTCTCTTTTCTTTCTCTAAACCCCAAAACCCTTCCCTTAAACCCCACCATAAAAACCACCACCACCACCTCCTTTTCCTCCCTCGCCACCCTCTCTCTACCACCACCACTCTAACACCCCCAAAATCTTACAGCTCAGATGAATTCCCAGTTGACGAAACATTCCTCGAAAAATTCGCACCAAAAGACCAAGAAACCGAAGACGAAGCGCGCAGAAAAAACTGGATTATCCGTGGCTGGGCACCATGGGAAGAAATTCTAACCCCCGAAGCCGATTTCGCCAAAAAATCCCTAAACGAAGGCGAAGAAGTCCCTCTTAAAACCCCAGAAGCAATTGAAGCATTCAATATGTTATCTCCAAGTTACCGTTCACAGAAAATTAAAGAAATGGGCCTTACTGAAGATGAGTGGTATATAAAGCAATTTGAGATGAAAGGGGAGATACCGGATAAGTTGGAGACGGAATGGGCTAGTCCATTGGTTGTTAGACAGGTGGCACCGAGGGATTGGCCGCCAAGAGGGTGGGAAGTGGATAGGAAGGAATTGGAGTTCATTAGAGAAGGGCATAAATTGCAAGGAGTTAGGGTGAATTTGGAGGATTTGGAAAATGGGGTTAGTGTTGATAAGGAGAATATGTGTTTGGAGAGGTATAAGGTGTTTTTGAAGCAATATGAAGAGTGGGTCGAGGCGAATAAGGATAGATTAGAAGAGGAGTCTTATAAGGTAGTGTTTCAAGTGATGGAAGGGAGTGAATTTTCATTTGGATTTTGTTTTTTGGAGTGATAGAGAAGGTTTCTTCGATAGGCTAACGTGTGATTTTTTTATTTTTTATTTTTTATTTTTTATTTTTTATTTTTTTTATGTTGGTGATACAGGAAGACCAAGATTATTATCCGGGCCGAAGAAAAAGAGGGAAAGACTATAAAGACGGCATGGTAGTATAATGCTGCAATTTTTTTCTTTTTTTATACTGTTGAGTATCAAATTTTAGTTGTTGAAAGATAGTTATAATCGTTTTCTTTTTCTCTTGCAGTATGAGCTTCCATTTTATTATCCAGGGCAGGTGAATTCCTGAGCTTATTCTGTTCCCTGCTGAATCTTTTTAGTGTAGTCCATGGATAGGGCCATAGTAAAGTCTCAATTACTTGCTAAAATCTGATACATAGAACAGGAAATGTGATCTTATTTTGGATGAATATATCAAAGACAAACTATATTAATGTCAGCCTATTCAATATTCTATATAGGATCATGGCATGTAGATACATCTTCTTGGAGCTACTAACAGGGGCATGCATAGTTCTATCTACAAAATGATGATAATGTGCAGTTTGTGAAATGTTATTGCAGATTTGTGAAGGAAAAGTTACCACTATACATCTATATCAAGGAGCCTTTATTGACGTTGGAGGTGTGTATGACGGGTTAGTATCGTCACCTCATACTTCCTAATCTGGTTAGCGGAAGGCTAGATTTTGTCATTTTCTAAGTGTTTACTTCCCATCCATTTGCTTGAATTTCTGATTGGAGGTTCCTTATTTCAGTCCACGTTCATGTCTATGTATTTCAGGTGGGTCCCAATTAAAGGCAATGATTGGTTTTGGATCCGCCATCATATAAAAGTTGGCATGCATGTTATTGTTGAAATTCTGGTGAGCACTGTTCTTGGTATACACAAATACTTGTACATGTGAATGTGTCATTTATCTTGCTTGTTGAGTGGGCTTAACTGTTTTGATTAGTTCAATTTTCTTGCAGGCAAAGCGAGATCCTTATCGGTTTCGATTTCCGCTTGAAATGCGTTTTGTCTATCCTAACATAGACCATCTTATGTATGTGGTTCCTTTACACTTGCGAGTCTTTTCCTCTTAAAATTTACGATACCTTATTCTCTCGCCTTACCTAATGTGGGTGGCTTAACAGACTGGGTTACCATGTGGCCTTATATTGGATGGCTGGTGGGCCATGAGCCACATGGGTTTCTCCTGTTAGAAAGAGTCTGGTAGTGAAATTCCTCTGTCTATTTCTACCAGCTAATAACTAGTTAATGGTGCTATTTTAGAATGCATCAATAATTATATCCTTACCCCGTGGTTTTTTTAACATTTTTCCTACTCTTCCAGCTTCAACAGATTTGAATTTTCACCAGTATTTCATCGTGATGAGGATACGAACTTAGATGAATTGCGGGTCTGTATGCTTCCTTATAAAAAATGCAATTTGGTTATGTTTCTCCTTTAATTTGCCTATGATAAGCCCTTTTCCGTTTTAGTTCTGTTCAAGGTAGCCTCCTTTGTCGGCATGGATAAGGTCTCTCAGGTTAACCATGGGATAGCTTAGTATATTATGGAATATGGGTTCACATGATGAATTACATGCCGTCCACATGCTTGTATGGGCAACCCAATTGTAGCAGTTTATATGGCAGTGTCATATTTCATATGCTGTTATTAATTTGATGAGATAATGTCTATAGGATCTTTGAATTGTTCTCTAAATTGGTCAATATGGACTCAACCTTATGGTCATTGAAGGGTACTCGGATACTTTTGGATCTCCCATCTTAGTTAGCTGGGTCAATTAATATATGGGAAAGTAGTTTCTGAAGGGAGGTTTTTTATTATGGTAGGGTCTGAACAATATTAGTCTCAACTTCATTTTGCTAGTAAATTGTAATATATACTCTGTAATTTAATGTTTCTCTATTTGCCTTTCACTTGCACGTATGTTGCAGCGTGATTGTGGAAGACCACCTGTTCCTAGGAGAGATCCTGAAGATAAACCAGAAGAGGAACCTCTATTGTCAAATCACCCTTATGTCGATAAGGTGCCTTTCTATAGCATTTTTGTCACTGTTGTTTTGTAGCCAATTAATGATGGTCGATTAATGTCCAATGTGATAGTAACCTACCTACTTTAAGAACTATGTGTTGACCCTCCTTTTTAATAATGGGTGAACGTGGGATTTTTATGCAGTTGTGGCAAATCCATGTTGCTGAGCAAACAATTGTGGATGATTGGGAGGCTAATCCTGAGAAATACAAGGGCAAAAAGATATCTGAGTTGACTGATAATGAAGAATTTGATGAAGAAAATAGCATTGAATACACTGAAGCTTATCATAAGAAAACCGTACTGCCTAAAGTGATTCTGGTGATGCACGTCCTTCGATAATGCAAACATCGTTAGTCTGTTGAATTCATCTGACATCTTTTGTTCTCATTTGCAGAAAACGAGTGTTAAAGAACTTGACTTGGAAGCTGCCTTAGCTGAGCGTGAGGTCAATGATTCTTTTAAGTTGTTTATTATCCATATTTCTTTTTTGTTGTCTGTTTTAATATAGTTGGCTTTTCAATTATAATTTAACCAATGTTTATATTTCATTGGTAGATAGAACCATCTTCTATGTTCATGTGTTCAATGTCTGTTTTGTCATCAAGCCAGTTCCCATATGGCTTACCTTGGTTTCGTAGGTCAAATTAAGAGCCAGCCATGTAATGTTTATTGTCTCAATCCTTGGCTTGGAGAACACGAAATAGTTTATTTGCTATTTGCTTGGAGAACACAGATCTGTTATATTCATGCATGATAAACAACCCTCAAAATAGTCTTAGCATCTTTGCCTTTCAGTCTCAACTAGAAATCTATTTTGTAGATCGCTATAACTTAAACCTCCACTGCGACATAATAAAAGCTCCTCATAAATGCATCAAACTAAATTTCTATAGCTTTCTTATTTGACTTCCTATTTTCTTTGTTTTCTGGATGCAGTTTCATAATAAACAAAGAATGGAAGCAAAGGAAAGAGGAGAAAAATATAAAATCACCAAGCTGAGGCGAAATATAGAAATGGATGAGTATGACTTATTGCATTGGCATCGCTCATTTGAGGAAAGAGAAGCTTTAATCAGAGACATCAGCTGGTGAGTCATCTGTTTTATCCTCTCTCTCTCTCTTTTGGAAATATTTTGTATTAGTTTATGTAACATATCTTTCTTATCACGAGCTCCTTCAGGCCCTTCCTGTTTAGGTTGTCTAAAATAAAATCTGTAACTGAGGCATGATAATCATCAAGATTGATGTTATCGATGACAGGTGCTAAAATCATGCTCTCTGCTTTGGATTTTCTTGTTTATAGTTACTTGGTTCAACTTCTTCACTGTGATTGGGTTAACTGTTCCAACCATTTTCAGGAATAAGTTCCTTGTTTTTTTATGGTCAATAATTATGCTTTTTGATGAGAATCAAATTAAAGGAACTCCCCTTGGATAAGTTCCTTGTTTTTGTATGGTCAATAATGATGTTTTGTCTTTCAAGCAGAACATGAGCAAAGAAAATTTATTATTCATATATTCCAAGGGGAGTTCCTTTAATTTGATTCATGATCAAAACCTTGACTAATTTTTGCCTCTTTTTCTTTTCTTTTTTTTTCTTTTTTTTTTTTTTAAATCGCATGCACCCTATCTTTGATTGGCTGCATCACTTCCTCTCGTTTTCTCTAACTCTAAGCTGCACAATTTGTTGCAGCCGTCGAGCTCTTGGTATGCCATTGGAAGAGCCAGGAAGGTATAAGCCAGCAAGTTTCTTTGGTAAGGACCAATATGATCCTGAAAATCCATTGTACCGGTATGACTACTGGGGAGAACCCAAGAACTCAGAAAAGAGCAAGCAAGAGAGGATGACAGAGCTTCATAACAAATCTATTGTGGGAAAGGGCAATGTTTGGTATGAAATGTCTTATGACGATGCCATCACACAACGGATGCAAAGAGAAACCCGTGCAAAGGAAGTGAAGCAAAAAGAAGTGGAAGAAGATTCAGACAGAGATCATGATGATGACGACGACGACGATGACGACATTGATTTTAATCTTTTAGGTGACTTTGGTGTTAACTTGGCAAATCAGCCAGTAGTTAATGGAACTGAATCTGCTGGACTATCAGATGAGGGTATGTTTGACAATTAACATAGGCCATGTAGTAGCTGTCATGAAGCTAAAATGAAAATCAAAAATGGGATTTTTTTTTTTGCTTCTTCTCCCAAAAGTTGCAGCATAAATGATGTTCAACAATTTGCCTCCCTTTTCTCTGTTTCATGCCACCCTAATTGAATCTCATATTTTATGGCTTTTTTTTCTTTAAATAAAGTGACCAACGTTCTGGCACAGCATATGCGTGACAACCAACTGACTTTTCAAAGAGGTGGTTCTGAGGTTGTGAATAAAGCGCTGATTAATATGGTTCCACATATTCTCCCTTGAGAAACTCATTCGGAGGTCTCTGGACTCTGATATCATCTCTACAACTGGAGAAGGGAATTAAGTACAATCCAGTCTTCCATGCCACTGGATATTGCTTCACAAATTTCCAATACCCTTTTGACCATTAGGTTTTCGTTTGGTTTGGCTGATAATAATGCTAGGACCAACTGGCAATGGATGTAGAAATTGAAAGTTCCTAAGAAAATAAGGATGTTGATGGGTTCAGTTCAGCTTGGAAGAATTCAGAACGTTAGAGCTCCCTTTACGGGAGGATTGGCGGAATCTAATTGCTGTGATCCGTGTAGATGCGAGGTGGCGACAAAGCTCCACTTGTTGAGGGAATGCCCTGAAGCTTCCAGGATATGGCAGCAAGCGTTTCAAGAAGCGCATTGCATCAGATCAGCTCTTGAGGAAAGTACTGGATTCCTCCTGAAGATCAGCTGCTTAAGTTTAAAACTTCGAACGATTAAAAAAAAAAAAAATTCAGTGATTCTGAAACTGGCTTAGGAGGGGCCATTCACAACTCAGATAGAATGATATTTTACAGGATCTAAATTCGCGCATAAAGCATGAAGCCCATTCCAGTTCTGCAAGATTTTCATCGTCAGATAAGCTATGCTAACCAAAACCTTTTGAACCTCACCCTTTTTCCTATTCTTGAAATTCCAAGGAATGGTTTCTCCACTATCAACTTCACATTAAAATTTCACAGCAATACCTTGTCATTTGCCTCCTATAAATTTTTTTTCTACAGCCCAAATACCAATCTTATGCTGGCTATTCCATGCTGCCTTTGAAAACATGGCAATTGCAATCCACTGACATAACGTTGCTGCACCGGACAAGCAAGTAAATTAAACCCATGACGTGACGATCGTCACAGTCATAATCTTTCATCAAGGCCACTTAAATTTCAACTAACGGTATCATGCATTAGACATTGCCCAATTGAACTACCCTCAACCTTATCATGATCACACACGTGTCCCAGTAATGACAAGCTGACAACACTAAAAACATGACTAGCAATCTTGTGTTGGCACCACACGCAGGTCCTTTCCTTAGATAACAAAGCTAACAGTAACACTCAATCTCTGAATAACTATTGTTGCGGTTAAAATTGAATTCCCAATAATTCTCAAAACAATAGCGGTGTCGTTAAATTAAACCAAATTTGCAAAGTGCGAGCTAAAAAATTGAACAAACAAATCATGAATCATCATGGACAATACTGATTACAATCAATTAGTTAAGCAAAACCATAATTCAAGAGTTGTGACTAGCAACATATCAACTGAACTAGGGGGTGGGTGGATGGCTCATAAACAATTTGATTTATGGCATCATGGCTAGACAAAACGGTAGAACTATGATACTGAGTGATGTTCAAGGACAAAATAAAAAGAATATAAATTGATGACAGTAGCAAATCATGACTTGAAGGCATGCAGTAATACATAGCCTAGGGGCAAGCAAAGTTAAACACATGTTAACACTTGATAGAAGCACATGACCAATAGAATCTTAAAGCATCAGTCAGCAAGGGCATGGAGTTGATTATAACTTTCACATAAATCAATCATGGCATCTATTAAGTATAATATGGTCTAACAATGAAGAAAGGAATCGTGTTCTTTTGTTAACAAAGTAAAATCATTACAAGCATGAACTACAACTAATTCAATATCTCTTTTCAAGAATTTCTAAGCAACTAGCAATCGAGAAACAAGAAATGAGTTTATTCTCTAAATTTGAGATGAGGAGTTGAGCTTTACAAGATGCGACCTAAACTTCTTTTGGAGGTATTATCTTCGTAGAACCTAAAATATGTCATTGCCACGGATAAAATGAACTTGAGCATGAAAGAGGACAAGCCTTTCTCTTTTTAAGACAATTCTCCGCAAGTCAATTTTTCATAAAATCCAACACGTAGTTCATGTCCAAACCTCGACCTAATACCTCTTCTCGGTCTAGTCCGAGGTTTTATTTTAACTCATCATAACCGTACAATACCTCCATTATAAGTGTACTCGAGAAGAAAGTCTAATCCCGAACCGGTAATGGCCCAACTATCAAAATCCGTGCAAGATCAAGCTTCCAAAGCGGTAAAAATACAAACTGTTCACCATTAGAATTTCATGACCTTTCTTTGCTTATTGCACTCGAAAAGAAATATATAACTACACACAACACCCAATAGCTAATTTTATCTCATTTACCAATCTATCTCCTTCACATAGTGCCTTTCTCACCGAGTTAAACACTATTAAGATTCCAAGAACTGCTTAAGAAGCACCTAGAATTGAGGAATGAAAAAATGTTATGATTGAGGAAATGAGAGCACTTGAGAAAAATAAAACTTAGGAGATTGTTAAGTCGCCAAAAGGAAAAAAAAATTAATTGGATACAAGTAGGTGTTCACGAGTGAAATATAATGCATATGGGACACTTGATAGATATAAAGCTAGGCTTGTTGCTAAAAGCTATACTCAAACATATGGGGTAGACTATGTAGAAACTTTTACACCTGTGGCAAAACTAAACACCATTAAGCTATTATTATCTTTGGCAACCAATCGTAATTATATTTTACAACAATCTAATGTAAAAAATGCATTTTTACATGGTGATCTAGAAGAGGAAGCCTATATGGAAGCACCACCCGAATTCAATCAAGCTTTTGGTACTAACAATGTATGCGAGTTAAAAAAGGCTCTTTATAGCCTAAAGTAGCCTCCAAGAGGATGGTTTGGAAGATTAACCAATGCCATGGAATGAATGAAGTTCAAGCAAAGCCTAGGAGATCATAAATTTTTCATCAAATGAATCGAAGGAGAGTAAGATCATTGCCCTAATATTCTATGTAAATGATATCGGTATGACAGGAGATGATTCCGAGGAGATAAAGAAATGAAAAGATCACCTATCCATGGAGTTTGAGATAAAAGACCTAGGAAAAATCAAGTATTTCCTAGGAATCAAGGTTGCACATTCAAAAATTGAGATTTTTTTATCTCTCAATAGAAATATATCTTGGATCTAATCAAGGAAATAAGTATGATGGGATGCAAGCCTTTAGAAATTTTCATTGATTACCATGACAAGTTAGGTAAAGTCTGTACATAATCCAGAAGTTAATAAGGGAAGATATCAAAGGTTGATTGGGAAGTTCATTTATCTTACTCATACAACACTAAATATAGCCTATGTAGTAAGTGTTTTAAGCTAGTTTATGGATACTTCTTGAGAAATACACTTACAAACGACACACAACGTCCTTCAATAGCTCATGAGCACTCTCGGGAAATGAATCATATTCAAAAGAAATGGAAGACTCAACTTGGAAGCATACATAGATGTGGATTAGGTAGGTCTCCAATTGATCGAAGATCTACCTTAGGTACTACACCTTTCTTAAGGGAAATCTTATAACTTGGAGAAGTACGAACCAATTAATAGTCTCCAGATTGAGTGTTGAAGCCAAGTTTCGAGCAATGGCCCAAGGAACATGTGAGTTATTATGGATAAAAATTATTCTATAAGATTTAGGGATAGAATGGGAAAGCATTATGAAGTTGCATTATGACAATAAATCGACTATCAATATCGCATACAATCTTATTCAACATGATTGAACAAAACATATGGAAATTGATCGTTATTTCATCGGAGAGAAGCTCAAGAATCGACTCATTTGCACTCCTTATATCCCTACCAACAAACAACTAAGAGATATCCTAGTGAAGAGACTTCCTAGTACAACGTTTCAAAGTATCATCAACAAAATACGAATTGAAAATATTCATTCAACGAACTTGAGGAGGAGTATTGACAAATCTGTCTAGATTCATTGGATCAAATTCTCGGGGAAATTATTCCTTGATTTTCCAAGTAATAATTTCCTAATTGCCTAATCAATGTAAGTCGTGATAATTGGCCGTAATTACGACCATTAATTCGATTTCGTAATTAAAGATTTTCTAATTTAGATTGTATACTAAATAGTTCATACCCTTTATAATCTATAATTAGGTGTAAGCCTTTCTCAATAAAATAAGCATAATATTTACGTGTTCAAATGCCTAACTCGATTATGCCAAAAACTCGAAAAAATAAACCAAAAAAATTTAAAACGACTAATAACACAAATGAATAAAGAAATAAATAAACTCGAGCAAGCAATAGATAATAGTCACCGGCAACGATGCTAAAATTTGATAGTGAGTCATAATACCATTAAGTAATTATCTAATCTTTAATACTAGAGCTAGTGGTAAGTCTAGGTCGATCTTACAGAGACTAATCAAATTATATTTATGAGTTGTATTTATTGCTAAATTCAAATGAATAAATTAAGGAAAAAAGAGAGAGGAGGGTTTTGTAGTTTGAGTTTAAGTAAGCAAATAATTCAAAAGATGAAATTAAAAAAGTATTATATAAATAAGGAAAAAAATTGTCCAAGAATGAATTTTACCTTCAAATTGCAAGTTAATTATTGACAATACTTACGGACATTATTCATAATTTTATCATTTGATCTATATTAACCTAAAAACATAGATTAACTATGTTCTTCTTACTTAATCATCAAATCCAAAAAGCATATAATTTGAATCCTTATTGTTGAATCATATTGGAAAAACTCTCTATATGTAATTCAACAATAGCATTAACTAATTAAAAAAATCAAAACAAATAATCAACACATAAACTTGATTGGTTTAATCCGTACTCTTTTCTTCTAGACTTATAGTGATATCAAGATTAGAAATCATTAAATGTTATTGCTACTTATCGATAGGTTTTATAACTTTCACATATTGTAAACTCAAATCTAACAATTATTTATTGATCACAATTAGGCCTTCCTAAGCAATTAAGAATAACTTTCACATATTGTAAACTCAAATCTAACAATTATTTATTGATCACAATTAGGCCTTCCTAAGCAATTAAGAATAAGAACATCATTCAATTAACTTACAAGAATAAGAGATACTAAATATGAATAGATTATAAAATGAAATCAAAGAGTCTCATAACTTATTCTTTGAAGTTCGCATTTCTCTTGAATCGAAAAAGAAAAATTTAGTCTATTATCTTAAAAGTAAAAATGCAGAAATAAAGAAGTTCTCTTGTTAATCTAATGTGTTCTAAATGTGTTGCCCTAAAGGCTATTTATACATGTGTATAGATAAACATGATAGCCCACAAATTCTATTTAGGATTGTCTCCGAAATTAATTAGGACTTGTGACCTTCGGGTTCTATGCTGTATCTTCTAAACTAATTTCGGATTAGATGGCAATCGATTTTGGTCTTGAGCTCTTCACAAAAGTTTAACTCTCAATGTCTCCTTTTTATAGGCTTTTGAATAATCTTAATCCAATATGTATATCTCTAGATATAGTCCAAACACTAATCAATGTCCCGAATTGTCACGAGATCTAAATTCCTAACCCGACTTTGCAATCCACTTTGACAATTCAAAACAGAATGAATTTGTGCATTTAAACTGAATTAAAAGAGCTTAAGATGTCCACTTCATACTTCGAGAAGGCCTCTTCCATGTTCTTGAGCTCTAAGAAGTGAAATTTGTATATCTTACTTTAAAGGTCAATTTGTCAATAGTGAAATTTTGCTTTAATTAGCTCATTTTGTTCCCTAGCCTCCAATCTTCTTCTAAATCATAAAATAAACATTATTCCTCACTTATAACTTGAAAGAATACTCAAAAGAATAAATATAAGAGGATAATTTTGATCAATTATGTCCATTATTAACAGTCTAACACAATCAGGTCTCAATCCACAAAGAACTATAATGCAAAAGAGATGAACAGATATGGATGAAAAAAAAAAAAAAGAATTTTAAAGCAATATACTAAAGTAACTTGGACAAAGTATCAAACTCCTTTAAATAAAAGGTTTGCCATTAAGAACTCAACATAGAGGAGAATAAACTAGTCAAGAAATAAAGACGCGACCATACTAACAACAGATCATAGCTGCATTAAAAGCAAAACTAAAGAGAGATAGGAAAATAGAGATTGCACACTGGATTTATACTCGTTCCTCTCAACTTGGGAGTACTCCAGTTCTCAATTGACTGCCCTAAGATTTCACTATCATTTTCTTTCTACGAGTCATCCTTCTATAGATAAGTGAGATAGATTTCCACAAGTTCTGAATAAGGGCAGCGACTAGGATCAAATCAATGTGCTTCTCCATTCGTTTACTTGTTTTGTAACCTTGCAAACAAGCAATTATGCACATAAGCTGTCGGTGTGTATTTGTTACAAAGTGAAATTGAATAGTATGAATATCAGATGAAGCTCAATGTAGTGATTTCTCTTCTGTTTTCTCTCAAGACATCCCTCTCTTTCGAAATAATCAGTAGTGCTAATGCTAAGATCAATTAGCAGTGGATGTGGAATTGGAAGGTCAGTTCAGCCTGGAAGAATTCTGACTACTAGAGTTCCCTTCATGGGAGGATTGGTGGAATCCAATTGCTGTGATTCGTTGTGGATGCGAGGTGGAGGCAGTGCTACATTGTTTGAGGTACTATCCTAGAGCTACCAGGATATGGCAGCATGCGTTTCAAAATCTCAGTATGGATTTTTTTTTTTTTTTTTGGGTAAGCGATCTTCCAGACTGGATTATTGGATATGGCGTGCCTAATCGAGATTGCAGCTTAGACTTGCTTAGCCCAACAAGCTTCTCGTCACCTTATATGGTAACAGATAGATACACCAGGAATGAAGAGGGTATATTCATGGGTAGCTGCAAATCTCTACTCCCACCAGTGTAATGTTCAATTGTTAATTCACATTTGTGGACAAGCTTCGGGTACTTGCGCTGTCGTATGCCAAGAGCTCTGCAGTTGGTTCAACAGTAATGCCCTCAAAGTTCGAGAGGGATGGATCAAAGTTAAAACAGTTGAAGCTCAACCCCCGACCTGCCTTTTTGGATTGTTAGTCAGGTTTCTCAAGGCATGTTGGCAGCTTATTTTCAGCCCTTATCCCTTCAGCGTGTGAACTTAGCAAGTTCACAGCAAAATAAACTTGCTAAACAAATTTTGCAATTTTGCTGGTGCCTTGTTTCTTAAGCCTGGATTTGTGTCGTATCTTTTTTTAACCAATAAAGGGATCGTTCCTTGAAAAATATTTACAAAGTCAGAAACCAAAACTACTTGCTATTTTCAACCGGTAGATGGGTCAGCCTCAACTGGCCTCAACTGTAGTAGCAGCATTTTTCAAAGACAGCAAGTTATGCAACAAATCATTGCACAAATAACCGTATACCAAAACAAATCACAAGTCCTAAGAACGACGAACAACAAAGAGCTCAATGCCCATGTCATTCCACCATTCTCCTCAATGCTACCGAACTGAGCTTGAATATAGAACGCAGAAATTGAAACATCGCAGTCTCAGGTATTAAAAGAAATACGAGGAGAAAAAAGAAATGAAATGAATGCCATTTCCAGGTGCCTCAACTTTGACTATATTACAATTCCTGGGATAACTTACCTCCTGCCTATACCTCGAAGCTTGCTTTCCCCAACCCACACACCATACCTATCTCCCCCTTTAACCTAATGCGATGTAGCACTAACTTACAAACTAGCCTTCCCTTTTTACAAAACTTAAAAGGAAAATTAACAAAACCCCAATCCCCAACAACTCTTTCATTGGCAACCCACAAGTCGCCATATGCTAGCAGTGACAAAATGGTTTTTACCAACTTTTGAAACCGCATTCCAAACCAGGAACAAGAACAAGGCCAAGAAAACCAAAACTCAATTAACAACTGCTTATCATGTTTCCCCTGAGAGAGGCTTGTCCTTTTCGGTTGGTTTGCCACCAACGGAGAGAGGCTTGTCCTTTTCAGTTTGTTTGCCACCAATGGAGAGTTGAGACCTGATCCTTATCACAGGCTTGTATGCTGAGCTATTCACAGAGGATGCAGAAGATTATGCATGCCCATAGTTCTTACAATCAAATTTTATAGAATCCTTGAATAGCACGTATAATCAAAGTGAAAAACTAATCAATCAATTTCTCCTTCCTCAACATCTTTTGCTCGCTCTGAAACACTTGGGATTGGTTCAACCACTTCTTCCTCTTCCTCCTCATCATCTTCCTTCATGTATAATCCTAGTTGCTCCAATGGGTTACTACTTCCCTGAAGCTTGAAACTACCTAAACCATTTTGAGAAAGGTCTGGACTTGTTTCCTCTATGAAACTTGGAAGCTGCTCATCATGGGCTGTCCTAAGCATTTCTAAGTCTTCCATAAACTGACTGTTCTCATTGATATCAACAGTCTTTTCCATCTGCAGAGAGCAAGACAATTTTTGGTTCCATTCTAAAGAAGCTTTGAAGCTGGTCTTGCATAATGATGTAATCTTACCTGTAGCAATGCCTGACGTGCAGCCTCTCTTTCTAGTTCTCTCTTCCTTTTTGCTTCAGCAGCAGCTTCAGCTTCAGCTTTCCTTCGAGCCTCTTCAGCAGCCTTGGCTTCTGCCCGCAACCGAGCTTTTTCTGATATCACAGATTAAGAGATAAATCATTAATCTTGGAAACTAACATCACATGACTCAAAATTTATGGATGAATGATTGTGATTCCAAACCTTCCTTTTGCCTTCTTTCAAATTCTTCCTTTTCCTTCCGCAATTTCTCAGGGTCACGCTTTTCACCCTGAATTCAACATATCACCAAGTGAATGGTACACAAACAAAAACAAACATAAAAGCATGTAAAATCACAGCAATCAATAGCACGAATGTTGATGCCAAGACCTACCTTTTCGAGTGCTTTTTCTCGAGCTTTAAGTATGGTGTCAGCAAAACGGTTCCTCAACAAAGCTGCACGATAGAGCTTTTCGGGGAGACTTGCCTCTCAGGTGGAGCACTCTCCCCTATAATATTACACATGATGGGTGAGCTAAAGTCCCACATGTAACAGCAATCTTCTTAATGTGTATGCTTACCCTCTTGGTGGCCATCTGCCTCAGCTGCAACTGGCTTACCCTCAGTATCCAGCTCAACTTGGGTCCATCCATCTATAGATTCTGAACGAGGCATAGCAAGCAGCACTTCAGAATAAATTTGGCCAAACCAAACTCTAGGAACCCTAGAACAAGCATAATATGTAACAAAACCTAGAAACTTACGATTTCCAACATCTGAATCACCAAGATCACTTCTCTTTTGGTCTGCATTTTCTCCAGGTTCCATTTTCCCCTGTAATTAGCAGAAATGTAAGAGAAAAAAATGACATCATGCCTAAGAGAGAAGGTCACTGACTTAAGCCAACACAATATGTAGAATGCATACCTCAGCAACATTAATGGGACCAGACGCTTTAACTGCATCAGATTCACTACCAGATTCACTGCCAGAATCTGAATCTGAAGAGAGGATCACACACAAGAGTAAAAGGAGATCATTAAACTAGCTTTGAAGGCTTTCACAGATCAATTTACATATATAACCTTTTACAGCTATTAAATTTAAGAAGAAAGAAGCAGAGTATTGAATTTATAAAGAAAAAAGATATATGAATAATTATCCACCACCAAATTACTAACTACTTGGGGAAAAAATTAGGCAAACCACACATTCTTATGATTATTACACACAAGCCCTGTTAATAATTAACATCAGGAGGCAAAACACCATGCCAAAGCCAAAACAGAGAAGAAACCAAAAAGAAAACTTCCGATTTCCTCGTTCAGCCATGTGGCAAAACTTATGACCTGCGTTAAATAATTGGGAAATAGCTACCACATGGGACAAGTTTAAGGTTCTCATCTTTCATACCAATCAGCTATTCAAGGCAGAGGAAACAAATGCAAGACAAGTTTAAGGTTCTCACATTTTACACCCAAAAACAGAGTTCTTTGCTTGACTATTATCGTGTCAAACATCCATCAGGTCAAGAAATTCACATATCATGGGCTACTCATCCCTAGACAACAATTGGATGAAAAGAAGTTTGTTCCAATTACTTGATGCATAACCCAAAACAGTTCAATGCTAAAGGATGCCCTTTGGATTCATATTCACTTCTTGAAAACAAAAACACCAGCTGCAGTGAACCTTTCCTAATCATAACATTCAGGAAAACTAAAATTCATAGGAGTAACTAGCACATGGAATCTAAACAAAGTCAATGAGCCCACGGTTTTTTTTTATATAAAAAAAAAAAAAAAGGCAGGCACTTTCTTCCCAGGTGTGTGTTGCACGTATACCAAATTTTAAATCTCAAAAGCTTATTGGCACTTGGCCAGATATTGGTACTATGGACCTCCAAGTTGTTGAGAAGATCAAAATTTTTACAGCCAACATTTCTTGGCTGGCTTACCATTCCTGGCATGTTTCACCCAATCACAAAGTAAAGAGACTTCCCCTAGCACCTAGGATTTCAAAACCACCAGCTCAAACAGGAAAACATCATCTATGATTGGAAAGTTCACATTGTTCTGTTCCCCAACGTTGAACCTATAGCACAGGGACTCTGTTGCTCTGATCCTCAAGTTATAAAGTTAAAATGAACCAAAGTAATTAAGCAAGCATAAAATTATGAATGCAAATACTGTCATTTCCGTCAGGTGAATTTGAGGGTAGAAAGAATCACAGAAGTGACATTTTGCTGCCGGTGGTTGAAGTGGAATTCAAAAATTACTCAAGAATCCATCCATATCCAGGCAAATATTGTGGGATAGACTTCTTTCCTTTCTTCAATTCCCTATGGTGTACACATTTGGTGTGAGTTTCAAAAATATTGGATGAATCTTTTTTTCTGATCTATCTCTGTAATTGGTCTCGTGGACGATGTCTTGTTCCCATATGTGTATTTTCTTCACTTCTGTGATTAACAATTTTTCTTTTATATGCGAAACACTGAGCAGTAATTTACCTGCTTGAGATTATAAACTCAAACCTAACAAATTGCTTTGAAGCGTTTGAAAAAATGCTTCTTAACAGAGCAACTGTCCATCAACCTATAATAGAAACACGAAAGGCAAATGCCTGCATGCATGTACCTATGCTATAAAATCATTAAGAAAATAAGGCAATCCAATAAAATTGATCATGGATCAGCCCAAAAGGTGCTTTTGGTTGTTTTGATGGACCACAGTATTTGGCAACCTTTTTCCACTCTTAAATCACTTCAAAACAAGACAGGGCTTGTTAGATTCAAATATCCCTAGTGTTTCACTATTATCCACCACTAAATCAGAGTGTAGCCTCACCAAAGTGTGGTATCTAGTGTTTTCAGAGAACCATCAACATGTATACCTAATGCAAAAGCAAGACTGATCTAGTGTCAAAGAGGTTCAAATAAAAGGGTACCCAATTAGATGAAGCTCATGAGGAAAAAATACAACTCAATACCAACAATAAAAGCAAGACTTATTGAAGACATTTACACAAAGATAGCTGAAGGTAGCTCTTGGCGAGACAACAGGGAAGGAAGTCATTCTCCGTTGCAGCATCTTTGCATCCACCATACATAGATCAAGCAGCAGTAATGCCAGAGTTTTAGCTAGCATGTCTCTAACAAAGCTATTGACAAGGCCCGTGTTAAAGGAAGTCTTATAACTGTCTTTTAAATATTTCACTATCCTGCAATTTACTGAGACATCCGGTATATAACTAAATGAGTTCACAGCTCTTGAATGGGTAGGCTAACAGAAGGGGACCAGAATCAAATTGCAGCACAAGAAAAAATCAGAGCAAAATTTGAAGGATCATAAAAGGTGCAATGATAACATGATATTCAAACAGAGCTTTGTCAAAGTTTACAAAGGTGTGCATTTTGAAATAATATCAGAATATATTTTTGGCACATCCGAATCTCAACAAGACTTGGCTACTGTTCTTGCCAAGGCAACATTGTACTATGAAGTTAAGATGATCTCTTTCAACAAGAAAAAGGAATCATGGAATATGAATATGACATTCAGCATAAAGAAAAACATCTTAATGGGTATTTGAAAGATCATATTATCACACTAATGTCTATAATTTATTCCTTCACAGAAATCCAGAAATCAATCATAAACAGCAACATTGCTTATTTACATGCTCCAATATATATATATATATAAACAAATTTAGAAAAAGAAAGGTTAACAATAAAAAGGTTTATAAAACACTAACCACTCGAAGATGAGCCTGATTCACTATTGGAGGTACTTGGACTGCTATATTTACTGTTCTTATTGGCTGCTTCTTTTTCTATCTTTACTGGAGGGTAACTAGAAATAGGAGGATCATTTCCACCAACAATATCTATATCTTCTTCAACAGTATCATTGCCTAAAAAACAAGATTAATGAGTATTCAACCAGCAACAAATTTACCATGCATAATGCACATATGCCGCTTAGTATCTGAAGATGCACGAAAGTAGAATAAAAAATTTTACCTTTGCATGGTTGCAATGATGAATTACTAATCCCTGGCTCATTAATAATCTGAATCAAAAACACCATCGTGCATCAGATTTTTATTAAATGTTTTCAGGAAAAAAGAAAAAAGAAAACATCACAGCAAATGCAGACAAACATATGAGAGAAATAGGGGTACCTCCATTTCACATGGTTCAGCTTTTGATTGGTTTTTCTGCTTCTCCAGCAGATAATTATCTAAGAGTCTCCGTAAGTTGAACAATGTATCATCACCGAGAGCATCGATATCAATCTCAATCTCATCCTCGCCAGTCTGGCCAGCATTACCACTATGCTCTTTTAGGAATTCAATAATGCTTTCAGGCAATTCACCCAGCAATGCCTCCAACTCTGTGCTCAACTTCTGCTTCTCCTCATTAGTCATGACCCGCCTGACAGTTTCTGTCTTGACCTTATTGTCACTCGGTGTAATTTTCTTCTTTTTCAAAGGTGGAATACTAGTTGTTTCCATCTCTGTACACACGTCAGCTCTTGATGGCTTTGATTCCACATCAGTGGTAACAGGAAGCTTTTTCTCTATAACTTTCCATCTAACTTCAAAGTATTTACTGAGGGTCTCGGCCATGAAATGGACATCATTTCCAGGCGGGTTATACTTCATTGCATTTGAGAAAGTAAGTCGCACATCTGCAGCAAATCCCAATGGACTCGAATATTCACCAGAAACAATCTTGCTCTTTACTGTACCCAAATCCATAGGATGTTTAATGACAGTAAAATAATCAGGTATGTTCATTTTCACCACATCAACAGGAGTGTTGAAAATCCAGCCGAACTGATGTGCCATCAAACGATTTAGTAATGTCTCGCACTGTTTCAACAACATAGCAGTCGAAGTACCCAGTGGAGCAGCTGACTTCACTGGCTCAAATCGTCCTGATACACCCTTTTTGTTCGAGCCCCAGGTCGACCCGGAGGAGCCTGTTTCTTACTCTGTGGAGCTGATACTTCAAATGACCTATGGACACCTTCTAGTGGAGGCCTCTTTTGGCCATCACTGCAACTCCGAATATCACTAGAAGGCGATAATAAAACTGTATTTGAACTCAAAGAGGCCACTTTCCTCCTAAGGATTCTGACTTGTTCAAGTTCCCTTTTCAACCTCATTTCCAAATCCTTCCTCTCTGGCCTTGACATCTTTGACAATGACAAGACTTGTGATGGTACACCAAAAGTATCATAACCATCCACATTCAAACTAATGCATTTCCTCTTGGGAGCACAGGAATCTTCCGATGCTGTCATCTCAGTGTCAACACGTCCAGAGCTCCTAAATCCTTCTGATTCAGCCATGGTCTCAACAGCATGTCGATAGTCTGGAACAAAACCAGAGGAGTGCCCTTTAGAGAACTTCCTTGATTTCCCCATTGGTTGTGAAAGCCAACACTTTTTAGATTCCTTCTGTCCAATAAACTCTATAGGAACAGTCGGTGCCATAAGATTAACTTCCAATAACTGCACATGTCATCAACTTAAACTGTTTAACTTCTTATTTTTCCTCTGACTTCAATTTCAAAAAAATTCATGCCAATGATCCACTTCCTCTACCATACACATTTATTCAGTTTCTTTAAACTTCAACGAATCCGGTTTAATAAATAAATCAATAATTACTCTTTTTTATGTCCTTTTCTCGCAATTGCACTGAAAGTTTCAAAATTTTCACTACACTTTACAATAGTCGTCCTTTATTTATGAGCAGCAAAAACAGATCATCATCAAATTACACACTAATTGAATGTGTCCCTAAACCCAAATTCATCAGAATCAAATCTTCAACAAACGAGCATCAAAACCAAGACTTCACTGATCTGATTCAACCCTCCAAAAACCCAAAAACAGAGTTTAAACAAAAAAAAAAAAGAACCTAAAAACCAAATCTTATTCTCTGTCTCTCTCTCTCTCCCTCGCTCAAAAATTCAAACAAAAAGAGAATTTAAGAAATTAAAGAGCTTTATTTGGAAAACAGAACAAAATACTCACTAAAAAAAAAAAACCTAATAAGCTCCTTTCAGCAAAAACCCCCAGGAAATCGGAAACCCTAGATGGATCGAAATCGAAGCTAGAAATAAACGCATCGACACGAACACAATGTGACCGACATACATACATAAACCCTAGAGAGAGAGAGAAATCAAGGCTTATTAATCAAACCAATTCAAAACCTGGATCTCCCGCTTTCGCCTTGGATTCCAACAAACCCTAGAGAGAAAACCCTTTCTCTTCGCGATTGAGACAGAGAGAGACAGAAAGGGAGAAACGAGAGAGAGAGAGAGAGAGCTTCGCGAAGCGTGGGATTTAATGGGCTAGCTTGGTCCTCTTTTTAAAGGCCCAGTTCAGCCTTATTTGCCCGCCGCCATTAATGCAATCCTCACCGTTTAATTATTCGCTCGGTTAAATCTAATGGCTAATGGTTAATCAATTTTTATACCACCGTCAATTCGAGATCTAACGGCTCTGATTTACTTTCAGCCGTTTCTGCGTAGATTGTGTTGGATTTTTTTATAAAATCGAGCTTCTAGACTCTACTTTTTTTTTTTTCAAAATCTCTATTACTGTTGATACAAAAACACGCGCACCGAATAAAATACTCGCAGTAATTCGTTAATCCGAAAACGTTTACAGTCAGAGGTACCCGTGTAATGTTACTGTTGGAGCGTGTTCATCATAGTGACGTAAGGATCGTGGTTGGTGTTGGAGAGCTAAGGTTTATCTAGGGTTGGTGGACACGTGTTTATTTTTAACTATTTTACCGCCATGTGACGCGGCAAGTGTGGGCTGGTGTTTCGTTTCCCCCACGTGCTTGATTTTGTTTGATTTTTAGCTTGCTCAGCTTTGGACAAATCTTCTGGTCACTTTGACTTTGTCACTCTCTCTTATTTACTGTGGTGGAATTTTTGGCCAAGGGTGGTGTCTGGTAAAAATGGTTTATAAAATAATTGGAAATAAATTTTTCAGCAACAAAAGAAAGTACGATGGTGGTAAAAAAGTGTGATGTCGGGATCTTGAAATTTTAGCAGTCAAGTTTTCGGCTGCGTTAAAACTGTTACTTTGGATAAGGGAACTTTCAGATTGGTTCCTAGTTTTTCACTTGTACTGCTACTAATTTGATATTTGTACTGTATTACGATCTAGATAAAATAAAATCATTTCAGTGTCATATTTCATATTATATTATGAGTATATTAAAATAAATCGAACCAAAAGTAAAAAAATTAATAATTTTTAATTAAAATGTTTTTTAATTGAATCAAAATAAAAAAATTTAATAATTTTTAATCAAAATTTTGTATTTAATTGATTTTTCATTATATTTGTCATAAATTTTCAATTTAAAAAAATGATTTTTTTTGTATGTATTAATTCTTAAAAAAATATATAATAATTCAAATCAAAATTAAAAAAATCTTAATATTTTTTTCCATGCGGTTGTATAAAAAAATAATTTTTTTATTCTTTTTTAATGTTGAAGAGAATTCTATTTTTTGGAAGTATATATATATATATATATATATATATATATATATATATATATATATATATATATATATATATATATAATAAAAATTATTATAAAATTGATTTCAATAAATTTTGATTAAAAAAAAAAGCAAATAGCACATATAATGATGTAAAACCAATTTTTTAATTGATTGTTTTAAAAATAACTTTTTCTTTTAATTTGAGATAAAATATTTGAAATACAATTCTAATTTTTATATTATATATATGTGAGTAACACTAAATTTATCAACCAAATTTTTATTTTCACCACTTTTTTCGGATAATTACGAATACATCTTTCACCAATTAACAATTAATATTATATAACGGATATCGATGAAGGATGCATTGATAATTTTCTTTTAAAAAAAATGGTAGGAATAAGAGAGATAGAGAGAGAGAGAGTTATTCTCACTTAAAAATTATAAAAATTTATCATATAAATTATATTAATGGATTTAAAAAAAATCTCATTCTAAAATTTTATTTAAAAATCCATATATAAAGAAAAATAAATCATATTTGCTACCAAATAAAATTATAAAAAAAAATTAAAAATTAATTGGATAGGTTCATAAAAATTGACAAATCAAAGAAATCATCTTAAAATCTAAAATAAAAAAAAAAAAAAAAGTCATCCAAATAAATGACAAATTAAAGAAATCATATTTCTTCATCATCGGGTTGTATGAAAACCTAAAAACTAACAATTATTTTTCCATACAATAATAATAAAAAATTATCCTTTTTTTCAATCACTAGAAGAGAAGATACACAACAAGCTAGTAGGATGGAAGGGTAAACTTTTATCCATGGAAGGTAAGCTCACATTGATACAGTCGGTGTTGTCCTTTCTTCTTGTGTATACCATGGCAGTCATACCCATTTCAAAGAGGACAGTGAAGCACATTAATAGTTGTATTGCTAATATCTTCCGAAATCATAAGGAGGAAGGGCGACATCATTAGATTAGTTGAGAAAAAAATACCAAAACCTTATTCAGATGGGGACTTAGGATAAGGAACTTGTAGGAGGTGATGACTTCTATAAAAGGTAAACTAGCTTGGGCCTACCTACAAGGTGCTTCTTTATGGGCACAATTTGTGGTCTCTAAGTATGGCACCCATAGCTCTCTGAATATAAATGGGAATAAAGGTTCATTGGTCTAGAGGAGCTTACTGCCACGTATCCTTCTCATCAAGGAAAGGTCAAAATGGACAGTAGGTAAGGGAAGTATCTCATTGGAAGTATGGAGTTCGGGCAACTTAAGCTCCTTCACAAAGCTTTTAATGAAAGAGATACTGCAGAGTGAAACAACTATGGCATCACTCCCTCCATAATTCTTTGTGCTCTAAGTGCTGTTAGTTTATCACCTGATGAACCAGACAAGCTTGTCTTCACACAAATGACTACAGGTCTATTCAGTACTTCAACATATTGCCAACAGTTGAGGACTCCAGGATCTCAATTTGAGTGGTGGAAATGGTTTTGGAATAGGTGGATTCCTAGTAAAATAATTATCCTATCCTGGAAAATTATCAACAATGGCATTGCTGTGGATTGGAACATCCAGCGTTATGGTATACAATTGCCCTCCCACTGTCACTGCTGTAAACATCCAACAGTAAAAACGATGGAACACCTGTTCCTTCATAAGGAGATCACTGCAACTACTTGGAATTACTTTGGCCCTATACTCATTGTTCCAGTGGTATAGAGTAGCATGCAATCCTTAGTTAGAAAGTGGCTTCACAATAATAAGCCCACTAATAAAAACTCTTTCTGCAAGATGGTGGAGGGAGCTTGGAAAGCATGCAACAAAGCTTTCTTTAATGGGGTAAAGATGTCTGCAGCAGTAATCATCTTCAAGGTGAAGAGGTGGATATTTGATATTCAGTCTATGTTCACTCCTAGGTTTTGGCTATCATGATGTTCTTTGTATCCAAGCTTTATATGTTCCTCTACTCTCACTAACGATGCCAAGAGGTAAGTGGATTGTTTGGTCTCTTCCACCTACGCAAATGTTGAAACTAAATTATGACGGGTCGACAAAGAAAGGAATGTGCACTAAAGGAGGGGTAGTGAGGGATGGGAACGATAAGTTTATTTTCGCCTTCTCTTCATACTATGGAGATGGTTCAAATAACAAAAAAGAGATTGGTGTAGTACTGGAGGGAATTGAGTTATTCACACTACAACAAAAATAAGTTTTAGCAACGGATATTTAGCGACGGTCAACAAACCATCGCTAAATACCTAAATTAGCAACAATTTTCCACACTTTAGCAACGGTCTAAAAAATAGTTACAAAAATTAAATTTTGCGACGGTTTTTAGCAACGGTCCACCAATTCGTTGCTACTTTTATTGGCTAACCATTTTAGCAACGGTCTAAACCGTTGCTAAACCGTTGGTACATTTAGCAACGGTTTAGCCCGTTGCTAAAACCATTGGTAAATGTTATTTAATATTTTTTCAGCGGTTTTATAAAAAAAACCCTAAATAAAAAATATTTTTAGCGACGGTCTATTCCATTACCAAAAGGAAAATTAGCAACGGTTTGGTGTTATTAAACCGTTGCCAAAATATTCCTTTTAGCAACGATCACGGACCATTGCTAAACCGTCGCCAAATCAAACCGGAAACAGTTTAGCGACGGTCTTGGACCGTCGCTACCCCCGTTGGTAATTTGTTTAACGGTTGTAAAATAACCGTTGCAACGTTAAATTAGCTACGATCCCGCACCGTCGCTAAATAGTTGCTAAAAGTAACCGTTGGTAGGAAACGGTCAAATTAAATTTCGAATTTACTTTTAGCGATGGAGACCGTCGCTAAAAACTTTACCCTTCTATAAATAACAGTCGATCGGAATCTATCATTTTTTATTTTCTTCTCCTCCGACAGCGAATCTCTCGCCTTTTTCGTCTCCAATCCTTTGATCTCTCTCGTCAAAGCTATTGTTTCCTTAAAATCTACATATTTCTTCCCTCTTTTCCTCCTCCTTTCAAGTTTTCTCTCTTCCGTTGAAGTTGCCGTTTTTCGACGACCATATTCCGACGAGGCTTTTTTTTTCGACGGTTTCTCCCACTCTTTCTCTTGGTGACGAGTCCACCTAAATCTAAACCATCCTTTCAATTATTAATTTTTTCAATTATTTATTTATGTCAAATAATTAGATTTTATTTTAATTACTTATTATTGCTAGTTTAATTATTGAATTTTTTGTTTATTGCATGTGTTTTTTTAATTTGATTATTTAATTAAAATTTATTTTGTGTGTTATTTTAATGTAAATTGTGAGAGTTAATTGAAATATTTAATTGTTAATTGTTATGTTAATGTTGTTGTTAATTATTTATTCGTTGAATATTATTGTTAACTTTTAATTTTGTGTTATTTTTTTAAATTGTTGATTAAATTAATTTGATTATTAATTGTTAATTTACTTACTTTAATTTATTGTTAAATTTTTTTGTTAGAAAATATAATTGTTATATTTTATTTTATGTTGTTATTTAAATTGTTATTGTTATTGTTATTAGTGTAGCTAATAATTGTTAATTTACTTAAGTAATTCACAATTTATTGAATACATTATTAATTTCCGTAATTCCTAGTTCATTAAGTTAAAGCGTAAGGCTAGTACAAAATAAATCAAAACAATTTTCTAAAATTATTTTTAAATAAATAAAAAATAAATTTATTAGAAATATTTGTAATTATAATTAGGAATTAAATAAATAATTAATTTGTATTTAAAAATTTTCTTAAAAAAATTTTAAATAGATAAAAAATAAAATTATTAGAAAAATTTGTAATTGTTAGTATACTAAATAAATAATTAAGTTGTATTTAAAAAATTTTCTTAAAACATTTTTAAATAGATAAAAAATAAAATTATAGGAAAAATTTGTAATTGTTAGTAATTAAATAAATAATTAAGAGTTATTTAAAAAATTTTCTTAAAAAAATTTTAGATAGATAAAAAATAAAATTATAGGAAATATTTGTAATTGTTAGTAATTAAATAAATAATTAAGTTGTATTTAAAAAATTTTCTTAAAAAAATTTTAAATAGATAAAAAATAAAATTATAGGAAAAATTTGTACTTGTTAGTAATTAAATAAATAATTAAGTTGTATTTAAAAATTTTTCTTAAAAAAATTTTAAATAGATAAAAAATAAAATTATTAGAAAAATTTGTAATTGTTAGTAATTAAATAAATAATTAAGTTGTATTTAAAAAATTTTCTTAAAAAAATTTTAAATAGATAAAAAATAAAATTATAGGAAAAATTTGTAATTGTTAGTAATTAAATAAATAATTAAGTTGTATTTAAAAAATTTTCTTAAAAAAATTTTAAATAGATAAAAAAATAAAATTATTAGAAAAATTTGTAATTGTTAGTAATTAAATAAATAATTAAGTTGTATTTAAAAATGTTTCTTAAAAAAATTTAAATAGATAAAAAATAAAATTATTAGAAAAATTTGTAATTGTTAGTAATTAAATAAATAATTAAGTTGTATTTAAAAAATTTTCTTAAAAAAATTTTAGATAGATAAAAAATAAAATTATAGGAAATATTTGTAATTGTTAGTAATTAAATAAATAATTAAGTTGTATTTAAAAACTTTTCTAAAACAAAATTTAGATAGATAAAAAATAAAATTATAGGAAATATTTGTCATTGTTAGTAATTAAATAAATAAATAAGTTGTATTTAAAAATTCTTCTTAAAAAAATTTTAAATAGATAAAAAATAAAATTATAGGAAATATTTGTAATTGTTAGTAATTAAATAAATAATTAAGTTGTATTTAAAAAATTTTGTTAAAAAAATTTTAAATAGATAAAAAATAAAATTATTAGAAAAATTTGTAATTGTTAGTAATTAAATAAATAATTAAGTTGCATTTAACATTTTTTTCTAAACTTAGGTTGTTTATATATTTAGAAAATAACTTGTGTGTAACAAAAAAAGATTTTAGATTCAGTAATAAAAGTAATTTAAGTAATTACATAAACAATTAATACGATTACTTTATAACTATTTTGTTTAAAATGAATTTGGATCGCTCTTGGATTGACTTTAGATTAAGCTGGTGGATTATTAAATGAGCGTTTTGTAAAAGGGGTTAATGAATTTATTAACTTTGCGGTTAGTCATCCACGATGCATAGATGGAAATAAGATACGATGTCCATGTAAACAAAAAAAATGTCAAAATCGTAGTTATGAAAACCACGATACCGTTAAGTATCATTTGCTTATATATGGGTTTGTGTCCGGGTATTATGTGTGGAGACGTCATGGAGAGAATGATTTAGCAATTAATGTCAATTCGTTTAATAATATTGAACAAGAACAAATATGTGATGATTGTCAAGTTAATCGATACCACACAATGGTGATGGATGCGAGTTGGTCCATCTTTTAATCCGTCTAACACGGATGAAGACCCAAACCCTTACGCACAAGCATTTTATGATTTATTAGATGCATCGAATAGAGAAATATGGATCGGGTCGAGAAAACCATTCACGAGTTATCCGCAATGTCTCGTTTGTTGCATCTCAAGTCCGAGCATCATTTTTCGGAGAGGTGTTACGACGATTTATGTCAACTTATGAAAGAGTTTATGCCTCCCGATAACTATATGCCGGAAGACTTTTATAGTACAAAAAAATGATATAAATGATGGGTTTGCCGTAGAAAAGATCCACTATTGCATTAGTGGTTGCATGATTTATTGGGGTCGGGACGGCCGAGAGAATCTCTTGTAAAATATGTGATCATCCTCGATATCAAAATCTTACGCGGGGTTCGATTAGACAAACATTTGTCCCATATAAAAAAATGTATTATTTTCCGATAACCTCACGATTACAAAGGATGTATGCATCAAATGCCACCGCTAATGATATGACATAGCATGCGCGACATGTGTGTGAGCCCAACGTCATGCGTCATTGTTCGGACTCCTTCGCATGGCAACATTTTGACCAAACACATCCTTCTTTTGCATCGAAATTAGGAATATTAGATTAGGTGTTTGCATCGATGGGTTTCAACCGTTTGGTAAGTCCGGACAATAATATTCTTCGTGACTCCGTCATTGTAACGCCATACAATTTGCCACCATGGAAATATATGAAAGAAGAATATATGTTCTTAATCGTTATTGTCCCCGGTCCTAAGAACCCTAAAATCAATTTAGACGTATACTTACAACCCTTAATTAAAGAGTTGATAGAATTATGGAAAGTAGGTGCTCTTACTTATGATGTGTCATGTAAAGATAATTTTCAAATGAGAGTCGATGTCATGTGGACAATTAGTGACTTTCCCGCATATTCAATGTTATCCGGTTGGAGTACTGCGGGTAAGACAAGCATGTCCGTATTGTATGGAAAATTCGATGCTTTCGCCCTTCGAAACGGGAGGAAAACTTCATGGTTTGATTGCCATCGAAAGTTTCTATCACAACGCCATCCGTTCGGGCGAAATAGGACTATGTTCAAGCAAAATTCAGTTGTTACGAGACATTGCTCCATCGATAAAGTCCGGAATTGAAATTTTACAAGAATTAAACAATTGGGGGTTACTGAAAGTAATGGAAGAGGGATCCGATGAGTATAATAATAATATTTCTAAATATTATGGTTGAAAAAAACGTAGTATATTTTGGGACCTACCTTATTGGAGTTCTAATCTAATACGTCATAATTTAAATGTCATGCACATTGAAAAAAATATCTTCAACAATGTGTTTAATACAATTATGAATGTCCCGGGAAAAACAAAAGACAATGCAAATTCAAGAGAAGACTTAAAGCTATATTGTCGACGGCCCGAATTAGAAATAGATGAAAACTCTAGAAAATACCCAAAACCACTGTTATACTCTAGACAAACAACAAAAAATACAATTACTTGAATGGATTAAACAACTTAAGTTTCCGGACGGATACGTCTCAAACTTGGCAAGGTGTGTGGATATGAATAACCTCGGATTACGTGGCATGAAAAGTTATGATTGTCATGTATTTATGCAAAGGCTAATACCTATTGCATTTCATGATATGTTACCAACAAATGTATGGCAATCACTCACCGAGCTTAGCTTATTCTTTAAGGAAATAACATCTACTGTGATTAAGGTTGAAGATATGATTTGTCTTGAGGAAAATATACCAATAATCTTGTGCAAATTAGAGCATATTTTCCCACCAAGTTTTTTCGACTCAATGGAGCATCTTCCCATACACGTGGCATATGAAGCAAAAATAGCTGGACCTATACAATATCGATGGATGTATCCATTTGAAAGGTACAAATTAATGATTTTAGTAGACATACGTAAGTTTATAACTCTGTCAAATATTGATTAAGTCTAATGAACTCACAATATTATTGTAGGTACCTTCGGAAATTAAAAAATAATGTTAAGAACAAAGCCGAGTCGAAGGGTCAATATGTAATGCATATTTAGTTGAGGAAGCTTCAATGTTCGTTCATATTACTTCGAGCCTCATGTACATACTAGGCATCGAAAAATGCCTAGAAACTTTGATCGTGATCGAGAACCGAATGAAAATATTGAAGGCATGTTAGCAATATTCATTCCTAAGGGTAGACCTCTTGGTCGAGCACGATCAGATATCCCGACGGATCAAGAAAAGAATGCGAGTGCACACTTACATTCTATTGAACCGTGATGAGGTGACACCGTATACGGAGTAAGTTTTATTACTATCAAATATTATTACTATACATTTATTCATTAACAACCATTCAATTTAAGAACATATAATAACAATATTTTTATCGTCGGATATTTTATCGATCAACTTTATGAAAGTGACCCCGACATATCGAAAAGCGAGGTTGATTTTCAACTTCAAAACCAATTTGCATCATGGTTTCATCGATATGTGAGTATTCATGCTTGTCAAGATTGTTATTAAATATTCATAAATTTATTTTATCAAATTTTATTATTACATTACCTTATAAGTAACTCGGTCCTTATATACGAGCAAGCCGAGCACAACCCAAAACTATAACAGATCATTATATTAAAGATTTGTCCAAAGGACCATTATGAACTGCAAAGTCGTATGCGGGGTACATTATAAATGGATATAAGTTTCATACCGATGTTGGTGATTCGGAGAGAGCATCAATGTGTAGTGGAGTGTGTGTTAAAGGAGTTAACTACGGTGAGGTAGAAAATGACTACTACGGTAGGTTGATTGACATACTCGAACTTGAGTATCCAGCCTTACCAATAAAGAAAACGAGTTTTGTTCAAATGTGATTGGTATGATACAATACACGGTACCGATACACAAGTTTATGATCATTATGGACTAGTTGAGGTACATAGTCGTAGGTATTCAAATAGATCCGATCCATTCATACTAGGATCACAAGCACATCGAGTGTATTATGTAACATATCCTACATGTAGACGCATACGACGAGAGTGGTTGGCGGTATGTAAGGTTAAACCAAGGCCTACGGTTGATGTGCCGTAAATGTCTATTACCGTCGATCAAACCAATATCGAACCCTTTCAAGAAAATGAAATAGAAGGTCAACACAATGTCATGCACATTGATGATGATGAAGGTCGGTCATTGATTGATCCTACCGGAGCATTATTAGAATTGGACGGTGATGAAATAGATATTCGGAATGAATCGGAGTTAGAAACCGATGTTGAAGAAGACTTAGATGAAGAATGTGATAATGATTATAATGATAGTGATTAGAGATAATATGATATATCCCATTGGATTATGTTATATTGTATTTTTTATTCAATTCATAAATTATGCACTTGGATTTTATGTAATTGTTGTTCGAATTTAAAGATTTAGGCAACCTTGTCCTTCAAGAATGTTGGGATAGGCTAGTTTTGTCCCCCAAGTGTAATTTTTCAAACTATTTTAATAAATCTCCAGTGGTACCGTCCTCGTTCTATCACAATTTTAGGAAAAAATTAGGTTTATTCGTACGTTTACTTACATAGTTAACATATAATTTTTAAAGGTAAGATTTAATTAAATAAATGTTTATGATTTATTGTTATTTAGTATAAATCAATTAGTTCATATTAATTTGAATGTTATATGTAAGTATATATGCATTATATAATTCATATGTTATTTAACAATTATTGACTTTAATAATGAATATGTACGTAGGTCATAATGACTCGAGGTAGGGGTCGTGGTTCGGATACTAATCGATCCGACGGTGATCGTGGACGTCGTAGACACCCTTCTTATTTCGCTCACGGTCGGATGGATCCCCCACCGGACATGCCTCCGTATCACTCTTCCGGTGGCCCCTCCACATCCCGTTCCATGCTCGTCGAGTCTCGGCCGCGGCCTTTTGAACCTCCACGTCAACCTCCCTCATATTTTTCGTCATCATCGTCGGTGCCTTTGTCATCACATCGGGACGACCGTTCCGTTCCTCAACACGTTCCACCCCATAATGTCCTGCGTCAATCGGCTTCGAGCCAATAACATCCGCGGTTGACCATCGAGTACGGGTCATTGTTGTTGGGCGCAATGAGTATAGTTTATGCTTCATTTAATTAAAATTTTTTTGGTTACCATTATTATCTACTCGTTATTTATGAATTTAATTAATGTTTATTTTTTTGTAGGTTGTATCCTTTTGATGTTTGCTCTCGCTCGATCATTAAGACATTCCAAGAGTACGTTCATTCTTCGGGATGGATGTGGAAAAAAATGAGTCCGGAGACAAAAGATTTTTACCGGGAAAAAATTAAGGTTCTAATTTCTAAATTTTATTTGATTAATTATATTATTTAATATTTAATTAAATTGTATAAAATAATATGAAAGTAAAGCTAGTAGTGTATATTTTTTTTGGCGTAAATCATTTAAGTGGGATGATGATTTGAACGAGAGCATAGTTAAGAAAGCATGGAAAAGTCTCGCACGGAAGCGATATTCGACTTCCTTTGTTGTCTAAGGAAAAACCGAAGCCGGCATATATCTCACAGAAATATGGGATGCATGGACTACGGAATGGACGAAACCCGAGGCCGTTGCTTGATCCGAGATGGTAGCACGGAACCGTAGGAGTGAGACCGGTGGAGTCGGAGCCGGTCCTTCTAGACATACGGGGGATCAATCAGCCATAGAGAGCACGCCATATGCATGATAAAAAAAAATTATTTAATTTATTTATAATTTTTTTAAAAAATAATACCCAAAATAATTAATTCAACATCCGACTATATTTAATACATTTACGTTTATTTATATATGTTTTCGGCGTAATGTGTTGGGTCTTGAACCCGATCCTCACAAGGTTTTCTTGAGGACTCATCGGAGAAAGGTTAATGATCGGTTAGTCTTTGTTGATCAACGGTCGAGGGTTATCGGAGTAAGTGATAAATTTGACATATTATTTAATATCTCGTTAGTTAATAACGTTATTTGACAACCGTATTTGATATGACGTGTTTCATAATTATACAAGAGACCGTACAAAGATTAATTAATGAGGAAGAGGTTGCTAGCCGACGATCGGGAGGGACTCGAAGCGATCGTACCCGACATTAATGACATCTTTCAAAGGGCCGTTGGTGGAAGAGATAGCGAGGAGGAAAAGGATGTACGGACTCGGCTCACATGCATCTCACTATTATTCAAATGTAAATGCGAGCTCATCTTCTCGCTACTTCCGCATTCAATACGATTGACGAGGCACGATTGAAGGAAATTCAAGAGTAAACATCCGCAAACATGACGCACATCCACAACTTAGAGGGTACCGTGAGTAGCTTACATGGCCAAGTGGCATCGTTGTTGGATACCACGATTGAGTTGAGAAACAATAGTCGAGAGTAGTTTACAATGATGTCACGGATGCGACGGATGTTCATGTGGCATTTTGAGCGTGGTGGTAGTTCATCCGTCGTTCTCGAGACCGACAACGACTCGACCCGGCCTCCGGACGACTCCACCCAACCTCCGATCGATCCTAGACATTAACTTATTTTAGATTTTATGTTTTCTTGTATTAATCATGAATCGATGTACTTGTTTTTTATTTAACAATAATGTAATTGTTTAACGACGTTTTAATACATTTTGAATAATAAAAATTTACGTTTATGATATTTTATGAGATTTTTGCCATTTTAAAATTATTACTTTGACCTCATTTTATTATTATTTTAAAT
Organism: Dovyalis caffra; assembly: GCA_963924115.1. Classification (NCBI taxonomy): domain Eukaryota; kingdom Viridiplantae; phylum Streptophyta; class Magnoliopsida; order Malpighiales; family Salicaceae; genus Dovyalis; species Dovyalis caffra. The sequence goes on from CAWUPB010001009.1 coordinate 1,663,130, forward strand.
AAATTTATTTTTTCAATTAGCGACGGTCTTAGAAACGGTCTAGACCGTTGCTAATCGGTCGCTATTTAGCAACGGTCAAGGCACGTTGCTAATCCGTCGCTATTTAGCAATGGTCATACCAAGGGTTTATGGAACCGTCGCTAATGTCCTAACTGTTTACATCGATATTTAGCGACGGAATAGCAACGTTTTAGACCGTCGCTAATTTCGCAACGGTCTAAATCGTCGCTAAAAAACACCGATGAGGTTTTTAGCGACGGTACTTGACCATCGCAAAACCGTTGCTAAAACGTTTTAGCAATGCGTTTTTTATTTAGCAACGGTTTTGCCGTCGCTAAATCCCATTTATCCGGTAGTGTCGGGAGATATAACTTAATCATTCATTATGTTGAGTTGGATTCAAAACTTGTGGTCGATGTTATCAATAGAATATCTATAGTAACTTAGCCATTAACATAATTGCTATGGAAATGTAAACGAGATGATGGGATGTTCTAAACTTATACATACATACAGGGAAGGCAACTTCATGGTTGATAGACTAGCAAATCATGCTTATATCCATGGAAACTATCACGGGGTGACATTAGTGGCGAGGGTGACGAATTTGGGTAAAAATGAGAAACTGGGCAAAAATGACCGTAGTCGCCACCTAGTATTATGGTCACTAGAAAACCCTACGACTCGTTTATTTAGAGTTCTAGATAAAGAGCTTATTACGTACGTAAAAAATTAAAAATAACCTACCCCGTCTTGCCTAAGGTAAGTCTGCATTGCAGATCACATTGATTTGATTCTTGATTTTTTTATGATGAAAGACTATGCTTATTTTTGTTTGCCCCCTAGTCGAGTGATTCGGGACTTGACCAACCGGAGGCTTTATCCTCACTCTACAACAGATGGCCCAAAAAGGTAATAAATGTAAAAAGCAACAACACATGATGACGAAGCTCAAAACAAGCAAATAGGTGAAAAAACAAAATAGGCGAGTCAACACAATAAAATAAAAAACAAAATAAAATAAAAATAGGCAATTAGGCAAAATAATAAATTTGACAAGTGGATAAAATTGATGGATAGGCAAAAGTAGATGGGTTTGGCAAAATAGGCAAGTAATGACAAAACTAAGAACAACCAACGATTAAACAAAAATAGGGCAAAAATGGGCAAAGATCAACAATCGGGTAAAAATAGGCTAAAATAGGCAAAAACGATCTAAAATCGACCATCCAAGAAAAAATAGAATAAAATAAGCAATTTAGGTAAAAAAAAAAAAAAAAAGCAAAAATCAACAATTAGGCAAGCATAAGGCAAAAATTGGCAATTTAGGCAAGAAATCGGCAAAAATAGACAATTTAGGCGCACATAAACAAAAGTCAACAATTTGGAAAAAAAAAGGTAAAATTTGACAAGTTAGGCAAAGATAGGTGAAAATCGGCAATTTAGACAATAATGGGCAAAAATCGATAATTTAGACAAAACAAAGTAAAAATCGACAATATAGGCAATCATAGGCAAAAATCAACAATTTAGGCAAAAATAAGTGAAAATCGAAAATTTAGTCAATCATAGATAAAAATCGACAACTTTGGCAAATATAGGCAAAAATCGACGAAAATCGACAATCGGACTAAAATCAATGAAATGAACAAAAATCGACAAAATTAGTTATCTTGACATACATAATTGATTATGTTTGACAAAAACACATTTATATGCCAAAAGTTCAAACTTGCTTGATTCGACGTTGTGTTTTTTTTTAATAAAATTACCATACAAGATGCGCTTTAAAAATATATATTCCAAATAACAGCAAGTATCCAAGCGTTCAAACCAACATATTATTCATCAAATTGCAAGCGCAATAACATGCATCACCACAATTTGAATAAACCACACATGAACAACAGATTTAATTAATTACACAATACCATCCAGGAATAATTAGAGGCACATACTAATATGAATCACATATAATACATGTTGAAATAAAAATAAAATGAAAAGTGAAAAAGATTACTGTAAACAAAACGCACTGGATAGATTTGCTTAACGATCTCGAGGTTAGATCCAATCTTTTTAACCCCAATAGAGATCGATATTTAGTCAATCGAAGAGGAAAAGTGGCTGAGAACGGTGGTTGCTGGTGAGTTACTAGAAGATGCGCGCAAGAAGGGAAGGCTGAACGAACGTGCAATAGAGGCTGGCAGGTCTATGGGTAACGCACGAACGTGTTGTTGAGGCGCGCAAGAGAGGCTGGCAGGGGCTGAGCGAGGCAGGCATGCTAACATGAGGAGGCCTGCTTGCGCGTAAGAGAAGGCTTGGTAGAAGTGCTTGAGCTGGCTTGGTAGGTGGGTGAGCTTGCGATCTGCCGAGACAGGAGTTGGGCTACACGCTGGAGGTTGCTGCTGGCGCTGGCGTATGCACTAGAGAGGGCCTAGCAGGGGGCTTACTGGCGCGCGAGAAGGGAGGCCTTGCTATGGCTGCGCACACGTTAGAGAGGGCCTGGCAGGGGGTGTGCGTGCGGATGACGGAGGCTGTTGCGTGGCTGAGGCGTGCTGGTGCTACTTGGGGCGAGGCAGGCTACGCATGAGAGAGGCGCTGGACTGCTTGCAAGGAGGGCCTGCTGACGCAGAGCTATGAGTGTGGGTGAGTGCTGTTGCACGAGGAATAGGGGAAACAATTGGCTTATGGGTAGGCGGAAGGGTGGCTGTGTGTTTTCTGGTGTGGGGGACTGCGGCTAAGGTAATTCTCTTAGGGATGATGAACAATGGCTGCCATTTGAGGGGGAAAATGGTGTTTTTATGCTAGGTTTTTATGGTTTTTTTGGCTAAAATCTGTTTTGATCCCTCATTTTGCAACCTATTTTATTTTGGTTCTTTTCTCCGTTCTTTTTTTAATTGCACTCCCAATTGTATTTTTTTACTCCCTTTTCTTTTCTTTTCTTTTTTTTTTCTCTTTTCTTTCTTTCTTTTTTATTTATTTGTCTTTCTTCTTCTTCATTTTTTTTTTGGAAAAAAATTAGGTGCAAATAAAAACCAAGTTACATATCATTCTCTGGATACCCTCCTTACTTAAGTTCGGGTGGCTTTCAAGGAAGACTACCATGGCTTAGCGAGGTTTAGAAAGTAGTTATATGTAATTGTTTTGTTTTTTTCCATAATTTACAATATGGTATCCTATGGCTAAGTATTTCTAAAGGATTTTCGGGGATCCTTATTGTATTATTTCGGGGGTTTAGGTGTAATAACCGATACTCGTTAAAACTAAAATTAAATAAAATTTTAATATTAAACACATATGAGAAATATTTTGAAAGCATAAAATAATATTTAAGGGCTTGAAAGAATATTTAGAATAGTTAAAAGAGTTTTTTTTATGATTAATGAATATTTTATTAATTTTTATGGTGCATGAATAGTAGATTTTGCATGAAATAGTTATTTGAAGCATGTTGCATGTGCATGAAAAATATTTTATTTGCTTAGAATATTTGTTAGGGGGTGTTGAATTATTTTATATGATTGTGTGAATTATTTTATATGTTGTGAATATTTTATTTAAATTTTTATGTGCGTAAATAGTGTTTTAGAGGTAGAATAATTAAATTAGACACTTAAAAGTGGGAGAATTTTTTTTTTAAAGGCACAGGAAAATCATTTGGGATGTGTAAAAGTGTCTAATAAACTTAAATTAATTTTCCACATATAAGGAATATTTTTCATACGAAATAATGCAATTTTCATACTAAATAATTAATTTGGAGGCCTAAATGAGGGTATAAAATTTATGTAAATCATTATTAAATTCTTTTAATATATATTTGAATTTATTCTAGAGAGAAATTGAGTTTTTGAAAAGTATAGAATAAACTTTTAGAATTAAGGACTTAATTGCATAAAATTAAAAGTTTGAACTTCTAAATTAAATTAGCTATGAACCTAAGGAGCTTAAAAGTTGTTAAGATACCTTTAATAGAAGGACCTAAAGTGGTTAATTAAAAAATTAATGGATACTTGGATGAGTAATTAGAGAAAAGATTAGTAAAATGAGGGACAAAAATTAAGAAAAATAATTGGACACTTCTCCACCTTTCTAGCCAAAATTTGCTACATGATTAGGGCCTAATTAATGAAATTTGACTCACTTAAAAGGGAAAGGTTAAGCGGGATGCAAAATGGAGGGTTAGGAATTAAAGAAAAATTATAGGTTAAAAACTTGTCCAATTGAAGGGCTAGGATTAACAATTAATTTAAGGGCCTAGATTACTCCAAAACACAACAATTCAATGGTGGAGATGAGGATAAAAGTCCATCAAAATTTTTCCTATAAATAAGGATGCAAGGAATTATGAAAAATAGCTAAAATCAAGGGATACTTTTGCAAAAGATTTTCTAGCAATTTCCATCCAAAAACCACTAAAATCACCTCTAGACATCTTAAATCAACTATTCAAGCAAGGAAATCAAGAAATCATCAAGGGAAAAGCTGGAAGTTAGGCCGAATTTTGGGGTAAAGAAGGGGAAAGAAGAGGAAAGAAGAATTTTCGATTATCTCATTTCTTGAAGTTTAATTGGAGCTCATCTAGGTAAGTTAACTCCGCTTACATCACAAAAATTGTTCAATTGATGTTAATTTGTGGTTATTATGCATTAATTTATGAATTTTAGCCTTTAATTGAAAAAATAGGATCGTTCTTAGTGAAATAAATTTGGGAGAAATGAAATTAAGCTAATAATTCATGTAATTAAGGTTGGATTATATTAATTAAACTTAAAATTGAGGTTTAAAACTCAAAATTTCTAGGGTTGTTTAAGGCATACCATTCAACCAAAATGACCAATTTTGGGGTTTTTGATCCTTACATGTAATTGATGTTCTAGTGTTTGATTATGACTTAATTAAGTATGAATTAGTGTTTAGGAATGAAAAGCCTCACTTGAATTGAAGAAAAATCCATGAATTGCTCGGGGTAGCATTCGGCCTAATCTTGAAATATTACGGTGTGAGTTTCATCCATTCAATTCATAATTTATTGATTGATTAGTACTTGAATGAGTATAATTTGATGTGTAGGAAAGTAAAATTTGAAGAAAATTACTTAATTTGGCTTAGGCCCAATTTCGATCTATTAAGGCCCAATTCGGGTTCGGACATGAAACCGTATCACAAAATTAATTAGATTTATTCCAATTGCTAATGTATGGTTAAATTACTTGGTGTTAAAATTTTAAAAGAAAATGAGAAGAAATTAATTAGGTGTCATTAGGGTAAGTTTCGACCTATGTTGTGGTAATTAAGGTTTAGGCTTTCAAATGGTTTTTAACACTTAAATTAGCTAGTTCAAGTTAAGCAATATTTAATTAGATGAATTAGAATATAAAACCTCATAAAAATCTAAAGGCTTAAATCAAAACTAATGCATATAAGTTACCTAAACAATACCTAATTATGTTAAATCATGAAATAGAACATAATTGAGAAGGAATTGATATGTAATGAATGGTAGAAATTGAAAGAAAATGATTAGGTAATGTTAAGTCATTATTCGGCTAATATGGAAAACGTGGGACTTTGAATTAATTTTTATAATTTTATGTATAATTATTTTTTTGAATGATGTCTAATGTGTTTGAATTGTAAATTTTGTATATGGTTCAAATGTTGATAATTGTGATGTTATGTCATTTGAATGGTATGTTGGTATTGGCATGGATTGTGATGGTTGGTATTGTTTATACAAGGTAACATTATTAATACAATAATGTTATTGATTTTATACATTATCATAGCATAATCACATGGTTATTCATGGCATGCACCTCATGTTTATCTCGTTATCAATGAAATGCTTATGCATGTCTAATTTCATGGAAAATGTTTTAAAGTCATAAAAGTATGTTTTTATGTCATAATTTTTCAATAGCAATTGAAAATATTTTAAAGAATGTGGTTTTCATGACTTTAAAGATTTTTATGAGGAATGGGCTTTATGGGTTTTCCTTGCAATAATGGTAATGGTTCGGGAGCGGGCAAGCGTAGACATACACTTTTAGATGCTCGACGAGGCACGTCCGTAGACAAATGCGGTTCGCTAGACATATATTATGTAAACCCCGAAGTACCAAAATGGGATATATCCAAAGATAGAAAAAGATTTTCGGATCGATCATGAAACGTATTATGACATAAAAAAGGATTTAATATGCATATACCGAGTGTTTTGCACATGCGGATGCATACACATACATGATATGCCTAAGTTAACTTACCGAGCTACTCGCTCACTTAGTTCCTTGTGATGTAGATAATTAAGGTACAATGGCCTATTTCTCCGCTGAACCGATTTCCGAGGGGTACACCGGACGTATATACCTTGGGTGGGGGCTCGACTTTCGGGTGGATCTCGTTGTATGAAATTTTGTTATTGGTACTAGCTATTATCTTTTACATGTTAGGGTTAGCTGGTTTATTTTATGTTATGATAAACGCAATGAACAACTAAATGACTATCTCTAAAATGAAGTAGTTAGTCAATAAGCTAAATTTGGAGTAGTTGGCATACAACTCGGTCTTGTATGTAAACGATAGTTTGTCCGTTATCAAAGCAATAATAGTAGAATGGTAGTGTAGCTATAGTAATGTAGTTATTTTAAATTATCCATTGCATGTTAGAATTCTTAGGACATAAGGCAATATGGTTAGACTCGCACCAATTAACCTAAATGATAAGTAATGCAAGGAAATAAGTAATTGAATAGTAATAATAATAATAATGAGTAATAATTAGATAAATTTACATAGATTAATAAGAAAGGAATTTAGGATAATCGATTGTCATGAATCTAGTTATTCAAATCAAAAGGATACAAATAAAAGAATAAAACAAAAAAAATTTATAACACCATTTTAGCTAAAGTATAGGACCTACCTTGCCAATAGTAGGTTTCTTTAGCATATATTACACGTTAAGCACTAAGATTAAACAAGTAGTACCTTGTTAGTCCGCATTTATTGCACCTCAAATGTAAGTTAACGATGGTAATATTCTTAACCTTTTAGGTCCTAGGTTAAGAGTGTTATAGACATAGTATCATAGCAAAGTTTATTGAACCACATCAAAAGTGTATGGAAGGCGATCTCGAAAATCAATAAGTATGTTTGATGAATGATGGTTATAATTGTTTGTTGTGTATGTAATGGATATGAATGATGTGATGCTATCTTAGAAAGTAAGATTATAAGTTAATATGATGTGAATGAATTAATAAGTGTTGTATATGTGTTAAATCAAAAAAGTAAAAATCATGCCACCGAAGTGGGCTAATAATAATGACAATAGTAATAATGCAAGGTCGAGCCGTATGTCGGGCTATCGAAAGGGAGAATTGATGGAACTATTTAGTAGGCAACAAGAGATGATGGATTTATAATAGGAAAGGCAAGAGGAACATTTACAATGAATATTAGAGACAACACATCATGGTCCAATTGAGACACGTCAACTATGAGGGACTCGAAATAGTAGAGTGATTCTAAAGGTTCAACTTGAAGGAATTTAGGGACGGTCCGAACCCTAATATTACAGAGGAAATAAATGGAATCCTTGGATGTTATTTTTGAATAGTTGGATATGAGCGATGCTAATCTAGTTGCATGTGCCACCTTTATGCCGATTCGTCGATGCACATAATTGGTGGGAGACGGTAAAAGCATCACTCGATGATGTGGGACTTACATGGAGCTAATTCAAGGATCTATTTAATGAGAAATACTTCTTTAACATTGTAAGATCCTATAAGATTCGGGAGCTTCTTTAGCTTAGGTAAGGAGATATATCGATTACCGAGTATGTCCGTAAATTTGAGCACGGTTCTCGGCATGCCACTTTCATTATCGAAAGTAAGGAAAAGAAGAAGGAACATTTCCTTCGTGGTCTCGATGCGTAAATAAGAAGTTTTGTCCGAATGTCGATTGATGCTTATAAGGATATGGTAAGGAAGGCACTCGAAGTTGAGGTAGACCGAAGGAGAGTGCTCGGGTTCCACCATCGAGTGTAAGGAAAGGAGGAGTAGCCCCAAGTAGATTTGGAGGATAACCTAGCGAGTAAGAGGTTTTTCATTCCAAATTACAAAAAGGATGATAAGAAAACGAAGGCGCCCGTATGACCATAAAAGGTAAAGGACCAAGGTAACCGTAAATGCCCAAAATGTGGATGCTCGCATACTAGTAACTATCTTATAGGTACAAATATATGCTATTTCACGTCAAGAGGCGGGGCATCCGGCTAATAATTGTCCAAAGACGAAGTCCACCGACGATGTGTGCTCGGTGAATGTACACCCCGACGTAAGAGGAGGTGAATAAGGAAGATGCTAATGTTATATGTGGTAATATCTTGATTCTAACTTTACCGCATATGCATTGATAGATTCGGGTTTCATACATTCATTCATTGCTCATTCTCTATTAAAAAGATTAGGTATGACATCGAAACATTATATATGACGTATGAGGTGGCACTTCAGTAAGGAGAGTCACTAAAACCCGATAAAGTAGTCCGGGAATGCAAGATAAAAATTAGGGATTTTACTTTACACATCGACCTTGTAGTCTTGAGTATTTAAGACTTCGATATTATTTTTGGTATGGACTTCTTGTCCTAAATAGAGTGCCAATTGATTGTTTGGGTAAAAAGACGATATTTCACCCATTGAATGAGCAACCCGTTGAGTTGTATGAGGGGACCTAGATGAGACCCGTAACTTAGTTTTAGCCATAACAATCTGAAAATTTATAAAGTGGGGATGTAAAGGCTATTTAGTGAATATGGTTGACACTAAAAAAGAGAAAAGCTAAAAATTAGAAGATATTGAGGTGGTAAAAGAATTCTCATATGTATTTTTTGAAAATATGCAAAGGCCTACCTCCAAAAAGGAAATCAATTTTGAAATTGAGTTAGAACTGGGAATAACACCAATATCCAAGGCATCCTACCGAATGGCTCCAGTAGAACTACAAGAGCTTAAGACCCAAATACGAAGCTATTGGATAAAGGCTATATTCAACCTAGCTATTCGCCATAAGTAGCCTCGGTGTTATTTGTGAAGAAAAAAGATGGGTCATTACAATTTTGTATTAATTATAGAGATCTTAATTGGGTGACGGTTAAAAATAAGTATCCACTTTCGAGAATAGATGACTTATTTGATCGACTAAGGGAAGCACGATGTTCTCTAAAATTGATTTCCAAGAAAAATATCACTAATTGAGAATCAAGGAGGAAGATATAAAGAAGACATCATATAGAACTTGATACGAGCATTGCGAGTATTTAATGATGTCGTTTGGATTAACTAGTGATCCTATGGTATTCATGGATTTGATGAATCGTATATTCTATAAATACTTGAATAAGTTCATCATTGTATTCATTGACAATATTTTGATATACCTGTAAGAGTCATGAGGAGCATAAGAAGCACTTAAGAAAAGCACTCGTAGACACTACGAGAGCATAAATTATACGCTAAGCTTAAAAAATATGCATTTTAGCTCGAACAAGTGGCATTCCTTGACCACGTTATAACTAAAGATGGGATTATGGTAGATCTTAGTAAAGTGCAGCTAGTACGGGAATGGAAGTAATCAAAGAATATTTTTGAAGTACGAAGCTTCCTTGGAATGATAGGCTATTATCGAAAATTTGTAGAGGGATTTTTTAAAATAGCCACACATTCACTTGATTAACAAGGAAGAATACTAAGTTTGAGTGGGGTGATCAATGTGAGTGAAACTTCCTAAAGCTAAGTTTAGACCGACTACGACTTCGATATTAGCTCTCCCTAAAGACAATGAAAACTTCATAATCTACATTGATGCCTCTTGGATTGGTCTAGGAGCAATTTTGATGCAAGATGAGAAAGTGATCACCTATGCATCTCGATAATTGAAAGACTATAAAAGGAATGATCCCACTCACGATCTTGAGCTAACCGTAGTTATCTTAGCTCTAAAGATCTAGAGGCACTATTTATACGATATTCAATGTAATATCTACATCGATCATAAATGCCTCAAGTATATTTTTACTCAAAAGGAATTAAATATGAGGCGAGAGGAAATGACTCGAGGTGCTCAATGATCATGACATTGTTTTCTATTATCACCCGGGAAAACGAATGTCATGGCCGATGTATTGAGTAAAAATCCTTTTTGACTTTATAAGCGTAAATCACGCGAGATATGGAGAAACTTCAACTAGAAGTGATACTTAGTCAAAGCCAAGGAAACGTTTTAGGTGCATTGACCATATAACCAAATATGAAACAGAAGATTAAGGAAGGTCAACCATGAGATCCGGAGTTCCTTAAAATTCAACATAAGGTAATGGAAGGAAAGACAATGAATTTTTCCCTAGACGATGAAGATATTTGGTGTTATCAAAGTAGGTTATGTGTTCTTAATAACAAAGGGTTAAGAGAAGATTTTTTTTTAAAAAAAAACCTATGCCACACCCTATACTATACACCCCAATGGTATAAAGATCTATCGGGATCTCAAGGGGACTAATAGTGGAAATGGATGAAACGGGATATTACAAACTATGTGGCAAGGTGTTTGACGTGCTAGTAAGTTAAAGTTAAGCACCAAAGGCCATCGAGATTGTTGAGGCTATTGGATGTTCCCGAATGAAAGTGGAAACACATATCAATAGATTTTATATTAGGATTACCTAGATTGGAACTAAGAGCAAATGACATATGGGTTATAGTGGATCGATTGACTAAGTCGGCCCACTTTCTAACAATCAAAACAATATATTCCATACAATAGTATGCAAAGTTATATTTAAAAGAGATCGTTAGGTTACATGGAATTCATGTCTTAGTCGTATCGGATAGAGATCCCGGTTCATGTCACGATTTTGGAGGAGTCTATATGAAGTGATGGGAACCAAATCAAATTTTAGCACTATCTTTCACCCACAAACGAATGGACAAATGAAACAGGTGAATCAAATATTGGAAGACATGTTGAGAGCGTGTGTACTTGGATTGGTCAACAAGTTAGGAGAGATATTTTTCACCGGTTGAGTTCGCATACAATAACGAGTTACCAAGCAAGCATCGGTATGGCACCTTATGAAGCTTTATGTGAAAGAAAGTACCGATCATCTATACATTGAGATGAAGTAGGCAAACGAAAATTATTGGGACTAGAATTAATCTAGCAAACAACCGATGTTATCTAGCAAGTCGGGACGAGAATGAAAACAACACAAAGTCGAAAAAAAGTGTTTCGAAAATAGCCCTTATGAAAGGTGTGATGTGGTTTGGATGGAAACGAAAATTGAGTCCGAGGCATATAAGACCCTATGAAATACCGAAAAAGATTGGTGATCGAGCCTCTCGAGTGGTGTTGCCACCTTCGCTCTAATCAATCCATGATGTATTTCATATGTTTATGCTTTGAAATATGTGAAAGATCCAAATCATATATTAAGTGATGAACTTCTAGGCCTCCAAGCTAATATGAGCTATGAGAAAAGGACCGGTACAAATCTTGGATCTAGAGGTCAAGAAATTACGAAATAAGAAAGTTCCTTTAGTCAAAGTGTTATGGAGAAATCACGAGGTAGAAGAAGTGACATGGGAGAGAGAAGTAAAAATGCGGGCCCAAGTATCCCGAATTATTTTAAAAGAAAATTTGAGGACGAAATTTTTGTAAGGAGAGACGGATATAATAATCAATACTCGTTAAAACTAGAATTAAATAAAAATTTAATATTAAACACATGAGAGAAATATTTTGAACGCATAAAGTAACATTTAAGGGCTTGAAAGAATATTTAGAATAATTGAAATAGTCTTTTTATGCTTAATGAATATTTTATTAATTTTTATGGTACATGAATAGTGGATTTTGCATGAAATAATTATTTGAAACATGTTGCATGTGCATGAAAATCGTTTTTTTTTTTGCTTAGAATTTTTGTTAGAGGGGTGTTGAATTATTTTATGTGATTTTGTGAATTATTTTATATGTTGATTTGAATTTTTATGTATAGGAATAGTATTTTAGAGGTAGAATAATTAAATTAGGCACTTAAAAAGTGTGAGAAATTTTTTAAAGGCATATAAAAATCATTTGGGATGTGTAGGAGTGTCTAATAAATTTAAATTAATTTTTTCATGTATAAGGAATATTTTTCATAGGAAATAGATCAATTTTAACACTAAATAATTAATTTAAAGGCCTAAATGAGGGCATAAAAATTATGTAAATCATGATTAAATTCTTTTAATAAATATTTGAATTTATTCTAGAGAGAAATTGAATTTTTGAAAAGTATAGGATAAAATTTTAGAATTAAAGACCTAATTGCATAGAAATTCGAGACGTAATTGCATAAAATTAAAAAAATAAACTTCTAAATTAAATTATCTATGAATCTTAGGAGCCTAAAATTTGTTAAGATACCTTTAATAGAAGGACCTAAAGTCATCAATTGAAAAATTAAAGGATACTTGAATGAGTAATTAGAGAAAAGATTAGTAAAATGAGGGATTAAAATTAAGAAAAAATTTGGACACTTCTCCACCTTTCTAACCTAAATCTACTGCATGATTAGAGCCTCATTAATGAACTTTGATTCACTAAAAAAGAAAAGGTTAAGAGGGATGCAAAATGGAGGGTTAGTAATTAAAGAAAAATTAAAGGTTAAAAACTTGTCCAGTTGAAGGGCTAGGATTAAGAGTTAATTTAAGGGCTAAGATCACTCTAAGACACAACAATTCAGTGGTGGAGATGAGGTCAAAATTCAACCAAAAATTTTTCTATAAATAGGGATGCAAGGAATTATGAAAAATGCACGGAAAATAGCTAAAATCGGGGAAACTCTTGCAAATTTTCCTTGCAATTTCCACCCCAAAACCACTAAAATCACCTCTAGACATCTTAAATAAACTAATCGAGCAAGGAAATCAAGTTAGAAGATTAAGAAATCATCAAGGGAAAATTGGAAGTTAGGCCGAATCTAGGGGGAAAGAAGAGGAAAGAAGAATTTTCAATTATCTCACTTTTTGAAGTTTAATTGGAGCTCATCTAGGTAAGTTAACTCCATATACATCATAAGGATTGTTTAATTGATATTAATTTGTGGTTATTGTGCTTTAATTTGTGAATTTTAGCCTTTAATTGAAAAATTAGGGTTAGGGTTCTTGGTGAAATAAATTTGGAGGAAATAAAATCAAGCTTATAATTCATGCAATTAAGGTTGGATTATATTAATTAGTCTTGAAATTGAGGTTTAAAACTCAAAATTTTCTATGGTTGTTTAAGGCATACCATTAAGCCAAAATGACCAATTTAGGGGTTTTTGATCCTTACATGTAATTGATGTTTTTGTATTTGATTATGACTTAATAAAGTATGAATTAGTGTTTAGGAATGAAAAACTTCACTTTAATTGAAGAAAAATCCAAGAATTGGTTAGGGTACCATTCGGCCTAATCTTGAAATTTTAGGGTTTGAGTTTTATCCATTCAATTAATGATTTGTTGGTTGATTAGTACTTGAATGAGTATAATTTGATATGTAGGAAGGTAAGAAAATTGCTTACTTTGGCTTAGGCCTAATTTCGGCCCATTAAGGTTCAATTTGGGTTTAGACATGAAATTGTATCACAAATGTTAATTAGATTGATTTCTATTGCTAATTTATGTTTAAATTACTTGGTGTTAAAATTTTGGAAGAAAATGAGAAGAAATTAATTAGGTTTTCATGAGAGCAAGTTTCGACCTATGTTGTAGTAATTAGGGTTTAGGCTTTCAAATGGTTTTTAACACTTAAATTAGCTAATTCAAGTTAAGAAATATTTAATTAGATGAATTAGAATGTAAAACCTCATAAAAATCTAAAGGTTAACTTATCCTAGTAAAGTTAGAATTTAGGCCCAATAAGGCTTAAATCAAAACTAATGCATATAAGTTGCCTAAACAATGCCTAATTATGTTAAATCATGAAATAGAACATTATTAAGAAGGAATTGATATGTAATGAATGTTAGAAATTGAAAGAAAATGGTTAGGTAATGTTAGGTCATTATTCGACCTAATATGAAAAATGTGGGACTTTAAATTACTTTGTATAATTTTGTGTATTATTATGTTTTTAAATGATGTCTAATGTAATTGAATTATGAATGTTGTATATGGTTCAAATGTGGATTGTTGTGATGTTATGTTATTTGAATGGTATATTGGTATTGACATGGATTATGATGGTTGGTATTGTTTAATGTAAGGTAACATTATTAATGCAATTATATTATTGATTTTATACATTATCATAAAATAATCACATGGTTATTCATCGCATGCACATCATGTTTATGCATTATCAATGAAATGCTTATGCATGCTTAATTTCATGAAAAATGTTTGAAAGTCATGAAAATATGTTTTTATGTCATGGTTTTTCAATAGCAATTGAAAATGTTTTAAAGAATGTGATTTTCATGACCTCGAGGATTTTTATGAGGAAAGGGCTTCATGGGTTTTTCATACGATAATGGTAATAGTTCGGGGGCGGGTAAGTGCGGACATGCACTTTTAGAGGCTCGACGAGGTGCATATGAAAATAGGTCTAGTTCACCAAATATATATTATCCTTGAAGTACCTAATTGGGACATGTTCAAAGACAAAAAGTGATTTTCTAACCGATCGTGAAACGTATTATGACATGAAAAAAAGATTTAATGTGCATATACCGGTATTTTGCACATTTATATACATACATATACATGATATACATAAGTTAACTTATTGGGCTACTTGCTCGGTTGGTTCCTTGTGATCTAGATAATTAAGGCATGATGGCCTATTTGTCCATTAAACTAATTTTCAAGGGGTACACCAAACATATATGCCTTAGGTGGGGGTTCATTTTCCAAGTGGATTTGTTACATGCCATTTTGTTTTTAGTACTAGATATTGTCTTGTATGTGTTAGGGTTAGCTGGTTTGTTTTATATTATGATAAAAGCAATGAACAAGTAAATGAATCATCTCTAAAATGATGTAGTTAGTAAATAAGCCAAATTTGTAGTAGTAGGCATATAACGGTGTCTTGTATGTAAACAGTAGTTTGTATGTAACCAAAGCTCTAATAGTAAAATGATAGTATAGCTATAGTAGTGTAGTTATTTTAAATTGTCAATTGCATGTTAGTATTATGAGGATATAAGGTAATATGGTTAGATGGACGCCATTTAACTTAAATGATAAATAATGCAAGGAAATAAATAATTGAATAATAATAATAATGAGTAATAATTAGATAAATTTATACGGATTAATAAGAAAGGAATTTAGGACAATCGATTGTCACGAATCTAGTTATTCAAATAAAAAAGATATAAATAAAAAATTAAATGAAAAAAATTTATAATGTCGTTTTAATTAAAGTATAGGACTTACCTTGCCAATATTAGATTTCTTTAGCATAGATTATACGTTAAATATTAAGATTAAGCCACAATACCTTGTTAGTCCGCATTCACTACACCTCGAATGTAGATTATAATGAATGCGAGCTAACAATGAAAATATTCTCAACCTTTTAGGTTCTAGGTTGGGAGTGTTACATTAGGCTACCTTGTCCCCCCAATATTTTGGGTTTGGTCGATTTGTCCTCCTTTGTACCATCCCATGTTTCTTTTATAATATTCTAGGGTACCCCTCTCGCTCTAAAAAAAAATTTAAAAATTAAAAATTTATAGGAAAGAAAAAGCGAAAAAAAAAAAACAAGCCATGCCTACGCCTTTAAGCTTCGTAAAAGCAAGCTCGAGCAAGCATGACCAAAAAACAAACAAACAAATAGAAGACGTATGGTCCGTTGCGAACACAGGAGATGACGCGTTGTCCACTTGTAATTTTTTGTGAACTTGAATTCGCTAGAAATTCGGACATTTTAGTTTTTAAATCCCAAAACTTAGCTAATGCATTATTTTTTCTTCCAAACACATTAAACACCGAAATGAGGTTAACAAACACATTTAGAACCTTAAAAATCATTCGGTACATATTAAAAAAAAAAATAACATTCAAAAACTAATAATATTTTAAGGTTTCAATCTACTTTATCCATTCATTTTATATTTTGAAACAATCGTAAATAAACTTTACTCTCCAAAAGAAATAAATCGAATGGAAAATTGTGAGTCCAAGTGGTCGGAATGGATCTAAACAATGTTTTCTCTCTCCTCTCTTTCTCTTTTTGTTTCTCTCTTCTCTCTACATCCTACAAACTACAATGTGCTACAAGTAAAATTGTGGATTAAATTATTTTTTTTCAAACATCAAAGACCGAAGTATGATATTTGGTATAACTCACATACAATTTCCTAAAAATAACATGAAAATTACAAAATGTCATGGGTGGAGTCGACAATATATATGAATCTAGCATTAAAGTAATAGCAGAAATCTTTTTATTTTTATTTTTTTGTAATTCATAAATATTAACATATAATTTGAACATGCTTTTTCTTTTCTTGCATGTCTTGGGAGACCGTGGTAGTTTTATAATAAAAAATAATTATTGTTAAAAATATTTTTTTTATTGATTTTTAAATTTGAATCTTATACTAATATTCAAATAAATTTATTCCTTTTAATGTATTAAAGTGATGTTGAAGTTTACCTTTAACATTTATTAAATAATAATAATAATAATAATAATCTTCGTATGCGAAAATTGGTTAAGGATACCATTAAGCCGAAAAAAAAAGGTGGATTTTTTGTCGCCTTTTCTGGTTTGAAAATAATATGAGGGTAAAATGGGTCGGGGTACCGGCGAGGTGCACAGGTCGTCCATTGTCGGCCCACTGTTCATTCCAGTTGTATTAGCCCATGAATCGTCCTTTCTTCTTCTTCTTCTTCTTTTCCTAGTATCTCATGGATTTGAATAAAAACGTTAAAAAAACCCCTCTAATAACCGTACTTCACGTCAATTATTTAATTTTATCCATTTATTTTGATTTTGATAATCAAACCTTGTGTGCTTTGATTTTATTCTGATTTATCCAATTTGTAACATCTCTTAAACTTTTCAGTTAATCGTATTAATTTAAAATGATTTGCGATCATATACTCATCTCTTGATTATCCATATGATATAAATTATGCGATTTGCTTAAAAAATTACTTCATAAAATTAAGAAAAGAATTAAATCGAAAAACTTTGAGATTAAATACAAACATTATTCTATTCGAATGAATTTAAGGCATGTATTAGTAAATTTTAATTTCTCCAAAAATACACATGGCAATTGAAAAAAAAATTTAATAATTTATAATTTTTAAATTTAAAATACAATACATTTTTTTAGCCTAAAATTAATACTTGCCAAATTTAATTTTACTTCAAGTGAACTTCAATTATAACTAATTAAATCATGAGAGTGAGGCTTGAATTTGCCACATTCATATAGAAAACCGTTGTGCAGCTTGGTTAGCCAATCAGAGATTTCATTATGCATTTTTTAGATTCCTCAATATATTTTGTTTCAAGATTGTGTTGGGCTAGCTATTTCCGGACAATGCCATCTTTAGTTGTTTTGTTGTTGGGCTATTAGCCCCTTTTTTATCCAAAAAAAAGAACCGTAGCGATGTTGGAAATAGATCGAGAGCAACGAAAAGACAATTATTGAACAGACCCAATTGATTTTGAGGGGCCCTAGGCCGAGTCCATAAATCGTCTATGCAATTATTTCATAAGAAGCCCACGCGGAGCAATCCCGGTAATCGTCCACCAACTGTTCTACTACTCATGGAACACTTCCGACTTTTTTATTTTTTAAATACTTCTGAGTTTGTGGAGATACTAGTCACTTGTGCTGAAAGCTGAGTAGAATAAAATCATTTTATTTGGATGGTTTATAATTTTTTAAATCAAAATCTTGTATTTAAATAATTCTCCTTATGTTTTTATAAGTTTTTTACTTAAGAATTCATTTTTCTTTATGCATTAATTTTTAAATAAAAATTTAAAAATTTATAGTAATCTAAATTGCATATTTAATCCAAAATTAAAAAGTACTTTAAAAATATATATTTTTTATAAGACTGTATCAAAAAATTAAAGCAACAATTAATGTATAAACTTGTATAAAAATTAATTCATAAAAAAAATAATATTTTATTTTTATTTAATGTTGATGAGAACATTATTTTTTTAAAACTATGAATATTTGATTTTTATGTATTTATTAACAAAATAATCAATAATATTAGCATAAAAAAAGTACGAGTTGAATCTTTAGGTGGTTCTTTTAAAATTTTATTTCAATTATTTTATTTTAAAAAATTAATAACAAATGATCGATGTCATGTGTGTATATGCTAATTAATTTTTAATAAAACTATTGATTCAATGTTTTTTTTTTTTTAATATCATAACTATACTTAGTGAGTTAAGAGTGTGAAGTATAAAGCAAAAAACATCCAATATATATATATATATATATATATATATACACACGACACATTATGTGAAATACACTTTTTAACACACACACACACACATTCTAAAATTTTATTCCAAAATTCATATATACAGAAATATAAATCATATTTATTAATAAATAAAATTTTATAAAAAAATAAAAAATAATAAATGAATGAGATTTTCATAAGTGATTGAAAACTAAAGGAATAAATCTTAAAAAATAAGTCTAATATAATTTAAAAATATAAAAAGATATCTTATCTATTTCATCATTGCTAGACGACGTAGAAAAGATAAAAAAATAAGGCTCAATCATTCATAACTTTTGCCCAAAAATTCTTAAGAAAACAAAATAAAATAAAATAATTTTTTGAAATTAAAAAAAAACCCAACAAAGGTGCAAGCTTATGCGTTTGGGTTTGGCTCAAGGCTCGTGCAGGCCAGCCTTTTGAAAAAGAAGCGAAAATGGACGGCACATCATTTGCCTTTTGCACAGCAAACGAAGCGTCGGACAATTACAAACTCCAACCAACTTTAGTTCGTAAAAAATTTCACTGAAAAAAATAAGTTTGCAGTTTCGAGCCTCCCTAACCCAAATTCAGTGCCCTTTTTTGCTTTTTGTTTTTTCCGAAATCATATAAATAAGGTGAATAAACTCTTTTCAAGTCTCAAAACTCATTTTGATTCACACAAAAATATAAATAAAACTAAAAAATACTAAATATTTTAAGATTTTGATCTATCTCTTCTAATAATTTTATAACCTATGACCACTACAAACAAAATCTCCTTCTCAAGACAAATCCATTAAAGGTAATTTTGAAAGTCAAAGTAGTCAAAATGAGTCTCGACTTCCCTTTCTCTGTCACCCCTTTTTTATGTCATTTCTCTCTCATCCCTTTTCAACCACCATTTCTCTGTCCTTCTTACAACTAGAGATCAGGCTGAAATACAAACAAAGTTCAAAATCAAGAGAAAAATCTCTGAAAAAATAACGACCTAAGTGCAATATTTTAGGAAAAAATCACATATAAATGCTTGAAAATAGCCATGGAATAAAAAAAAAATAACAAGTCAACAATGAAATAAATAGTGCATTTGAGTGTGCATAAACAATACAAATGAGTCTCCAAACATAGTAAAAGAAACATCAATTGCTACGAGTAAATGATCATTCTCTTTTAATTTTGTTAGTATTTTTTCATTTTAGACTTTAAAAAGGCTCCGTCTAGCATTAACAATAACACTAAAACAAAATGAATGCTCACTATAGAGTGTTTTGTACATTCTACTATTTTTTTAGACTTAATGGTTTTTTTTAAAAATAAAAATCTTGTATTTAAATAATTATTTTTTATGTTTTTATAAGTTTTCTACTTAAAAATTCATTTTTCTTTATGCATTAATTCTTAGATAAAAACTTATAATAATCTAAATTGCATATTTAATCCAAAATTAAAAAGTACTTTAAAAAGGTATTTTTCATAAGATTGTATAAAAAAACTAAAGAAATAATTAATATATAAACTTGTATAAAAATTAATACATGAAAAAAAATATTTTATTTTGATTTAATGTTGATGAGAATATTTTTTTAAAGTATGTATATTTTATTTTTATAGTTTTATTAACAAAATAATCAATAATATTAGTATAAAAAAAACTAAATTTGAATCTTTAGGTGATTCTTTTAAAATTTTATTTCAAAAAAATAATAACAAATAGTTGGTGTCAAGTGTGTGATGTATAATTAATTTTTAATAAAACTCGTGGATTTAATATTTTTTTATACATCATGACTATATTTATTAGGTTAATAGTGCGAAGTATAAAGCAAAAAACATCCAAAAAAGAAGAAGACACATTAGTTGAAATACACTTTTAGCCTATATACAATGCCATCATCATTCAAAAATTCTAAGAATCAATGATATAAATGATATCAATTATTAAAAAAAAGAGAGAAAAGAATCACGTTCTAAAATTTTATTCCAAAATTCATATATGTAGAAATATAAATCATGTTTATTAGTAAATAAAATTTTATAAAACAATAAACGGATGAGATTTTCATAAAAGATGAAAAACTAAAGGAATAAATCTTAAAAAAAAGTGTCATATAATTTAAAAATGTAAAAAGATATCTTATATATTTCATCATTGCTAGACTACATAGAAAACATAAAAAAATAACACTTAATCATTCATAAATTTTTCCTAAAAATCCTTAATAAAATAAAATAAAATGAATTTTTGGCATAAAAAAAGTCAAATAAGGGGCATGTCCGTGCGTTTAGGTCTAGCTCAAGGCCCATGAAGGCCGGTCTTTAAAAAAAAAAAAAACGAAATGAATATGGACAACACATCATTTGCCTTCTACACAGCAAATGACACGTTGTATGACTACAAACTCCGACCAATTCTAGTTCATAAAAAATTTCATCGAAAAACAAGTTTGTAGCCCAAATTTATTACCTTTTTTATTCTTCCAAAATCACATAAATAAGGTGAATAAACTCTTTTCAAGTTTCAAAACTCATTTTAAGTCATATAAAAATTTAAATAAAACTCAAAAATACTAAATATTTTGAGATTTCGATCTACTTCTTTTAATAATTTATAGTCTATGACCACTACAAACGGACTCTCCTTCTCAACACCAAGCCATTGAAGGTAATTTTGATGGTCAAAGTAACCAAAATGAGTCTCGACTTTCCTTTCTCTATCATTTATTTTCTACCACCATTTCTCTCTCATCCTCCTTTTCAACCACCATTTCTCTCTCTTTTTTTACAAATAGAGACTAGACTAAAATATAAATAAAGATTAGAATAAAAAAAAATCTTTGAAAAAATAGAGACCAAAGTGAAATATTTTGAAAAATAAAAATCCCATATAAATGCTTGAAAACAACCATGAAAAAAAAAACCATTCAACAATGAAATAAATAGTGTATTTAAGTGTGCATGAATAATACAAATGAGTCTCCAAACATAGTAAAAGAAACATCAATTGCTAGAGTAAATGATCATTCTCTTTCAGCTTTATTAATGTCATGATTTGGAGATTGTTGAATAATGCCACAGCAATGGAAGCTAATATTAAAGCTTGTGGGATACCGTTAGTTGTTCAATGTAAATGCTGTAACAAGCCGTATGATGAGACCATGGAGCATCTCTTCCTTTTTAGCGACGTAGCCAAACAAACACTGGAATTATTTTGGAGATATGCTAGACATACTTGACTGGAACCACATCCCTCTAGTAGCTCATGACTAGATGGCTTCCTAAAGGTACCTCACAATCATAGAAATCTCTCTCTCATGTCATTGCTTTTAATTGTATAATTTGGAGTTGTGGTTAGCAAGAAATAAAGCCTACTTTGAGGAGGAGGAAATGAACCGAACGCCTTGGCTATCAAGCATAAAATTCTACAATGGTTAGCCGACATCAACAAGCTCTTTACTCCGAGGAAATCTCTAACCTTTCCATGATAGGATCGTGTTTACAAGCATTAAGTAACATGATTAGGGGCAAATGGTTCAGATGGAATCTCCCTCCAATAGGCCGTTTCAAGTTAAATACCGATGGCTCGTCGAGAAACAATATGTGCGAGTGGAGGAGGCATAATAAGGGATGAGCAAAGGTAACATAGTAGTGGCTTTTTTGAGTTTTTATGGTTTGGAATCCAATAATAAGAGAGAGCTCTTAGCAATAGTGGAGGGAATTTCAATATGCAAGCGGGGAAATCTAACTATAAACATCATCGAATTAGACTTATCTCTAACACTTAGGGGACTTTCGGGTTCGATTCCTTATCCATGGCAGCAAACATACATTTGCGAGAGAATGTTTGAGTAATTTGGCTTCGGGTACAAGGTTGTAGCATATGGTTAGAGAAGGCAACGGGGTGGCAAATTAGCTAGCAAGTCGGGCATTTCACCACCAATCTAAAAAAACCATCTACAATGTGGATGCTCTCCCCACGGAGTTGTAGGCAATTTCTCCAAGAGGAGAAATCGGGACTATTTAGCTTTCGGCTTACATGATAACTTTTCGGGAACTTTATTTATTTATAGGCTAAATCAAAGCCATTAGCTAGTATAAGCATTTCTTTGAAATTTATTTGTTTGAAGGCAAACTAATTAGAGTACAATGTATCGACTTTCTTGTGATTTGCAGGAAAGTCTTGCAAATCTTTCGGGGTTTAGGCTTCTTTGTCCTCTTGTTTGTGAGCTAGGTCTGGATTGTCCTCCTCTTGCATTTTTTCCTAATTATTAATAAATTGTCGGGGTATCGTCCTTGTTTGGTAAAAAAAATATTAGTAATTTTTTATTTTAGACTTTAAAAGGTTCTTTCTAGCATTAACAATAACACTAAAACAAAATGAATGTTCAATGTAGAGTTTTTTATACATTTTACAATTTGTTCGGACTCAATGTATTGTAGCTTCACACTTATACGTACTATTTTTTTACTATAGCATAGGTTTCTTTGTAATTAATGGTCTATGTTTGGTTTTTATGCAAATATGTTTGTGTTTTGTTCTCATCTCAACCCTTTATATTTAACCTAGAAATTCTTTCCTTTCACTCATCATATATAATAAAAAAATTCTCTCTCATCGATACTTCTTGAATCTTTCAATTCTTGCTTCTTCAATGGGTGAGAAAGTTATATCAAAATGGGAAAAAGAAAAAGGAAAAAGAAAGAGATGAGAGGATGTACAAATATAAAAAAATGTGAATAATAGATGAAAACCGATTAAAACTCTCTTGCCTTACAACTTTGTCGTTGATTTTCTCTATTTCTTTTTTTTCCTCTTTTTTGGCTTTGATTTTTGGATAACTTTTTTTTTTCTAGTTTCGTTTATCTGATTTGGTTATTAGTTTTTTTTTAGTGGAATTGATCCCGATGGTCATGATTTTGTTTATAATCTAAGCATTCTTGTAGTTAATGATTATAATTTTGTTCATAATCTAAGCATTTAAAATCTAATAATTTGTAATCCAAGCATTCATGCAATTGAGGATAGCACAGGCATTAGTTTTTAGTTGATTTTTATAGATTATAGTTAAAAACCACGATTTGTTTAGTTACGATTGTATTTATTTCAAACTCGCACGGTTTGAATGTAAATTGTTTTCGAGTTTTGAGTTTGTTTCTTTTGATTTTGTTTTCAAAAATAATATTTGGGTGTTAAAAACATGTATCTTATGTTCCTTTTGTTTTGATTTTTTTAAAAATTGTTTGATTCGTTTTGCTTTGATTTTATTTATATTTTTTAATTTAATAACCTTTTGTAATTTGTGTTTGTCGAAAGTTTTTTTTTTTTTTTTTGAGATTTGTAGGTTTATGTTTCTTTGTAGAGAATGATAATTTTAATATATTTGCGAGTGATTGAGCTTTTCCCCCTCCCCTTTAAAATTTTTTTTAAAGGTAGGTGTGATGCATAGTTATATATATATATATATATATATATATATATATATATATATATGCTTTGTAAGAATTTAGTTTTAGATTGGGATAGTTAAAATATCTAAATGGGAGAATCACAATTTCATTTTTGGTTATCCTCTTGATGTATTTGGTCATTTATTATTAAATTCTTATTGGTCTTTTAATTTTATTATATTTGTAGGTGATTAAGCTTCCTTCCTCCCGATTAAATTTGTTTTTTAGAGTAAGTGTCATGCAAAGTTATTTGGCTCGTTTGATCACATCATTCCAAATGAAATCTATTTTCGCTATTGGCCAATTTTTTGCACTTTGTTTTTCCTTATTTCAGTTCATTATTGACGAGATGAGTACTTTTGATTATGTGTTTTGATATTGGATGTTGGTGCTTGTTTTTTTCATGTTGTCCTGCCTTCTTTCTTTTAATGATTAGCTTTTTTGCCCAATTATGGCCCTTCCATAGCTTTTAGATTTTCTTTTCATTTTTCATCTTTCCCATTTTACTTGGATTTTTTCCTTACTTTGGTATTCGTTGTTAACTCTATTGATTGTGTTTTTTACACTAGTATGTAGGGGGTTCACTATCCGATGAAAATCGAATATCCGAATTGAATCATATCAAAATATCAATTTCGATACGATTTCTTTGGAAACTAAAAAACTCGAACCAAAATATCTTCATTTTTGGTTTTGGTTTTTTTTTGAAAATCGATTAAATCGAATAACCAAAATTACACACACACACACACACACACACACACACACACACACATATATATATATAAGCTAACACTTATTTCACTTACTCGATCACTCATCCCTTCCAACTTACCTCACACCAATTCCTAAAATAGCTAAACCTAAACCTCCCTCAATTCCAAATTACAACCATCCCTTTTCGGTCTTCACTTACCTTCTTACTCACATTTTTCCTCCTCCCTCACCGCTAGTGCCTATTGCCTAATGCAAATGTGCAATCCTTAAAATGGCTAAACCTATCCCAAATTAAAAAACTCATCTCCCTCAAATCGGAATCCCTATACCTGTCGACCACTTGCACACATCCATTCCTTACTTACCCATCTTTTTCCTCCTTCTTAGTCCTCGGGTAGCCCTCAATCGTTAGCCACCTCCCTTCTCTTAGGCCTCTTCATAATTTGTAGTCTTTCAAAGATTTCAAGACACATCCCTCGATCTTCTCTTTCAATCTTCTACTAATCTACTCTTCTCCTATAGTCCCACTATCAAGCTTTCAAGATTTTCAATACATGGTGTGTCATGTTTACCTAAATAATTATCCAGTGAATTGAAATGCTTCGGTTTCCTTTCTTAGATTTTTAGTTTTTTGGATGCATTTTTTGGGTACTAGAGTTAGAATTTTGTGATGTATAATTTGTTCAAAACAAACTTGGATTGAAAGAGAAGGAAATGACTTGATAAAAACTATAAGAGTTGATTCGATGAAGAAGAGAAAAGATTTGAAAATTGTTATGTAAAAAAGGCATTGATTGAGCTTGGATTCTAAAGTCCTACGGAATTTTTATGGTTTACTTGGGACATCACATTCCTTATGTTTGTAGGCATTTGAGTTATATTTAGTCTAAAGGCGATTCCAATCTTTTTATTTATTACTTGTTATCTTCTCTAAGTAGATAGGCTTGGGCATGTATAGAATATTGTTTTAAACATTTAATCATGTTTGGTTGGCTAGTCATGATAATTAGTTAGATGTATTTTCATTTTGCATGCAACAACAACTATAGGCTATGTTGAATTTCGTTCTTCATAATGTTTTGGAAAACTTGATAGTTGGCCTTTTTGCTTAAAATTAGGGTTAGCTGGATTAATCATATTTGGGGCCATTTCACTAAGTTTGAAGATGAAAATAAAAACATCAAGAGAAGAAGTAACTACTATGATAAGGTGCTTGTAGGTCGTCCTACTAGAAATGGCACTACTACACTTAAATCCGATATGGCTATATGCAAAAAACACCCATATATATTTGACCATTACTCAAAAAAATTGAATCTTCAATCAAATTCAAGTCAAGGAGAAGAAAACACTCTTAACATATGAAAGTTTGATCAAAATTGTATTATAAATGGTTTAGCTTACGTGATTGTTAAGGATGAACTTTCTTTCAAATTTGTAGAGAATATGATTTTTACATAGTTTATGTTAATTGCATAACCTAGGTTTAAAATTCCATCATGGATTATCATTTCAAGAGATGGCTATCAACTTTATATGCATGAGAAATTAAAGTTTAAGCAATTCATGAAAAATAATTGTCAAAGAGTTTGTCTCACTAGGGATATATGGACATCTATTCAAAGAATTAATTATATGTGTTTATCAACTCATTTTATTGACAATGATTGAAAGTTGCATAAAAATTTTGAATTTGTGTCCGGTTAATGGTCATAAGGGTGTTAATTTGGGTAATGCTATTGAAAAATGTTTGAGTAAATGAAGAATTACAAAGTTTTTCCCTATTATGGTAGACAATGCAAGTTTAAATGATGTGGCAATTAGATACTTGAAACATATTTTTAACGAGTTGGTGTCATAGTACCTTAGATGGGGAGATGGGGAATTACTTTATATGAGATGTATGACTCATATTTTGAATCTTGTTGTTTTTGATGGGTTAAAAAATACAAATTCTTCGATCCTTCATGTTCGAGCAAGTCATGAGGTATGTTAGACAATCTTTCGTTAGTTTGAGAAAATTTAAGGAATGCATAAAGATTGAAAAGATTAATTCCAAGAGTTTGTTACATCTAGATGTTTTAACTAGATGAAATTCAACTTATTTGATGTTAAATTCAGCTCAAAAGTTTGAGAGTGCTTTTAAGAGGTTTGAGTAAATTGATCATTTATATAGTATTGAAGTTAATGCGGATCTTGGTGATGAGATATCTAGGCCACCTAGTGTCGGAGATTGGAGGACTTATAGGAAGATGGTGACAATATTGAAAAATTTCTATGACCTTACTTTATTTATTTCGAGTCATTCATCCGTCACTTCTAATAATTATTTTAATGAAATATATACGTTTAAAGCTGATTTGAGAGAATGGTAAGAAATTTTTGATGATGATACTTGTTTGATAGCTAGTAAAATGAGAGAAAAGTTTGATAAATATTGAGGAGACATGAAGAAAATGAATAAGTTAATTTATATTGGGGTCATACTTGATCTAACATATAAACTTATTTATATTGCATTTTTATTAAATGAATGGCATGGTGATTGGCTTGGAGAAAAGATGACAAATGATGTGAGGGAATCTACATATGCCTTATATGTTTCATATTGCAATTTGCCAACAAATCAAGGTCAAGATTGTCAAAATAGTAGGATTATGGAAGTTTCAAGTGTAAGTGATTTAACGAGATGGCAAAAAGATAAAAAAAAACAAGACAGATTGCAAGGATGTTGTGGTTTCAAAAATTCAATGAAAGTGAAGATGGACATAATAGATTAGAGTTGAATAATTATCTTCATTGATCTATCGAAATTGGTGATGATGAATTTGATATTTGGGAGTGGTAGAAAAATAATTCTTTTCGATATTCCATCCTTTCACAAATGGCTCATAATGTGTTGGTGGTTTCAATATTTATCATTCTTTTACAATTAAGATTTAGTAATGGAGGAAGAGTTCATGATGCCTTTAGGAGTTCTTTAACTCCTAGCATTGTGCAAGCTCTTATATGTGCTCAAGATTGACTTCAAAATTTGGTGCCAATTAATACCGAAGAAGATTTACAAGATATTGAGAAACTTGAAGCCAATAGTTTTTTTAATTCTTATCTTTTCGTTTATCTTTTTTTTCCTAAATTACTATTAAAGTGTTGATTTTTTTTAGATTTATTAAAAATTTCAACGTATGCATCTATGATAGATATATAATGAATTAATGGTGGTTTGGTCTTTGAGTGATAGAGGTAAGTTTCTAATGAATTATCTATGTCCGTGTCCATATTTGTTTGTAAATATCTTCATATTTTATAGAATTGACATTTTTTCCTTTTCTTTACAGGATTTGGTGAAGCTTTTGCTTGAACTTGACTATTTATGGGAGTTCCTTGAATTATTTTAGTTGTCAAGTTGTTAGTGCTGAATTGTTAGCTTGTTGTTGTTACTTTTACTTTGTGAAATTATTGATTTTATTTGTTAATTTAGGAGTTTTGAATTTTTGCTTACTTGATTTTACTTAAATTATTTTATAAACTAAAGCCGTAGGTTGGATTCTGGATTGAAGCATAATAAATCATCGCCTAGTGGGCGATGGCGTAGCTCATTGGCTAGTGGTCACTCGCTTGTTTTTGGTTTCATATTTATGCAAGTACTATCCTAAATCAATAACCCTACAAGTTTTGGTCCATAATGACAAGTAACCATTAAGCAGAGAATGGTCCTAAAGGTGGGCATGCCGCATGCTTAAGGTTTTCCTTTAAGCAACAACTATAAGCCTATAATGCTTTGGATTCCCGCAATTGTGGCATATTTTATAGTGTTTTTAATGGGACATTCAACATTGGTAAGAAGTGTCGATCTGTTAGAAAGTACATGCCCCCTTCAAAAGTATAGATAATTATAGGTAAAAATTGAATCATCGAAATCGATATATTTTGAAACCAAATAGAAAAACTAAATAACAATTAAATTTGATTTTGATTATTTCTTTTAAAAATTCAATTAATCAAAAACGAATCCAAAAAATTTGAAAACCGAACCGAATAACTAAATAAACACCCTTATATGTATGCATGTTTTTATTTAGTCGTCGTATTTTTCTAGTCCATTTTTGTTTTGTCTTCTTTTTTCTCGATATTTTCTTTTTGTGCTCTTTTATTATAAATTTTTTCTTGTATTTATATTAAATATATCAATTATGTTTTGTTTTTATTATTTCTTTCTTTCTGAAGCTACAGTTGGTTTTTATCATTTTCTTTTTATGCTTTATTGGTAAACATATAAAAAATATATGTTATGTTTTTATATTTTGTTATAACTTTTTATCATTTTTTCATCTTTTAGTCTCTTTATAAAACGGATATTAAAAAAAATTATTGTATATGATTTGTTATTTTGTAAATATTTTTTGGGATTTTATATTTGTAGAAAGTTTTGATCGCTTTGACATTTTAAACACATAGATTATGTTGGTTGCTTTATGATTTGAAGTTTTAGGTTGATATTCATTGAGCTACTGTAGAAAGTTACTATGATAAATATACCAATACGCTTAGTTAATTTGGTTGGTTTATGCTCGTATAATATGTCTTCACGAGTTCTATATATGAAGTTAGTTTAGAAACATTAGCTTCTTATATCTATCATCCTTTGATAAACAAAGGTTATTTGACATAAATAATTTAAATCTATCAATACGATTTCGTGTATGTCTATTTTATAGATCCAATTTCCATAAAACAATTGCTTTTATATAAATTGAAATTTAATGCCATAAGAATAATATCATCATTTTTGTGCCGAGTGTGTTTATGATTTGGCTTGGGCATGTGGTTTGAATTTTTTTATTTTAAGATAGGATGAAGTATAAAGGGTTAAATTGAAATGACATTCCAACTTCTTCATGGATTGTTTTTAAATTCCAAAGCAAAAATTATCTTTTTTGGAAATTAGATATACCATTACAAAAAATCAATAATTTAGCGATAGATAATAGCAATAAATTATAATCTATAGCTAAATAATGATGGATTAGTGAATTATTTTTGAATGTGGGATTTAAAGATGAACTACCAACCAATTTGTAATGAATATTTCGTCATTACATATGGTGGTAAAATGTTCATGGTTGTTTCAGCAACAAATTAGCGATAAAATTGCAAAGATATTCGAGTGATGGATAAACCAATCCATTGTTGTTTTTGGTTTTTCATTCGGGTCCAATTAGCGAGGCAATATTCCATCACTAATCCCTCGATGTTATTGCCAATCGGTGATGGACATATTTTCATCACTAAATTTATCAATAATAGTGACGAATTATGTTAGTTAGTTGCTGTTTTTTTGTAAAATAGGCAATTGTTTGAAATCGAAAATCAACGACAAGTACTTAAGTCCGTCGTTGATTAGTGACGAAGTCACATCTATTGCTAAAATTAAATCCCAACATTGATAGATTCTTTTTCTTCTCTTATTTTTTTCTTCTTTCTCGCCTCTCCTCCTCTCGTCATAGCCACCTTTTAGGTGTGCCACTACTTACATCACCTTCTATAAGACTACAAGTACCACTCTTTTTCTCCCTCTCAATCTCCAGCCACTCCAACCTTCTTCTCTTTTAAAACAACCATAGTTCTCTCTCTCTCTCTCTCTCTCTCTCGTGCATGCTTCGCCTTGTGTCTCTCTTTCTCTTTTTATACTAAAAAAAGAAGCCCAAAGCTAATTATAACAA
The DNA here is from genome assembly GCA_963924115.1 of Dovyalis caffra. Lineage (NCBI taxonomy): Eukaryota > Viridiplantae > Streptophyta > Magnoliopsida > Malpighiales > Salicaceae > Dovyalis > Dovyalis caffra. The sequence goes on from CAWUPB010001009.1 coordinate 1,693,539, forward strand.
CCTAGACCTTTGCACATATCATATGTATACTTTTGTGTGTTTAGTTTAATACCTAATTAATTTGCTTGATGATTGATACTTAAATTTTGCTAATGAATGATTGTTATCGAAAACCAGCTACATCAAGACATGCCAAATTCGCTCGTCAAAAACAGTAGTGTCTCGATGCGTTAGTTTCGTTGTCAAATCTTCCATGCCAAGTTAAGCTTTATTCGTCAACGAAACTGCTCGCGTCTAGACTTGCCGCTTTCATTGATGAGCTTAATGTTTAACATAGGTTTTGCTACCAAATTTCATGCTAGTATGCTATGTGAAAATGCTATCGAAAATGACTAAGTCCGGACAAGCCATTTTTTATTGATGAAAAATGCTATGTCTAGACATCCCGACTTACGTCAATGAAAACTACCACTTTCGTGACATAAGTTTTTCATTAATGAATTCTATGTTCAACCATACATAGTGACATATTAGTCCCTTTATTACGAAAATCACTTAAAGATAATAATTATGATTTATACTTGAATTAAGGGACTCGGATAGCATAGATTAAATAGTTGAGAGGGACTTAACTTTTCCTTGAGTTAGTGGAATGCTAAGTGTCACCACCATGCCTTGCATGAGTGACTTAGCCAAGGAGGTGTCATCCTCTTGAATTTTAGGTAATTTTCTATTGTATGACTAGCCTATATAAATAAAGGGTGAGACCATGGCTGAATCTTTTGGCTATTTGAAAAATCTATAAGAGAAAAGGGAGAAATGCTTGAGTGAGAGTCGTTGGAACTGCTATAACTTGTTAGAGTTGTCGCCAGCTTTAGCTAAGTGCTAAACCAAGGGCAAGGAAGGTCTATCGAGGTCTTTTGAAGCATTTTCTATCTCCTAAACCTAGACCAAGTAAGTGTAATCCATTCAACTACACTACAAGACTTAGGTTTAGGCAATTTTGACTTCGTTGAGCTTGATTGTTGCTATGTTTGTTTGTTGAATGAAAATGGATTAAAACTTGATGCATGTGGACTTAGGATCTGACCACTAAGCCTAGAATTGTCATGTCAACTCTAGACAAATGTGGGTTGAAATTGGTGTGCCTTTATAGCCAAATGGAATGCTTAAATTGTTTGGTTTGTATTCTATCAAAATTGCTTAGCTTCGTGATTTTGTCGAAATTACTTGGCTTGTATTCTATCAAAATTACTTAGCTTGTGATTCTATCAAAATTGCTTGACTTGTGTTTTTACCGAAATTGCTTGGTTTGTGTTTCGTCAAAATGTTGAATTGTGTGGCTATCATATTGGCTATAACTTGTATTAGATAGGTTTAATGCGTAAAGGCTAGTAGAATAGTCAAGTTAGCTTGAATTTATTGATGATAATTGGTAAGCATTCAAAGGCATGCATTCATAGCATGACATAACATAGCATTGGTTTTCATGATGTTAAACAAGAAAAGTCACTTAAAGGAATGATCCGGTGTATACCCAAGTGGTCGAACATTGAGACACCACCCATAGGAATGATCTAGTGTATACCTAAGGCCGATTCTCGGCTAGGTGTTGTTTAGTTTCATGGTTTTTGTAAAGGTTTTAAAAGAGGCATGGCATGGTATTGGTTTTCATGAATCATGTTTTAAATAAGAAAATTCACTCACAGGAATGATTTGGTGTATACCCAAGTGGCTGAATATAGAGAGGCCACCCATGGGAATGATCGGTGTATCCCCAAAGGTCGGTCCTCGGTTAGACATTGTCAAGTTTCATGGTTTTCATAAAGATTTTAAAAGAAGAAAATGAATTTCTTCACAAAAATATGCTTTCATAAACTATTGCATGGTTGCACATGCTAAGTTTTAGCTCATTCTTAATGTCTTGTGGTGTAGGTGACCGCAACGATGATTACGAGTAGGTCGCCGTGAAGATGGTGCTCGCTAGATGCTTTTGAAGTTTGCTCGAAAGGTGTACTTTTGTCTATGCATTTAGGCCATAGGCTATGTCTAATGTATGTTTCCATGTTATAGCATGCTTTTGTTATAAATGTTGAGTATAATCAGTCTTACAACTAAGACGAGTATGTACAAAGTTTGTTTTGAATGAAATGAAGTATTTTTTCCAAAGCATGTGTCACTTTATTTTTTTCATTGCCTTTAATGTTTTAGTATCTTACGTAAAGTATTTATAATGTGTTCACATAGCTAGACTCTTAGTTTTCACAATGAAGTCACTAGATAGTAGGTCGTCAAGAATTTCGATAGATTTAGGTGCGACAAATGAAGGTCGCCCTGGACGTTGTTTGTGTCAATGAAATTTGAGTCATGATGTAAGCTTTTGTGTAGACGAAGAAGTTCCATATACGAATTGAGTTCTTAAGTAAGCTTTCAAGCCAAATGTCTTTTGTTGTGCATTGCATGTCTCATGCATGGTTTAATTTCATAGGGCATTGATGCGCATTTGACGAGTGTGAGACATGGCTACGTGTGCCGTAACTACGTCAAGCGCTCCTCGAATGTTCGACACTACCGTAACGTTCCAACCTCCCTCTCGGGGCTCGTGGCGTTACAACCTAATTAGGTATATTTCTTTCTCCAAATTCATATTTTATATTTAATTTGTGTGGGTTTTATCTATTACTCTTGATTTTGTTATTTTTTTCGTTGTTCGAAATTTTTACCTATTTGTATATATGTAATTAATTATTTATAAATATGTCAAAAAAACATAATTTATGTTATTTAAAATTTAATTGACTATATTTTTAATTTATTAGGATTGTTTTGAATTAATTAAGTTTAAGTGTTGATGAATTACAATAAAAATTTGAGTATGTAATTTGTTAGACAATGATTAAATAATAATTATTGGAAAATTAAGTTATTGGATTTAAAATAATATGTTAATTTTAAAATTAAAGTGTTATTTTTAAATTAATATAATATCCGATTATTTAAACTTAAGATTTAAAAATTAATAAATTAATTTTCGATCAAATTTGTTTGATATAGGTAAATAATTAGTTGTTGTATGAATTGTGTTATTAATTATTTATATATAAAATTATTGTAGATAGAATTATCTTTGTTTTAAATGTCGAAATTAGTTTTATATTTTGGTATATTATTTGAAATATTTATTGACTTACTAATTTTTTATTTGTTGTTCGACAGCTTGTATCCTTCTAGTAAGTGTGCTATTGAATCTCCGAAATTTTTAAAGAGCATTTGGACCCTCCGAGCTCCACTTGGAAATCAATCTCGCGAGAGACAAAAAAATTTTACTCGAATAAGTTTAAAGTAATATTTTGATTATTTCTTTATATTATATTTAAATTAGTAGCATAAAATTGTTAGGAAGCAAAATCAAGCAAAAAAATAGAGTAGAAAGACAAGAGCAATCACATAATATAAAGATTTACATGATTCGATAATTATGCCTACTCCACGACTACATTAGGATTTCTTATTATATTTTATCGAGTGACGACTATAAATACAAGTATGTTGCCTTTATTTATAGTATGGACAACTAGGGTTCTAATAAAAAAGCCTAACGAGCCTATACACTCGACTCAATATTCGTAGACATTATACTATAGGCTTTTAGCAATCTTCACAACTTAACAATCTTTCAATTGGAAACTCGATCTCCAAATAAGCACCAACGCCTCTTATAATTATTCTTTTTCTCAACCAACTTTAAGTTCTCCTAGTGTAGTGCCTTCTCATCATTACTCATAAAGGTCAATTGACGTAATGCAAAGCCCCAACTTATCAATAAGTAACTCGCCTTGGTCAATATATATGCTCGGATTCTTCAATCCTAGAATCTTATTCAAATATATTACCTAATCATCCAAAAACTCTTAGATATAGTGATACTTCAATTGAATATGTTTGGTTTTTGCATGAAAGATTGGATTTTTAGCAAGATAAATTATACTCCGGCCATCACTAAAAAGCTTATTGTTATCCTATGCCTTACCCACTTCCTTCAAGAAGTGTTTCAACCAAACTATTTCTTTACTAGCTTCGAAATAGCCATATGGTCAACTTTAGTGATGGAAAGGGAAACATACTTTTAAAGTCGAAACACCAACTCATAATAGTACCACCCAAAGTGAAGATATAACCTATTGTACTCTTTCTATTATCTAGATCACCACTTAAGTGTGCATCAATAAATCCTTGTAAAATAGTATCATTCTTCTTAAAATAAAAGGTCATACATGAAGTACCTTTTAGATAATGAAGAATCCATTTCACTCATTCCTAATGCTTCTTTCTTGAATTTACCATGTACCTTATTGAAAACTCCTACCGCATGAGTCGTATCGAGTCTTGTGCTAACCATAACATACATCGAGTTTCCAATCGCTCATGCATAAGGGATTATAGACATTTCTTTTTGCTTTTCAACTGTCTTTGGTGATTACTCTTTTGAAAGCCTAAGATGGCTTCCTAAAAGAGTATTTCTAATCTTCCCATCCTAAAGGTTGAATCTATTTAGTACTTTTTAAATTAATTTTCTTAAGATATAGTCAATATACCCTCCGACCTATCTCTATTGATTCTTATCCCGATATCTACTTTGTAGGTCCTAAGTCCTTCATCTCAAAGTATTCTATTAACTATAGCTTCGAGCTTCATGATCTTTTTCAAGTTAGATCCTACAACAAGCATACAAGAGTAAAATAAGATAACAATTAGCAAATCTCTTGATACAACAACGTTGATCCATCTCACATCTCTCAAAACCATTATAACATATAAACCCATCAAATTTCTTTTATCATTACCTAAGAACTTGCTTCAAACCGTATAAACTTTTTTATAACTTGCGTACTAGTTTCTCATTCTTTAGAACTTCAAAGCCTTCCGGTTCTACAATGTTGATGTCTTCCTTAAGGCCAGCACGTAAGAAAATAGTTTTTATATCTAACTCGTTCTAGATGGAGATTTTTTATAGCAATAATACTAAGCACCGATCTAATAGTAGTCATCTTGACTATAAAAAACAAAAACTCTCAAAATAGTCAATTCTTTCCTTCTATTGAAAGCCCTTTACCATTAGCTTTGCTTTATATCTTTTATTAATATCATGCTCTTCTTTGACCTTATACACCCATTTGTTATGTATAACTTTTTTCCCTTTTGGTAACACGAGTTAAAGTCCATGTTTGATTATTTTTTTTTAGTAGATCTTATCTCTTCTTCTATGGCTAACTCTCACTTGACAAAATCTTTAACCCAAATTGCTTTACTAAAGAATTCTAGTTTTTTCAAGCATCGTAAGAAGTAAATAGTTAAAAAAAATAGGTAAATACTTTTGAATGGATTTAGACAATGTCAAATCTCCTTGGTCGAGGAAAAAGAATCATCGGTTCCGGTTCGGCTTTAACTTCCCTATCTCTATAATCTAAATTCTCAATTCTAGATATTTCATTCTCTAAGATCTCCTCCAAATCAACTTTCTCACTTGTTTCCGACGGGTTCCCTATACTCGTTAGAATCGATCCCAAGCCTCGTCCTTAAACAACATATTCTTACTAAAAGTTATATCTCCGTGCCTTATGATCTTTCTATTCTAATCAGCCTAAAACCCAATAACCAAAATCATTAGAACCATCACCAATGAAGTAACATGTTTTTAGCCTTAGGATCAAGCTTATCTTTATCATCATATCTTATATTTACATATGAAATACAACTAAATTAAAGGTCCTTTATTTATGAGGTAAGTCGTTATATTCACCGCATCGTCTAGAATGCTTTGGACAAACCGAATGTAATCTCATGTTTTTTGCTCGCTCATTCAAAGTTTTGTTCATCCTTTTAGCAACACCATTTTGGTCTAGTGTCATAGGAACAATCTTGCTATTATCCAAATAATAAATTTTAAATTATGTAATAACGTATTCTCTTCTATTATCTTCAAAGATTTGATCTTCATACCAATATGATTTTCAACTTTAGTCATCCACCTTTTAAATACAACAAACACATCGATTTATTTTTTAAACAATAAACTCATTCTTTTCTGGTTTATGGGGTATCATCGCTAATTTTCTCCATTTTTGGGTGACTTTAGCGATAGTTTTTGCTAAACTATCGCTAAAAAGTAAACCAGGATGGAGAAACGAAATTCTTTTAAAAAAAGTGCTAGCGACGATTTAAATACCATGACTAAACGCTAAATCTCTAAATTAGTGGTCGACACCTTTTTTCCTCATTTCCCATTTTTTTTCTTCTTCTCTCTCTCTTCTTCTTCGCCGTTGTCTCCTCCCCTTCAAATCCTCTACCGATTCCATTGATCCCTCCAAACTCCGATTCTCTCTTCTTTTCTTCTTCTTTCCCTCCATCTCCTCTCGTTTCCTCCTTCATTTCCTTCTTCTTTCTCTCCTTTTCTTCTCCTTCACCCCTTTCCTCATCTTCTTCGCAGTCTACGAGTTGCTCCTCACTTCTCTCGCTCCTTCATTTATGGTCGGCTTCCTAAGTGAATCATTGTGAGCTCTTGGTTTTTACCTATGATTTTATTTTATTTTATTTTACCTTTGATAGTTTATAAACTATATATATATATATATTGCCTTTGATTTCAATAATTATACATATTGTCATTTAATTACTTTTTTGTTAATTGTTAGTTAGTTTAATTTATTTTCTTATTAGGATTAATTTGTTAGTTGTTAATTAAATTAAAGAATTGTTAAAAAAACTTAATTAGGTGTTAGTTTAATTAATTAGGTATTAATTAAGCTATTTAGTTGTTAAATTAAGTTAATTAGTTGTTAATAAAGTTACTTAGTTGTTAAATTTAGTTATTTAGTTGTTAATTAAATTAAATAATTCTAAAGAAAATTAACTAGGCGTTAGTTTAATTAATTAGGAGTTAATTAAGTTATTTAATTGTTAAATTAAATTAATTAGCTATTAATTAAATTAATTAATTGTTAAAAATAATTAGAAGTTAGTTTAACTATTTAGTTGTTAATTAAATTAATTACATATTTAAAATTTTTTATTAGATTTTAATTTAATTAATTAGTTGTTAACGAAGTTATAGTTGTTAAATTAAGTTAATTAGTTGTTAATAAAGCTATTTAGTTGTTAAATGAAGTTAACTACTTGTTAATTAAATTAATTACATATTTAAAAATTTTAATTGGATGTTAATTTAGTTACTTACTTGCTAATAAAGTTATTTAGTTGTTGTATTAAGTTAATTAGTTGTTAATTAAATTAATTACATATTTAAAAATTTTAATTGGATGTTAATTTAATTACGTAGCTGTTAATTAAGTTATTTAGTTGTTAAATTAAGTTAATAGGTTGTTAATTAAGTTATTTAGCTGTTAATTAATTTAATTAAATATCTAAAAAAATTAATTAGATGTTAATTTAATTAATTAGTTGCTAATTAAGCCATTTAGTTGTTCAATTAAATTAATTGGTCGTTAATAAATTTATTTAGTTGTTAAATTAAGTTAACAAAATTAAATAATTGTTAAAAAAATTAATTAGGTGTTAATTAAGCTATTTAGTTGCTAAATTAAGTTAATTAATTGTTAATAAATTTATTTAGTTGTTAATTAAATTAATTAATTGTTAAAAAATTACGTAGATGTTATTTTAATTAATTAGTTGTTAATTAAATTAATTACATATTTAAAAATTTTAATTAGATGTTAATTTAATTAATTAGTTTTTAATTAATTTAATTAGTTTTTAATTAAATTACTTAAGTTTTCAAAATTAATTAATTTAAGTTTAATTAATTAGTTGTTAATTAAATTAATTAAATATTTAAAAAATTTTAATTAACTAATTGTTAATTAAGTTATTTAGTTGTTAAATTAAGTTAATTATTTATTAACTAAATTAATTACATATTTAAAATATTTACTTAGACGTTAATTTAGTTAATTAGTTGTTAATTTAGTTATTTAGTTGTTAATCAAATTATTTAAAATTTTAATTATGTGTTAGTTTAATTAATTTGTTTTAAATTAAGTTATCTAGTTGTCAAAAAAAATTAATTAATTGGTTGTTAATTAAAATTTTAAAATATTTTAATTAGTTGAAAAAAATTTAAAGTGTTTGATCATCGATATTAGGGTGACACCCTATGGATATGATGTTACTCGACGAAGTAATTGAGAAGGCATAAGGTATGTGTCAATGTTTCTCAATGGAAATGGAAGGACAAGATTAATTAATTTAGTGTTAATTATGTTTTTTATGAATTGAGAAACGTCCAGTTTATAGGGGAAAATCTGCCAAATTTTTGTTAGAAATTTAATTAGTTGTAACAAAAATTTATATATGTCCAATGCACAATTTGTAAGTAATAATTAGTTATTCTATTTTTTTCTTGAATTTGCAAACAAAACTAATTATAAATTCGGATCGTTTATGGTTCAATTATAGATATACCAATGGTATTTTAAATCGAGTGTTTTGTTGATGGCATAAATGAATTTATTACTTTTGTTGTTAGTCATCCCGAATGTAAGGATAAAAATAAGATAAGATGTCTTTGTAAACTTAAAAAATGTCGGAACCATAGTTATAAAGATCGTGATATAGTTATGTATCATTTGATGAAATATGATTTTTTGTCCGGGTATTATGTGTGAAGATGTGAACGAGAAAGTGAGTCGTTGGTTTATGGTGATAACTTGAGAAATTTTGTTGAAGTTGCACAAATCTTTGATGAACCTCCAGCCAATCTATATCACACAATGGTGATGGATACAGTCGATCCATCATTTATTCCGCCTAACACGTAAAAAGTCCCAAATCCTTATGTTCAACCATTTTATGATTTGTTAAATGCATCCAATAGAGAGATCCAGATCCAGCTTTAGAAAATCACTCATAGTTATCCACATTAACATATTTGTTATACTTGAAGTCTCGGTATCATTTTTCCGACAAGTGTTACGATGACTTATACCAACTTATGAACGAGTTTATGCTTGTTGATAATCGTATGTCAAAAGACTTTTATAGTATAAAAAAGTTAGTGAAGCCGATGTATTTACCGGTTTAACGGATCCACAGTCGTATAAATGGATGCATAATTTATAAGGGTGAAGACACTAAGAGAATTACTTATAAAATCTATGACCATCCTCGATATCGAAGTCTAAGGTGGGGATCGATTAGAGAAACCTATGTCAAATATAAAAAAAAAATGTATTATTTTCTCCTAACCTCATGGTTATAGAGGATGTATGCTTCAAATGTCATAGCCAGGTGACATAAAGTGGCACGCCAAACATGAAGTTGAGATAGACGTCATGTGTCATTGCTCCGACACCTTTGCATAGTGGCATTTCGATCAAACACATCCTTCTTTTGCATCAAAAATTAGGAATATCATATTAAGAGTCCGAACTAATAGGTTTTGATCTTTTGGTCTATTTGGACAACAATATTCTTCATGGCTCGTAATTGTAACGACTACTAATTTGTCAAAGTGAAAATGTATGAAGGAAGAATATATATTCTTAACTATAATTTTTCCATGACTAAAAAATCCAAAGATCAACCTAGACATGTAATTATAATCCTTTATTAAAGAGTTGAATGATTTATGGAAAGTTGGTGTGATTACCTATTAAGTATCCCATAAGTAGAATTTTTAGGTATGAACCACGATCATATGAATAATTAGTTACTTCCCATATATTGAATATTGTATGGTTGGAGTACTATGGGTAAAATAGCATGTCGTTATTACATGAAAAATTCTAATGCTTTTAGTCTCGTAATGACGAGAAAGACTTTTTGGTTTGATAGTCACCGTAAGTTTCACGCGAGAAAGTCATCCATTTAGGAGGAATAGAAACACATTGAAAAATAAAATTGTCACGGACATTGCTCCCCTAATTCGGTCCGGAATAGATATTTAGCATGAAATAAAAAATTAGAAGTTGATGAAAGTCACGAAAGACGATTCTTAAGACTCGTAATAGTAATATATCTTGAGTTTTTGATTGGAAAAAAAAAGTATATTCTAGAATCTTCTATATTGGAGTTTCAATCTAATTCAACACAATTAGGATATGATGCACATTAAAAAAAAAACATCTTCAATAATCTGTTTAATAGAGTTATAAGTGTGTTAAAAAAATCAAAGACAATGACAATTCTAAAGAAGACTTGAAAATTTATTATCGAAAAAATACCCTAAATTGTGTTACATTCTAGAAAAATAACAAAAAAAATTCTTGAATGGCTTAAATACTCGAGTTTCCGACGGATATGTGTCGAACTTGGCTAAGTGTGTCGATATGAACAACCTTAGATTACATGACATGAAGAGTAATGACTCGTCATGTATTTATAAAGAGATTAATACCTATCACATTCTATGACCTATTACCAAGAAATGTTTGACAAGCACTTATTGAGTTGAACTTATTCTTCAAGGAATTGACTTCCACTATCATTAAAGTTGAAGATATGATACATTTCAAGATCGAGATACCATTAATTTTATGCAAACTTGAATGTATATTTCCATCGAGTTTCTTCAACTCAATGGAACATCTTCTAGTCCACTTGATATATGAAGTAAAAATAGTGAGACTAATACAATATTGGTGGATGTATCTCGTTTGAAAGATAAATATCTCGATGTTGAAACCTTGATTAATTTTTTAAAATAATTATTAACTAACATAGGTACATAATATAGGTATCTTCCAAAACTACAAAAAAAATAAAGAACAAAGCGAGAGTTGAAGGGAATATAGGCAATGATATTTAGTGGAAAAAGCATCAACATTCTTTTCATACTACTTCGAGCCTTATGTGCATACTATGCATCGAAAAGTGTCATGTAACCTTAAGTATGCTCAAGAATCAAGTGATGAAATTGAAGGGATGCTTGCTATATTCAAACCGAAAGGTTAATCTCTTGGTCGTGCAAAATCATATATATTGACGGATAAAAAAGCCTTACATCCTATGTTTACATTTTATCGAACCGGATAAGGTGACACCTTATACCGAGCAAGTATTAAAATTAAAAAATTTTCAATACTCAACTTCATTAATTATCAATTATATATAATAAAGATATTAAAAATCTAAAAATTATTGTTCCTTTAATAGTTATTTTGTAAGCCAACTTTCTCAAAGTAATCCTAATATATCGAAGCATGAGGTTAATGCTTTGCTTGAAAATAAATTTGCATCATAGTTTTATCAATATGTGAGTATCATCAATTTTGAATTCATTTTTTCGGTAAGTTGCAATGATGAAATGTTATATTACCGATAAGGAATAGATTTCAAATTTATAGGCAAGTAATGTATAACTCAACTCGATTAACTACCATTACATTAAAGATCTCATAAAAAGGCCTTACGAACAACAAAGTGGTATTCGAGATACATTATGAACGGGTATAATATTCACACTAAAAGCCATAGTTTAGAAGAAAAAAATAATATGTAATGAAGTGTGTGTAAAAAGAGTTAGTTACAATGCTAAGAAAAATGACTACTATAGTAGGTTAACTAATATACTAAAATTTGAGTATCTCACATCACCAATTAAGAGAACTCGTATTGTTCAAATGTGATTAGTATGATACTTCACTTGGTATTGATACAAGGATTGATGATCGGTATGAACTAGTAAAGGTACATAGTCGTAGGACGTCAAATAGATCCGATCTCTTTATCCTAACAACACGAGCATATTAGGTGTATTATGCCATATATCATACCTCAAAGCGCATTAGGTGTGATTGGTTGGTTATATGTAAGGTAAAATCGATGCCGGAGATGGATGTGCCAAAATTATTAGCTACGGTCAAAAAAATAAGGAACCATTTCGGGAAAACGATATGGAAGCCCAACACAATATTATCCAAGTTGATGATGACAAGGGTTAGCCATGTGAACGTGTATGTTAATTTAATTATGAATGTATTTATTGATCATAAAATAAATGTTTGTTAACTTGTTTATGATAATAGAGATGTTTTACGGTTGTTTTGTTTGATTAACTAAATAACGTGATAATGTATCGGTTATGCCTCATGATAAAGGACGTTGCTGCATGTAGTGACTTATATTAGATGGTAAGGGTCTTGGGTTTAGACACCGACAATGATAATGATCGTGGACGTGGGCGTAGTATTGCTTCCATTCTAGTTTGCATGGCCCCCACCATCAACATGAGGACATTCCCTCCCACAGCCCCCATGTCATACCTATCATCGTTTGACATGTCTCGATCCGAGCCCTATTAGTATGGACCACGCACCTACACTTTTAAACCTTTTTGTCAATAGGGCCCATGCCCTAACAAGAAAAACAATCGAGTACCTACTCATGGCCAATTGCCATACATCCCTTCGGTTTGTCTTCCGCACCTACTAGTTCCGTATATGATACTCGCATTTCGATTACTCTCGTTAATGATAAGAAGTATGTATTATGCATATTTTTTATTATATTTTTTATGATGTATCATTATATTAATACATCATTTAACTATTAAGTGTCTTGTTTGATAGACTATATTCATCCAATGTGTGCTCTTATTGGATCTATAAAATATTCTATGAGCATATCGACTTATCCGGAAGGTCGTAGAAGTCAATTATCGAGCAAACTAAAGAGTTATATTAGGAAAAGTTTAAGTTAATATATAGCTTAATATATAACAATATATTTCAATTAAGTTAATTAATGTACTAATTAATATTTTTAACATTCTTGTTAAAAGTTCTTTATGTGGGACCGGGAGTTTAATCAAAACATTAGAAAAGCATGAGAGTCTAGCATGGAAGTGATATTCGGACTTTTTTCTAATGTGAAAACAAAGCCCAAACTAACGTATATCTCATAGGAGATATGGGATGCATGGTAGAACGAATGGACAAAACTTGTGTTTTGGGCTCGATCCGAGTAAGTGGCTCGGAATCGCATGAACAAAACGGGTGGCATCAAGGCTGGCCCATATAGACATACAAGGGGTTCGATCACACATAGAGAGCACGCATTACGCATGGTAGATTCTATTATATATATATATATATATATATATATATATATATATATATATATATATATATATTATTTTTAATTATTACAACATTAATATGTATTTAAATATATTTGTTTAGCGTAAAGAGTTAGGTTGTGAACCCAATGCTCACGAGGTGTTCTTGAAAACTCATATTAAAGATTGATGATATGTATTCATCGATCAACGGATAAAAAATCTTAGGGTAAGTAATTTATAATCTTATTTCATACATATGTCACTTTTATATAACTTATTGAGATTACTATTTAATATTAAAAGTATTGTAATTATGTAGGACACCATTGATGAAATATTGGAGGAAGAGGTTGCTAGTTGAGGGACGGAGTGTACTTCAATGCCCGACATTGACATGAATAAGATATTTGAGAGGGCTATCGGAGGAGGAGATAGTAAGAGGAAGAGAATGTACGAACTCGGGTGACAAGCCTCTCATTATTACTCAAATATCCGTTCATCTTCTAGTTCTACCACATCCCGGTTATATGTCGATATTGAGGTGCATCTAAAAAAGTGGAGGCCAACACTCGCTAGACAAGAAAAAAAGATCTAAAAGCCGAAAGGTACCGTTACATCGCTCCTAGAAAATCGAAAGCGATTAGAGCAACATAATCGGGAGCAACTTGCGATAATATAGCAAATGCGAGCAGATGTTACTAAATATACAAAAGGATAATTCACCCATCAATCCCACAACTAACCATCATGTGTTGGATGAAAATGTTGATATGTGACATGTAGCCCCTTCATCACTATCTTTTTTTATTTTATCGCTCTTATGTTTTATTTGTTGAAATATTAATGCACTTTAATATAATTTGATTTTTGAATATATATTGAATTGGATCGAATTTTATATACTATAAAGGATTCGTATTTTCTATAATTCTATTTCATACCATTATTGTAGTTAAATTGAATTTAATTTTATATTTCTTATTAGGTACATATAAACAACGAAATAATTGACTACAAATATCGTCCAAAAACGGAATTAATTTAGCGACGATTTAAAACTCGTAGCTAAATCTAAATTAAATTTGACAATAATTTAAACCATCGCTAAATAGAAGCTAAATCCAACAATGATTTATTAATGATTTTTTAAAAACCATTGCTAAATTGACAATCTTTTCTCTTTATTTAACGATAGATTTTTTATTTTTTAATAATGAATAAATCATCTTTAAATTAACAACAAAATCCTTAAACCGTTATTAATTTAAATTAGATAGCTTTTTTTCTATTTTGTAATAATTTAAAAAATCACTAAATGATTTTTTTTTTTTTAGTATATGTTTCACAAAAAAAAGGTTTGGAAGTCAAAAATATATATATATATATATATAAAAGCTTGGGACTTTACAGCAGCATATATTTTACATATTAATAGTTTATCAATATATATATATATATATATTGGCAATCCTCGATCGAGTCTAACACCAGGACCTCAGATCCATGAGTAAACTATATATGCTTCCATGTCTCGTACTTTCAAAGGGAATTATTTTGCAAAGTTTAAAAGGCCCACAAGGATTTAATTTCCTATCCCTTAAAGACTGTAAAGAGCACCATCATCGCCGTCAAGATCCATGAGTCAAATTTAAAAGTGCTTGATGCTCAAGCTACATCTACACTATCATGGTCAGGCAGGTATCCAGCTAGTTCATTTCTTGATTAGCTTGCTCATGTATAATTCTTTCCAAAACCGAGAGAGGAAAGAAGAGACAAAAGCCAAAAGAAACCACTACTGTCCTGCTCCTGCATGCATAAATTGCTTTAGCTGGCTGCAAAAGATGAGACAGTTGTAGCCTGGACCCTGACGGTGGACGATAAAACTAACCTCTATAAATAGTACTAGTACGACAGTTCTTAGTCTCACCAATTTAAAGGAGGATAAACACAAAAAGTTTTCAAATTACACGCCATATAAGTGTGTACATCCCCTACTTGTATCCACCTGTCCCGACCCATGCCCTCCTTTGTCTCCAAGTATCAGCTTTCCTTCATTCCTCCCTCCATCTCTCTCTTGATAAAGACCACCACCCCACCCTGGCATGCGCCCTCTAAAGCTTGATCTCTCTCTCCCCAGCTAACTTCTTAAGCTCAAACTCTCTCTCTATCTTACACTGTTGTACACGTATATTGAAAAAACGTACGGGAAACCTAATCAAGAGCCGTGCAAACACCTAAACAGTTAGCCCTCTTCCAAATAACACCATACAAGCAAAAAATACAGCTCTCTCCCCCTCTCTCTGCTGCTGCTGCTGCTATGAGTGCGAGTGCAACATGCAACGGATCAAAGAAAGAATAAGACACACCACATAAAAATATAAATAACTCAAAATAGTACAAGAGAATATTTAAAGAAACGATTTACTAATTATTATCGTTACATTGAACTTTGCTTTCCAAAATGTTTCTCAACAACAAATATTTAAACTTGAACGAACATAAAAAAAACCCAAAGAAAATAAAGATGGAGAGATAGGAACATGGGTGAACAGTAAAAAGAAGTAGTAAAAAGCAAACATCAGAGATAAGCTGGACCAACCAAAACTATCCACAATTTTAAGGTTTGATCATCATCATGTCCATGTTAAAGCCTCAGTTTAAGATAATTAACAATACTAATAGTACTACTACTAAGGTCATAAAATATTGATAATGATAATATGAACACCTGCAAAATCCACCATAGTCACAAGATAGCCAACTGGCTTGATTTCTTAATTTGTTTATCTCTTCTTTAGTTTACCGGCCCAAACAAAGAGCAGCCTTGACGTCCAATCTCCATGCAAAACTACCACCGTCCATTCTCCACACATCACACGGCACTGTAATCATCGAATTCTTCTCTTTCCCGTTAGCCCCAAACGTGTCGTACTTCTGGTACTGCACCCTAACCCTGCACGTAAAAGCCTTGTGACCTGCTAGTGTTACCGCCATTGGCACTTTCTCCTTCATCGCCAACCACACAAACACCTGATGATCTCCTCCCTTCCCCTGGCCCACCATCTTCCTGTAAGCCTCATTTGTCCACGTCACCCTACCATAACCGTCAGATATAAAACCCGGGCACGTGTCCTTCTCCAGATTAACCCTCTTCTCCCCATCTGTACGCCCTAACACATCCACATCCACCCACGTGTCAGTCACGCATTCAACTGTGACACATGACCCCAATATGTTCATCAGTCGTGGCATCACAGCCGTCCGATCTGCTGACACACCAAAGTCCACCGTCTGATTATGACCAACATCATGATCTTTCACATTGCCACCAAAACTAAGCCACGTAGGCATACTTTTAACTTGCTTAGGCGAAACGGAACCCAAACCCACTTCTGACTTAGTTTCTTTGGCCGGGAAATCACTCCGGTCAGGTGTTTCAGGCAAGAGGGGCAAGGTTACAACAGAATCAACCACGACCACCTTATTATCTTCACTTAAAGCCTTTCTTTTTCTATTACCACCACCACTATTACACTTCTTGCTATTATTACCACTACTGGTATTGTTGTTCTTTCTCTTGCCTCTACCAGACCTAGGGCTGACGTCACTCACTTCTGGCGACGACCCACCACCTGAAACAGAAGAAGCAGCGGTGGCCGTGGCTGGTTTAGGCGCTATTGGCCTGAACCTTAACATTATCCGGTCCACCTTCGCCATATCGTACGCTCCTCCTCCACCTCCTGCATATCTTGCAATACAACACCCTCCTCTACCATCCATCTCCCTCTCTCTCTCTCTCTCTCTTTCTCTCTAGAACTCAGAGTTGCTTTATCTTTATCTCTCTCTCTCTCTCTATTTTGGTTTTTCTTAAATGAAGGCACTAATTGCAAGGTGGTGTAGTGGTGGTATTTTATAGGGACTGTAGGGATGACGCGTGTGAGATTGGAGACACGTGTGAGAGCTGTGAGTTTAACAGCACAGGAAGGGGATTGGTTGAAATTCACAACGTGGCATTTGTAGCGGGTTTCTTTGGGCCCACTACAATGACAAGAGGTTTGGCCTTGGGCCCACCTGAATAGGCAATCAGAATTCGAAAAGTGTCGAGTTCTAGAGCTAAATTAGGGGCACGTATGTTTATTGGGTCTTGTGCATGTGCAAGCTTAAATTTTGTGGGTCTTATGAATATTTTTTTCCCGGTTTAAGGAGTAAAGTATATATTTTTTTTTTTCTGATAGTTCGAGAAGATGGACACGTGGGCCAATGGAATTTCGAAAGAGATGAAAGGGCAATAGAGACAGGTTTCTAAAAATAGTAGGGGAGATCTTACCACGTGGACGGCGGATGTTGACCAGGATCTTTTTGTGTTTGAGATTGACGTAAGCTTGTGTTGTGTTAGAGAGGGAGGCGATTTTTGCTCTTGTCTCTCCAAACGGAGATATGGAAAATGACGGGTTCTTTCTTATCTCTTCGTAGGGTTTTGTTTTTTGGGTTACATTAATGCCCTTAGGGCATGCCCATAAAATTTATCAATGCCTAACATGACAACAACCCACGTAGGTGATGGATAAAATTTTTGATTGGGGTTACTGAGCATATTTAAAGAATCCATCCATGAAAAAAAATGATTCGCAAAAATTTAGTATAATGGACTAAAATATAACTTTCGTAATTTTAAATTATTATATACAAAAACACTAAAAATTTTGAAAGCTATTATGATTATATTAACTTTAAGTTATGGATTATTAATTATTTTTCATTTATTAGACCGTAATAAGATATCTTATATTTAATAATTTAACTAATTATTTCATAATTGTGTTAATTATTGATACTATAGTCCCATTGTGCGTCGAAAAGGATATTGTTGCTTTTATAAAAATGTTATTTGTTTGTAACAAATAATTACAAATTGTTAAATAAATTTATTTTTTAAATCGTAAAAAAAGTTATTTTATCTTTTTAGAATTTAATTCATTGATTTGGGATTACGATAATTATAGATAATTAAATACAATCTCAATAAAAATATCGTTACTTTAAAGATAAAGAAATATTATTTAATCTTTAGAATTGATTAAAAATTAGATGTAATTTGATGTTGATTTAACCTAAAAAATAATAAATTTAGTCTTAATTGATGTAAAAATTGGTCGAACAATACTCCATAACACACAAAAAAACAAACAAAAAATATACATATATGAATGATTGCAAACAAATATGTATTGTTTATGATCATTGAATCATAAACTTGATCTTGTTATGTTATTAATTTTAAATAATCATAGCGATCATTCTATTTCTTATACTATAAATCATGATGTTATATTTAATTTGTTTTTTCCCTTCAATTGTATATAGGCTTCCCTTGGTCATAAAAATTAATTAAAACCTTAGTTAATTTTACTATACACTAATTCATGTTATTTTTTCATGATTTTGACATTGGTCCAAGTCGCACAATGGATGAATTGAACTAAAGATTATTCTCATCACTCCAACAAAATCGATATTTAACGACGAACTTTAGTGATGTTAGTGACGGATTATAGTTCGTCACTAAATAACAAATAAATAGCGATAAAATAGCATTTGTGGGATTTAAAGATGGCATAAAGATGGTTTGGCAATGACTTATCAACAACGGATGAAGGTTCGTCATTATTTGTGACGCCAAAATTTTTCCGAGTGTTTTAGCAACAGATTAGAGAAGGCATTAATAGGGAATTCAATGACAAACTATTACGTCCATCGCTATTTTTTATATTTGGCTTCGAGCAACGGCAGATACGCCATCGAAGGACTTTTCACTCATAGAATTAGCAACGGATGTATCCGTCATTAATTCTAAAAAAATGGATGGTCTTTTGGAATTAAAAAGCCACTCATTTAATGATGACTTTGCGACGGACACTTATGTTCATCGCTAAATAATGACTAATCGACAATGGGATCACGTTCATCGTTGATATGAATCTCTAATTAAATCTCATTTCCCTTTCTTTTTCCCCTCATTTTTTTTCCTCTCCTTTTCCTCCTCTAACTGCCTATCCTTCCTCCACCCAAAACCACCACAAAAACTCCACTCCTCCACTCTCCATCAACCCACACCCACTCTAATCTCTTTTCTCCCTAAAAACTCTCATTTTTTCTTCATTCCTCTCAATCTCTTCCGCCCAAATTAAATAAGTTCTCTTGCTCTTTTGTTTCTTAATAAAAGTTAGTAAGTTATCATAATTGTTAGGTTAATTTTAAATGTAATTTGTTGATTTATAATTTTTTATATATGTAATTATTAATTTGTTGATTAATTTGCTAAATTGTTTTGTAATTATTAGGTTAGTTTATTTATTAATTATTATTTAAATTTAATTAGGTTTGAGTTAGGGTTAATTTGATATAGGTTTAAATTTAATTAGGTTTGAATTATAATTAATTAATTAATTTGATTAGTTTTAGGTATAATTAATTAGGTTAATTTTGATTAATTGGTTGATTTTTAATTTTATTTATACTTGAAACTTTTTTAATTATTTGTTATTTTAAATTTAATTAAGTTTGAATTAGATTTAATTAAGTTAATTTGATTTAAATTTAAATTTAATTAGGTTTGAATTAGAATTAATTAGGTTAATTTGATTTAGTTTTAATTAACTGATTAGGTTAATTTTGATTAATTGATTGATTTTTAATTTATTTATATTGGAAAACATTAATTATTTTTTATTTTAAATTTAATTAGATTTGAATTAATTTAATTAAGATAATTTGATTTAGGTTTAAATTTAGTTAGTTGAATCCATTCATGAAAAAAAAATGATTCACAAAAATTAAGTATAATGGATTAAAAGGTAACTTTTTTAATTTTAAATTATTATATACAAAAACACTAAAAGTTTTGAAAGGCATTATGATTATATTATTTAATCTTTAGAATTGATTAAAAATTAGCCGTAATTTGACGTTGATTTAACCCAAAAAATAATAAATTTAGTCTTAATTGATGCAAAAATCGATTAGACATTACTCGTAACACACACAAACAAACAAATATATATATATATATATATATATATATATATATATGTGTGTGTGTGTGTGTGTGTGTGTGTGAGTGAGTGAGAGAGAGAGAGAGATTACAAACAAATATGTATTATTTGTAATTATTGAATCTAAACTTTATCTTGTTATGTTATTAAGTTATAGATATTATAATAATATTGCTTTCAAATAATCATAGCGATCATTCTATTTCTTATACTATAAATCATTATGTTATATTTAATTTTTTTCCCTTCAATTGTATATAGGCTTCCTTTGTTCATAAAAATTAATTAAAACCTTAGTTAATTTTATTATACACTAATTCATGTTATTTTTTCATGATTTTGACATTTGTCCAAGCTACGCAAACCGATGAATTGAACGAAAGATTGTTCTCGTCACTATAACAAAATTGAGGTTTAACGACGGACTTTAGTGACGTTAGCAACAAATTATAGTCCGCCACTAAATATTGACGAGAATAGGATCTCGTGGGATTTAAAGACGGCATAAAGATGGTTTGGCGATGGCTTATCAACGACGGATGAAAAGTCCATTGTCATTTGTGACTCCAAAACTTTTCCGAGTGTTTTAGTAATGAATTAAAGACTCGCATTACTAGGGAATTCAACGACGGACTATTACGTCCATCGCTATTTTTATATTTAGCTTCAACGATGATAGATCCGATACTAAAGGACTTCTCCTTTGTAGAATTAGCAACGGATGTAGCCGTCGTTAATTCTAAAAAAATGAATGGTCTTTTGGAATAAAAAAGCTACTTATTTAATGTTGACTAAGTGATGAATACTTGTGTTCATCGCTAAATAACGACTAATCAACAATGGGATTGCATCCATCGCCGATATGAATCTCTAATTAAATCTCCTTTCCCTTTCTTTTTCCCTCTTTTTTCTCCTCTCCTTCTCCTCCTCTAACCGCCTATCCTTCCCCCATGCAAAACCATCACAAAAACTTCACTCCTCCACTCTTCATCAATCCACACCCACTCTAAACTCTTTTCTCCTTAAAAACTCTCATTTTTTCTTCCTTCCTCTCGGTCTCTTCCCTCCGAATTAAATAAGTTCTCTAACTCTTTTGTTTCTTAATAAAAGTTAGTAAGTTATCATAATTTTTAGGTTAATTTTAAATGTATTTAGTTTATTTATAATTTTGTATATATTTAATTGTTAATCTGTTGATTAATTTATTAAATTATTTTGTTAATCGTTAGGCTAATTTATTTATTAATTATTCTTTAAATTTAATTAGATTTGAGTTAGGGTTAATTTGACATAGGTTTAAATTTAATTAGTTTTAAATTATAATTAAATAATTTGATTTGATTTAGGTTTAATTAATTCATTAGATTAATTTTGATTAATTGGTTGATTTTTAATTATTTTTTATTTTAGAATTTAATTAGGTTTGAATTAGATTTAATTAAGTTAATTTGATTTAGATTTAATTAGGTTTGAATTAGAATTAATTAGGTTTAATTAATTGATTAGGTTCATTTTGATTAATTGATTGATTTTTAATTTATTTATATTGGAAAACATTAATTATTTTTTATTTTAAATTTAATAAGATTTGAATTAGATTTAATTAAGTTAATTTGGTTTAGGTTTAAATTTAATTAGTTTTATATTAGAATTAATTAGGTTAATTTGATTTAGTGTAACGTCCCCACTTCGGTTCACTCTCTATTACCCAAATAGGAGTAACTAGGCGAGACGCGTCATGCCGACACAAACAATTTTTGAGTTAACCTTAAACACGTACGTACTCATACATTTAGGAATTATCATACAATGAAACGCGTCTAAGATAATTTACATAATATTAACAATACAAGTGGAAGAAATTTCAAAATTTATTTACAATATAATCAAAATGTTCATTGACACCCCAATCGTAAAATTTATAAATAAAATAAAAGCCACTAAAGTTTATGTTACCTCCGAGCCCTTTTCAAGGATCCAAGCAGCGTCCTTATTGGTACTACGATCATCGCTACCTTTCATAACATGCAAATAATAGCGGGGTGAGCCGAAGCTCGATAAATGGGGTGATGCATGTGATATGCAATGCTTTTTTGACTTTCCATCATTCTCACTAATTTTTAATTTTGGGTATCATGGGTATTAGTTGTCTACTCTATAGGTGATTAACAAAGCATCGAATGCTAACAACGGAATAATCCCTTGTTCTAGCCACTACCGACGGAATCCATCGCCTAACAGACGCAGGCATACAGACTTAGAGTACGCACACAACCGGACCGCTAACCCATTTTTATTCGATTAGGTTATCGGACCTATTCATACAACTCAATTCTCAATTAATTGATTTAGTTCCCATTTATTTCCTATTGTTGCACGTGATGCACGTGATACTATAATTAAAATACCATATTACACATATCCAACCCATACAGGATCCGACTTCATATATTTTCATAGGACCAACCCACACGGGGTTTCGAGCATACTCGTATCCCTTATCATCATGTTTCTCTTTATTAGAATTAAAGACCGACGAATGGTATTGATTTAGTCGTGGGTCTAATTATATATGTGGGTATTTTCCTTTTATTTCCTATCATAATTCTAATCATTAATTTGTTCCATTATAACTTGAATAATTATGAGCATCCGAACCCATTTTCACTCATTTTAAGGTATATTTTTCTTTTTTTATTTTATATCTATTTGAGCCTAATTGACCATTAATTACATTATCTTAGTGAAAAGGAACGTAGATCGAGCAAGTTTGAAGTAAAAGTAGTGAGTTTCGAGTGGCTAGTGAATTATAAGAGCAAAGACACACCCGTATGAGAGGTCGTGTAATTGTCCGACTAAAAAAAAAACACTTTTCTTCATTACACGGGCAAGGACACACTTGTGCGAGGGGTCGTGTAACTCTTTGACTTCAAGAAAAATACGTTTCTTCATTACAAGTGGCAAGGACACATCCGTGTGGGAGGCCGTGTAACCCTCTCGATTTAAAGAAAGACATATTTCTTCATTACACGGACAAGGACACACCCGTACGAGGGGTTTATGTTAGCGTCATGCTTTGTCAACTAGTCCATCCCCATGATCAAATTAAAATCCCGGAGGTCCAACACTATCAAATCGACTTTTAATTTCCTATTTTCAAGCTTTATCGGACACTTTTTAACCACACTTGTCGATTTCGTAGTTTCACCGTAAGGAACCGTTATAAGATATCCTACGACTAATGTCTCGGGTTTGACTCTTAGGCTTTTTACTAATGTATTTGATATAAAGGAATGTGTAGCACCGAATCAATCAAAACATATGCAATCAAGCCAAGGATTGAGACATTATCATGAATTACTCGTTGTATTCCTCCGATCCGCCTCTTATCGGGTAATAATGTACACTCGAGCAGTACTCTTCCCGGTCTTAATTTCTACACTTGGGGACAATTATAGAACATGTGTCCCGGCTTTTGACACACATAACATATCTTAACATCCGATCCGTATTCCCCGATATAGAACCTTTCACACTTATTACATCGGGGTGGATTACCCATCATTGATCTCGATTGGCTACTTGACGGTGGTCTCGGAACATAAGATGCTAGTTTGATGGCCCGAGTATTCCCTTGGCCATCACTTCGCTTGAAATTCCCAGGCGGTCCCCGTCTTACCGGACTAGACGAGGAGGCTCATGATCTAAACACCCGCATCTTCCGCCGCACTTCCATTGTAATCTCCTTCGATCCTCATCGCCTATCATTGCCTTATCCACCATTTCGAAAAGGTATTAGCGACCGACATCCGCACCATACTTCATACCTTTGAGTTTAACCCCGTCGAGAATTTGTTCCCTTTTAAATTTTGGTCCCCAAGCAATGAACGGGACGAACTTACACCCTTGTTCAAACTTTCATACATATTCACCCACCGACATTCCCTCTTGCTTTAGTTCTAGGAAATGTTGTATCTTTTTATCCCTCACGTCTACGGTGAAGTATTTGTTATAAAAGACCTCCTTAAATCCTTCCCAAGTCAAAGTTGGCACATCTATAGTTAGTCGTGTGCTCTCCTACCAAGTGCGGGCATCCTTAGTTAACAAAAAGATGGCGTACGACACTCGCTCATGTTTTAAAAACTCGTAGGTATTCGAATATTGCCTCCAAGGACTTAATTCACTCCTCAACAATCATTGGGTTCACTCCCCCAGCAAACTCTTGAGAGTTCATTTTATAAAATCTTTCTACCGCATCATTCCTATGCTCGAGGTGGAGGTCGTTGTTGTATAGCTAAAAGTTACCTCATCCGTTCGGCCGTGAACTTGTTGTTGTCGTTGTAGTGTTTGTTGCTCGTCGCTAAATAATTTTCATAATTCGGTTCAATGTTTCTTGTTAGTTTAGGTTATTATCATTTAAGGTTCCTTCACCTCCTACTCATGCGGGGTTCTTTCTTAGTGGCATGGTTTATCTTTACATACACATTAAGTTTAAATTATTTTTTGAACGGATTTTAACATTTAGTGTAAATCATTCACTTACGTGTAAAAGTATCGATATATATATATATATATATATATATATATATTAAAAATTTTGCACCCAACGGTATTTACAAGCACTTCTACCTTCTAAAGGTTTTTGTACTATATTTACAATCAAAAGTGTACTTATTTACATCGTGTATTACACAACAAGTACTACACCGTATATTAGAGTTACTATCTATTATGTCTAACCAATATCTCGAACACGTCATGAGAAAGAATGCTCGACCCTCCATCATCAATAACATCATTCGATGCAATGCGTACTATCTCACGAGCGAGGGGCAACGATAGACCCTAACCGTACATCAATCGAGTACGAGTCCGCCTAACCTATACCGAAGGAAAGCTCGGACCAAGTTTCGATAAAAAAAATAGATCTATCAACCCATCCTAAACCTCATCGAGCAACAACTGATCTTTGGTAAAAGAGTCCAGCGTTGAGTCGATCGTAGGAAATCCATACTATAGTACTCGCTGGAAAGAAGCATCAGCAAATATTATTCATTAAATCGAGTCATGCATCTAAGTGACATGAGCTACTACATCCCGATCCGGGGTCATGGTTAAGGTGTTCGGTTCGACCCAGCAAGTAGCTAGGGTGGCCCATTGTTGACGCGTCCTAGCAATGCGAGGTGTGGGAATTAAATATGGCATCTCTAACAACAATAATTACCAATATTAACATTTCTAGAATACAATTAAATACCATCATGAAAATCAATAATAATCATTCACATAAAAATATTCAAAAATCAAATTGTTACTCATCGAGTAACACACCGATCCTCGTGCTCGAGTGACACTTAAGGTTCTACTCGGGTAACTAAACCATAGCTTTGATACTACCCCGTAATGCCCCCACTCCGCTCACTCTCTATTACCCAAATAGGAGTAACTAGGCAAGGCACGTCACGCTAACACTACCAATTTTTGAGTTAATCTTAAACACGTACGTACTCATACATTAAGGACTTATCATATAATGAAACGCGTCTAAGATAATTTACATAATATTAACAATACAAGTAGAAGAAATTTTAAATTTATTTACAATACCATCAAAATGTTCATTGACACCTTAACCGTAAAATTTACAAATAAAATAAAATCCACTAAAGTTTATGTTACCCCCGAGTCCTTTTGGAGGATCTAACAACGATCCTTATTGGTGCTACAGATCACCGCTATCCGCTATAACATGCAAATAACAACGGGGTGAGTCGAAGCTCGGCAAGTGGGGTGATGCACGTGATATGCAATATTTTTTCCGACTTTCCATCATTCTCACCAATTTTTAATTCCAAGTACCCTAGGTATTAGCGATCTACTCTATAGGTGATTATCAAATCACCGAATGCTAACAACGAAATGATCCCTCGTTGTAGTCACTACCGATCGGAATCCATCGTCTAACAAGGTGCAGGCATACAGCTTAGAGTACGCACACAGACTGGATCGCCAATCCCTTTTTATTCAATTAGGTTATCAAACCTATTCATATAACTCAATTCTCAATTAATTGATTTTTTTCCTATTTTTTTCCTATTGTTGCACGTGATACCACAATTACAATACCATATTACACATATCCAACCCATACAGGATCCGACTTCATATATTTTCATAGGACCAACCCACATAGGGTTCCAAGCATACTCGTACCCCTTATCATCATGTTTTCCTTTGTTAGAATTAAAGGCCGACGAATGGTATTGATTTAGTCGTGGGTCTAATTGTGTATGTGGGTACTTTCTTTTTATTTTCTATCATAATTCTAATCATTAATTTGTTCTACTATGACTTGAATAATTATGAGCATTTGAACCCATTTTCACTCATTTTAAGGTATATTTTTCTTATTTTATTTTATATTTATTTGAGCCTAATTGATCATTAATTACGTTATCTTGGTGAAAAGGAATGGAGACCGAGCAAGTATGAAGTAAAAGTAGTGAGTTTCGAGTGACCGAGTGAATTACACGAGCAAAGATACGTTTGTGTAGGAGGTCGTGTAACTATTCGACTAAAGAAAAACATAGTTTTTCATTACACAGAAAGGACACGCCGTGCGGGGGTCGTGTAACTCTCGACTTTGAGAAAAATACATTTCTTTATTACATGAGCAAGGACACACCCATGTGGGAGGCCGTATAACTCTCCGACTTGAAGAAAAACACATTTCTCCATTACACGAGCAAGGACACACCCGTGTGGGAGGCCGTGTAACTCTCCGACTTGAAGAAAGACATATTTTTTCATTACACGAGCAAGGACACGCCCGTGCGGGAGGCCGTGTAACTCTTTAACTTCGAGAAAAATATGTTTCTTCATTACACGAGCAAGGAAACATCCGTATGGAAGGTCGTGTAACTCTTTGACTTAAAGAAAGACACATTTCTTCATTACACGGGCAAGCACACACTCATGTGGGAGGCCGTGTAACTCTTTGGCCTCGAAAGTTTACTCAAGAATAACCCTAAAATTTTATTTTTCTTTTCTTCCTACTCCATTTTATTCAAGTCTATACAAGTCCTAAATTTATCCACCATGTTTTGTGTAACCTAATTCCATCATTCACCTCCCCCAAACATGAATTTAACCATATACAAGGCTTTCTAAATTTTAGGCAAGCAACCAACCATACCAATAAGAATTGCAAGGCAAATCAATTAACACAATCAATCACAACAACATAGCACAACCTAAACACATGTTTAGTCAATTGCGTAAAGATTAAATAAATGGTATAAACAAGTAAAAGGTAACCCACTTACTTAGCTTAGGTATGACTAGAATTTCCTTGGCTTTGCTTTCCTTTCCTTCTTTCCCTTTTTTTTCTTTTCCTTTCTCTTCCTCTCTTTCCTTGCCGTTTTTCTCTTTTGTTTATGTAGTTATGGGCTACTTATAATTTTTCTTTCATTCTCACATATTCTATATCTATACATGCTTAAAATCTCAGCATCAATTAAGTGTAAAAATGTCTTAATTTTATTTGGGAGAGTGGAAAGCTATAGGTGAGTCATGAGAGAGAGGGTGGCAGTGTTTGAGAGGTTTAGGGTGAGCTGGTTTTAATTCATTAATTAGGAGGGTTTAGGTGTCTTAATTAATTGGTTAGAGTAACTAAACACCCTAACCAATCTAGTTCAAGTAACTAAACATATTTTCCTTCATAAATCTTTAGAAATTTTCCCTCTAAAATTCAAAAATTCCTTTCCCTTTCATTCTGATATTTCCAAGGAAAATATTCCTACATTTTCAAAATTTTATACACACCCCTATTTGACTTGTATAATATGTCCCAAGTACTTAATATATAATGAGTGGTAATTAATTAATTTTTCTGAAACTTCACCCCAAAATTTTCACATAAGTGCTAAATAATTATTATCACCAAACAGCTTAAAATGACACCTACAATTGCACTCGTACTTAATGTAAATTTAAATGAATATTTTGGCATATATATATCTCATTAAAGATTTTTACAGAGGTTACATTTATATTTAATTAATTAATTAGGTTAATTTTGATAAATTGGTTGATTTTTAATTTTATTTATCTTGAAAATTTCTAATTATTTGATTTCAATTTATACTATTTTAATTTTATTAAATAATATATCATGTTTTAGTAACGTATTATTTTTAGTTGTTTGTTATTACCATTAACATTAAATGGCTATTAATTTATAAAAAATTAAAATTTTCTTCATTTATTGATAGATTAGCGATCGAATTAGTAAAAAAAAAAAAAATTACATCTTTTTGCGAGGAACACATATATGGTCGCTAAATAGTGATAGATTTGCGAGAAATTTTAGCAAGTACGATTTAGTGACGTTATTTTCATTGCTAATCGGTAACGAAAATAATCCAATAGCTATGGTTTTACGACAAACACCAGATCGGGAAGATGATTGTTGAATTCAATTTAGCTACGAAAATTCTATAGCAACGGTTTAGCAATCGTTGATTAACGACGAAAAAAATTTCCGTCGCTAAAAAAATAACGAGAATAATTTTAGCTACTAAAACTATATTATCGTAAATCCGTCGCTAAATCTAAATAGCATCGGATATTGATGATATATTAATGAAAAAATTCATCATTATTTTTCAATTTTCTTGTAGCGTGTTCGGCACAAGACTTTAAGTCTTGCAAGGATGAACATATGTATTCTAGTAAAACCAAGCATTCATATTATGTTTTTGAAATGTATTATAAAGATTGGTTTGGTAGATTCAAAGTAGAGTTTACTAAAAGAAGGCCCAATTATTACTTCATTTCGCATTTGCTATTAAATTGAAGTAGTTTATCTCAAAAAAATCAAATTTTTTTTAATTTGATCGCTCAAACATAGATGATGTGGTACAATCCTAACGATCAAGAATCACCTTTAATTCACTAAAAATATCAATCTCACATCATTGTGAGAAGATCCTCTACTTTTGATGTCTAACAAAAGAACCTATATATTCTCTATCTCTCTCTCTCTAAAGATCCTCTCACTCACATATCGGACATCACCTAAAACTTTATCTCGCTAGATTTTGACCATCTACCTATAAACCACTCGATTTACACTCTCTATCCGTTAGACTTTGACCATTTATGTACAAACCACTCGACTTACGCTCTCTATCTCTTAGATTTTGACCATCTATCTACACCAAGTGGACTTCGATCATCCATTTACAAACCATTTGATTTGCGTTTTATTAGCATTATTTGTTGATCTTATACGCATTTCACTATCCGTATCCATTCAATTTGATTGGTTAACTATTGTTTTTATAAATCTATTAGCTTTCTAAATATTAATTGTTCTACCGACCAATCATTTTATCAATTTTCAAAAACTCTTTGTACGGATCAAAAAACTTTTAGTGATCCTTCTATTAGCTTCCAACTAAAAAATTCACTTAACCAAGCCAACTATATTTCAAACTAATATTAATGAGTGTTTATCTTTTGGTCTTGGGTCCAACTTCTAATATAAATTTACAAGAAATTTAAGTTGGTTTATTTTATATATTTATTTTTTCTTTTCAAGGAAAACGTGATCTGCACGTGGTTCTTAATAAAAATTATTTACAAACCTAATATAAGACTTTGTTTGCAACGCCTAAAGTAGAGATGACGTGGGTCAAAGCAAAAGCAAAACTATTAAGAGTGACGATAAATTTTATATCATTCCAGCATTAACTATCAATATCTATTCAATAAAAAAAAAACAAAAACAAAACAAAAAAACCATAAAAATGAGAGAAAAAAATTAAAGTTAGATGAAAATATTTTTATTATTTTTAATAAATTCATATATATATATATATAAGCTCATAAAATAAATATGGTATAAAATATATTTTTTTGAAATATTTTAAAATTTTTTGTAGAGTGACAATCAAAACAAGTTATTGTGCAGCTGTGACCTTATAAATTTGCCACCTGGAACCATTCTCAAGCAGCCTAGGGGAATTTTGGACCTCAAAAAAAAAAAAAAAAAAAAAAAAAAAGGAAAAACATCAGCTTCACTAGAGTGCGGACTACAGATGATGTTTTAAGGTTCAAAGAGTGTCAAAAGGGGAATTGTAGTTTTTTTTTTAGAATATATATATATATATATATATATATATATAAACTGGTAAGCGACAGCAACCGAATCTAAGCCAGACTCAATTGTATTATTATACTAATACAGATTAAAACTTTTAGAAAAATGACTCGTTTCTGTCAATAGAGAGAGATAATCTGCCATGTCACTGCCGGTTTTTATTGATTCCTATTTCGAGAAGCAGTATTGTGCAACGTCCCAAAAGAGTGACCAGGGGAGTGTGGCCAAACTTTGAGGTTTCTTACCAGGATATATAAAAATTATAAATGATAAATTTAATATTCATTTTTACATTTAGTGACTCCACTAGAGTACAAAAGAACACACACAAATACACATATATATATATATATATATAAACGAAAACTAATTTAAAAAACCATCTTGTATAATGAAAAAAAATGTTAAGAAATTTATTTTATATATATAACGAAAAATAATTTAAAAAACCATCTTTTATAATGAAAAAAAAATCTTACTTTGACAATAAAGATGCTAACAAATTTATTATTAAAAAAAAATTTATATCTTACATATAATCGATGAATCAATCCTTCGGCTAAGAAAAACAATGAAAAATTATTCGAGGAACTGAATTTTTTTTTGATAAAAAAAATTTTACTCATAAATAATTTTCATAAGCAATTTTATATTATTATAAGATTGCGGGATATAATTCCTAAAATACCCAATAATTAAAAAAAAACAATTCATATTATCAATAACAATTATCAAGAGCGAGGGGAATAAATTTTTTGAATGAACGAAATCACTAATAACAACGCTATGATTGTCAAAAAAAAAAGCATTTGAAAAAAAAATTAATGCTAAATAATTCAAAAACATTTTGAATTTTCTGTTAAATTAAGACATTTTATTTTTTTTTAGAATTTCAATTTAATTACTATAAATTATTTTGAATAAAAAATAGGTCACGTCATCGATTTTATGGTGCGATGGTTTAAAAACATAACATGTATTTCAAAAATATTTTTCAACAAATAAATAAAACCTAACCTAAATTAAATATCCAACTAAAAAAATCATTCTGAAAAACATAAGTTAACCGATCTTCTCTTACCCTCCTCTTTCTCTACCTCAAAATCATCATAGCCAGAAGTCATTACTAATCTTTTACGTTCTGTCACCCTGAAAATTCATCACATCCGCCACCAATCTCCATAGCAATCACTACTCCTCACTCTCTCTCTCCTGAACATAGCATTGACACCACGATTAGGAAGCCTCGCTGCCATAATCAACGTTTAAATCCACCAAAATTCATTGCAGTAGGAGGAGCAAATGGAAGAAGAAGATAGAGAACCTGCCATAATCAACGTTTAAATCCATCAAAATTCATAGCAGTAGGAGGAGCAAATGGAAGAGGAAGATAGAGAACCATCACCACCACGCAACTGTCGTTGCCCAAATCAGGTCGGCGTAATGAAGTCCACCTTCCCCATATCTCATCATCGCGACTGCCTTGGTTCAAATGATTGATTAAATGCAATTTGGTTTCATTAATTTTAATTTTAAATTTTTTTGGAAAATTTTTTGAAGTAGGTTTATATTGGTTATGTGGATTTGAAGGAATCTGGGAGGGAGTGAGAAATTATTTAATATTTATTTATTTATTTATTTAGAAAGTCTAGGATTGGAGACGGGGTGGTTGCAACTTGTTACGAAAATTAACCTCTAAATTTGTTTTTCTGGAAGAAACCATGGTGATATATGTAATTTTCTATTCAAGGAGATGTACCTAAACTTTTTTATTTTTTTTTTCAAAATTGATTTTGTTTTCGGTAAATAAATAATTGTAGTTTTTTAATTATTTTTTCAAGACATGTTAATTTTATTATTAAGAAACATGTCCAAGACACATGTCATATTTTTATACCATCATGTCCAATCATAATTGACTTAAAACTTATTTTTTTATTAAAAAATAATTGAGAGCAGTCAAATTAAATTTTTTAGAAGTTAAGAATTTATTTTGGTTTGAACAATGATTTGGGATGGTTTTGAATCATTTAGATTTTTGAGATACATGGAACCTATGGTGATAATTAAAAGACTCAAAATAGATTAAAATTACACCTCTAACCATTTTCTCAGTTAGTAAACTGTCCTAGATTTTATCAGCTGGTTGTATAATTAATTTTATAATTAATTATGAGAATTATCAGATTTGATCTTAATCTAATACAATAATTTTTTTTTTAGAGTATTACAGACTTAAATATTTAGATTAATTTTTTATTATTCTATTGAATGTATAAGATGAAGACAGTTTTTTTTTAAAAAATATATATAAAAATTCGAACTCTAAATAATTTGTTTAAGTAGATGGAACTATTTCTATTCAAATGAATTATTGGTACTTTATCCTTTTATCCGTTAATTAGGTATAATCCCATTTTGTTGCCAAATATATATATATATATATACACACACAATTTGAGGATGGTCCTTAGGCGCAATATATCTAAATTATTACAAGATCTCCAGCCACTTAAATCGTTCAATTGTTGTCACAAAATCTAGTACAGAAAGCCATCCAGGACGTAGGAAGACAAAATCTAGTACGGGAAGCCATCCAGGACACCTTTGTTATGGTATTTTGCATAGCTAGTGAAATGCAAAACTCCAAATACACATAGGATATGAATGATTAAAAAAAAAATCATCTCAATTAAAAAATTTAAACTATTAGAGTAGGTTCTAAGAATAATTTTATATTACTCTTTAACACATCCTTTTAAATAATTTTATTTATTTATTTATTTTTGTATTTGAAACTTATATATGCTCAAACTATTTCGTACTTAATTAATTAGAAGATAAATAAGAATTGTGAGATTTAAACTCGCGATCGTTTAATTATTAAGACTATGATATTATAACAGAAAAATATCTCAATCCAAAATATTAAATTATTTGATAAAATTTTAGAAATAATTTTATATTATTCTCTAATAAAAACAAACTTATTAGAATTATTTCAATGCAGATTTAATAAGAATGGTTCATAAACACAATACCGAATCTATCAGGCTTAATTCAAGCCCACAAGTAATAAAATAGAGCAATGTCCAATTAGACAAGTTCAAAGTTTTTAAAAGTTGGCTATTCTTTTCAAGATAGACATTCTTCAGAAAAAATTTAGAAACCTTCGTATCTTAGGACGTTCGGGTTAAGAAAAAAGAAACTATTTTTCTCCATTATAATTAAAAAGTTTAAATATTTAATGAAAATCTTCAAATGATAATACCAATCAAATCATCACTTATCATGATAAATAATAATATCATCGTAAATCAAATATACCATTATTGTTCATCGATTCAATCAATAACATCGAAGGAAAAACATATTCTTATTATGTTTATTGTGTAAATTGTATCCATAAATATCTATATAAAAGTTTAAACAATCAAAGATTAAGAAGTTCTAATTTATCGTTTTAAAACAATTTCTAAATAGATTCTAATTCTTGTATAATTCTTTTTTGTCCGCAAACTATTTGCATACAGTTTTTATATTAATTATTTATTTTCTGATTATTAATTTGATTTGATTGTTGAAAAGTCTCTTATTTAACTGGAGGAATTTATTTTACAGATATCCTGGACACGGAAACGTTTAACGTTTTCAATTGAACTTCAATTATCATTATCGACTGCATGAACTACGTTTTCTAATTTTATTGGAGGAATCAGTCAACAACTAATCAACACCAAACATCAAAATTAATAAGTGCCGTACCCATCCCACCATAACCATTTCGTATCCCATGATTTGGGAGTGCTCTGCACCTACTTTTGATGCGAGTTGCGAGACCTAGCTAGCTAGATGCCTAGAAGTCTATGATCAGCACGTATCGATCACCCAGATAGATTTTCTTTCCAGCCAAACGGAAAAAGCAGGATCATTATTCCTTCATAAGACAAAGCTCACCAATAGCACTTACCCAGGTCATGTCAATGATCAGCACCATTCCCATTCCATACAAATGTAAAATATGAGTCAATTTCTATTCCAGCACCACGTGTCCCTGTGAGCGGTTGATCTCTTCAAATCTTGAAAAGAACTAAAACCTTCCTTGGCCTCAGCATTTTATAGATTGTCGCACTCTTTGGTCTTTGAAGGGACAGGCACTACTTTATTCAATAATTTCAGCACTGCAAATTTCTTGTGGACCCCTAGAAATATTACTGGAACAATTGTAGCCATCGAGATCGCGATCGAACATATGATTAAAGGGTTCCACCTATCAAACGTACACTGATTGACATCACCAAATCTTACGGTATAGATTTCTGAAAAGAAATGTAATAATTGATTGCATAACTTTGGGTGGCCGAAGGTTTTTTTTTGGGTGAAATAAGCAGAACCAGCGTTTTTTAATCTGACCCAACTGCATGATTGATGTGGTTGGCTGGTTGCTATCATTCTAAGAAAGCTTCTCCTTCTTATTTGTGTGACCCTGGTATGAATTAATAGTAGATTTAGAGAGTTTATCTTTAAAATTAATAACAAACTATACGCTAACCTACAATTGCATACTAGCTGGTGCTATCACAACCAAAAACATTACCACACTTGGCAACACAATTATATACGGGGCAGAGTACTTATCATGATGTACCCTTCCCCATGTATAATTGTGCTGCTGTCCAACAACGTGACCGCACTTGACATAACAATTGCGTAAGTGTTTTCTTTCCAACAATGATTACAATGTGGCATGAAGTGCCACGACAATTTAAGAAGGCTCATGTTTCATGTAGGATAAATTTTAATCTGTCTTTTGCTGATGCTCATATTTTTAATTTCATTTGAAAATTTTGATTTATATCAATTAAATTTAATATATTTTATTTTGAATTTATTCTACATTTGATTATTGAATTTTTTTTATTGATACTCTTTACATTGAATTTGATTAAAACGTTTTATTATTTAAGATTTATAGATTCGAACCATATGTTATTACAGACTAATGACCATTAATTATTGATAAACATGTGACATTATAAGTTTCAAATAACAAAGTTGCCATCCAAAATATGAGTTTTTAATAAAATTAATATTTAGAATTAAAAAATTATTAAAAAGATAAATTTACCTAACTTCATTATCTCAAAGCCTATCGTTCTCTCTCCTCTTATTTCTTTCTAAACAAATATTCATTTACTTTTTTTCTTCTCCGATTGGGTTTCTTCTTCTTTTTGGATTGAAACCTTAAGCTTCCTAAATGTTCTATTTCCTCACTTCACTTCTTCTTCTCCGATTGGGTTTCTTTTTCTTCTTCTCTCGATTGAAACCTTAAGCTTTCTAAATCTTTAGTCCCTCACTTTGCTTCTTCTTCTTCTCCTCCGATCGAAACCTTAAGCTTCTTAAATCTTCCATTCCCTTACTTCGCTTCTTCTTCTTCTTCTCTAATTAGGTTTCTTTTTCTTTTTCTCACATTGAAACCCTAGGCTTTCTTGCTTCTTCTTCTTCTCCATAATTATTATTTTTTTTCTCAAACCCTTTCTCTTTATGAAGAAACTCTAAATCCCTAAACCACATCCCAATTAGAAATTAGAAATCTTAATGCAATTTATTGATGGAAACCCGATCCAAACCCAATTAAATGTTGTGAATATTTCGAAAGATTGTCAAAACTTTTCATCCTACATTGCTAAAGAAGAGGCATGAGATAACACTTTATTAAGAGCGAGTGTGTTATGGGCTCAAAAAGCAAGTAAGATGGATTGGGCTCGCACTTAAACGAGTTGGGCCAAGCTAAGGCAAAATAGCTTGTTTGCCTCCCTTGTGCACAATAACAAAGTCCAATCCAAACTCTTCTTTTATCTCATCCATTTAAATTTTTTAGCCTAAACCTTGACTTATTCTAGATAACTACTATTTTTACTATCATGGAATAGGTCCATTATGACTGTTTATCGATCCAAATTTTTTATGGTGTTCCTTGATTCTCGCTCTACCATTATCCTTACCTTTCTCCCACTAAACTAGACTAAAGTAGCCTATAAATAACATATCTACTCGTCGTATTGAACACACATAAAAATCATTTCTCTTTCTATGCTTCGTAGTTCTTTGTTGGGTTTTCATTATTTTTGCTCATGATTTTAATATTAAAAGGTTTGGTTTTATCCTAGGGGATATGAAATAATATCCTTAAGGAAAGTAATTACACGACTCTAACTATCGACCGTCCTTTGCCTCTTTTTTTATTTTTATTCAACAATCTTAGTAATGAATGCTACCATCGCCATCAACACTCGCTTCGCCACCATTGTCGCTAATGATGGGAGTTCTTCTTTAGCCAAAACTCGGAATAGGGCTTGCTACAACTCATGGTAGAGTCTTTGTAGTTACTCGTACCTTTAATTCCAAGTGATGCCGTTTGCTAAACCATTTCTCGACACATCTAAAATAGAAGTCTTTGGTGGTCAAAACATCAAGAGATGGTAGGAACTCATTTACTCCATCCTTGACATGTATGTTGTGGCTTAGGTGTTATTTGACCTCAAAAATGATATAAATGTAGAAGCATGGGTTTATGCCAACAATGTATGTAAGCACACTATAATCAGTACATTATCTAATTGCTTGTTCGATGCTCACTACTCTTACGAAAAGGAAAAAATAATTTAGGAGTCAATGGTGACTAAGTACATTGTCAAAGATGTTGACAAACAAAAATTTGTGATTGGAAAATTTTACAAATGGGAGATGACAAATGAGAAAGATTTCAAGTTTTAAATCAATGAATATTACAAACCGCTCGAAGACCTAAAGATAAAAAACATCACCTTATTAGAAGATTTTATGGTTAGGTCGCTGATTGAAAAGCAAGTCGAACTCTTAAAGTGACTACAAAAACCAGTTAAAGCACAAGAAAAAAACAATTATCTCTTATTGATTTAATCACTCATATAATAATTAAAGATACCCAAAAGAGTTTCAAAATTCCAAGACTAGGGAATCGACTTCAAAGGCAAATCTACCACAAGTTAAGTCTCAAATCAAAAGGTACGTTCATAAAAATCCGACTATAAACCTAAGGTTCCTAACCCCATCTTTAACAGGAAAGACAATTGCTTTGTTTATAGGAATCCCGGCCATCATGCAACTCAATTCGAAGGAGAGTGAGAAATTATAATCTCCTAAAGTAAATCTTGTCCGTTATAATTTCTCAAGCAATCTTGTGGCAAATATGACAGACTAGGTGGTAAACTGCGGGACATATAAACATATTTGCGTAAACAAAAATGTGTTCTCCTCCTACACTCCCGTAGGGGATGAAAAAGTGGTCTACCTTGAAGACTTTCACACTCGTAAAGGTTTTAGGGAAGGGCAAAGTTCAACCGAAGCTCACTTTAGGCAAGACTTTAGCCTCGAACGAGGTGCTCGCATATTCCAACAATTAGAGCAAATCTTATTTCTATGGCTCTGCTGGGAAAGAATGGGGCTAAAGTTTTATTTGAATCTAACAAAATTGTTATGAACAAAAATAATATTTTTGTTAGAAAAGGCTATCTTAGACATGGCCTCTTTGTACTTAATGTTGATTCTCGTTATGAATGAGAATAATGCATCTTTTTCTACTTACTTGATTTACTCGTTGATTTATGACATGCTAGAATAGGACATGTTAATGTTTCTTATATTCAAAAAATGCAATCTATTGATTTGATTTCTAGTGTTAACTTTTATATAGACAAATGTGGTATTTATGTCGAAACAAAATCTGCTAAGAAAACTTATGCACTCGTATATAGAGAATTTGAACTACTTAGTTTAATTCACTCTAATTTAAGAGACCTAAAACAAATTATGAATAGAGGGGTACGAGATATTATATCACCTTTATAGATGATCGTTCTAAATATACAAAAGTATATTTTTTAAAAAATCAAGATGAGGCTTTTAACATGTTTCGTTATATAAAGCCGAGGTAGAAAATCAACTTAGTAAAAAGATTAAAAGAGTTATATCAAATAGAGGTAGTGAATATATGATGTTTGATGATTTTTGTCGAGAGAATGAATAATTCATAAAGTTACCCCTCCTTATTCTCCTCGGTTTAATGGTGTAGCTAAAAAGAAAAATAGAACTTTGAAAGAAATGATGAATGCTATGCTTATTAGTTTTTTTGTATTTGATAATTTATGGGTTAAAGCAATTTTATCTACATGTCATTTACAAAATAGAATTCCTTATAAGAACAATGGTAAGACTCCATATGAACTATAGAAAAGACATTCTCCTAATTTGAAATATTTGAAAGATTGGGGTTATCTTGCTAAGGTTACGCTTTTTGATCCTAAGAAAAAAATGGGTCAAAAATTTTGATTGTATGTTCATTGGTTATGCTCAAAATAGTGCTGCATATAGATTTCTAGAATTAAAAAGTGATGTTCTTAATTGTAACACCATTATTGAAACAAAGAATGCCGACTTTTTTTAACACATTTTTCCATTATCTAAAATAATTTCTCATAAACTCCGTTATTAGAAGTGAAAATGAGACTCCCGATGATACCATGAAAAGGTGTAAAAGGCCAAGGAAAGAGGTTTTCTATGATAATGATTTATACACTTATCTTATTGATAATGACCCTTTAACTTACTCCGAAGTCATCTCTTCTTTTGATTCATATTTTTGGAAATAAGCTATTAAAAATGAAATTAATTCTATTTTACAAAATAAAATTTAGTTTTAGTTGATTTACATTTGGAAGTAAAACCTATTAGTTTCAATGGGTTTTTAAAAGAAAATTTAACCCCGATGGTACTATTGAAAAATATAAAGCTAGACTTATTACTAAAGGTTTTACACAAAAATAAAATATTGATTATTTTGACACTTTTGCTCTTATCATTAGAATCTCTTCCATACAAGTTTTAATATCTTTATTTTTCATCCATAAAATCTTTATACATCAAATGGATGTTAAAACTGTGTTTTTGAATGGTGATTTAGAAAAAGAGATTTGCATGATACGACTTCGAGGACTATATGGGTCATGGTCAAGAAAATAAAGTTTGGAATTTGCTTTAAGTCATTGTATGGCTTAAAGCAAGAAACTAAACAATGGCATGAGAAATTTAATCAAGTAAAATTGAGTGATGGTTTTAGTACTACCGAGTGGATAAATGTGTTTATACAAAATTTATGGACAATAAATGTGTAATTATTTGTTATATATGGATGATATGCTAATATTTAATACTAGTCTCAATATAGTACTTAATACTAAATAGTTTCTAGTTTCTAGATATGATATGAAAGATATGGGTGAAGCTAATATCATTTTAGGTGTTAAAAATATAAGGAATTATAATGGGATAATGTTGACACAATAACATTATGTTGAGAAAATTCTTAAAAAGTTTGGACACTTTGATGTGACCCTTGTAAGTACTCCTTATGATGCAAACACTCAATTAAAAATACAAACGAGAGGAGGTAGTATTGCTCAACCTAGTATGTTTAGATTATTAAGAGTT
Source organism: Dovyalis caffra (assembly GCA_963924115.1). Classification (NCBI taxonomy): domain Eukaryota; kingdom Viridiplantae; phylum Streptophyta; class Magnoliopsida; order Malpighiales; family Salicaceae; genus Dovyalis; species Dovyalis caffra. The sequence continues at coordinate 1,733,302 of CAWUPB010001009.1, forward strand.
TGATACATTTAATGAGCTTTTCGAGACTCGGCATAGCCTATGTAGTATGAAGGATGAGTAGATATACTCAAAATCCCATTCATGATCATTAGATTACATTAATATGTATAATGAAATAGTTAAGAGGTACCACGAACTATGGTATTCTATATAGTGCATTTTTTATTGTATAGTGATGCAAACTGGATCTCTAATTCGGACGAGATAAAATTCATTAGTGGATATATGTTCGTCCTTGGTAGGGGTGCTATAGCATGAAAATTAGCTGAATAAACTATTATTGCTAAATCCATCATGGAGTCCGAGTTTGTTGCCTTGGAACTAGTCGGTGATGAAGCTAATTGGTTAAGGAATTTCTTAACCAATATTTCGTTAAGTATGAAACCAATACCTTCGGTCTCTATGCATTGTGATTGCCGAGCTACAATAGCCATTGCAAAAAACAAATCTTTTAATAGAAAAAATAAACATATATGGTTAAGACACGAAGTGCTAAAGCGATTGCTTAGAAATAAAATTATTTCTATTGATTATGTAAAGTCGAAGTGAACTTGGTCGATCTTTTGACTAAATTGTTGGGAAGAAAATTAATATATGAAACATCGAAAGGAATGGGACTACATCCAACTTGAGAAATTAACAATAATGGTAACCCAACCTATGTGATTAGCAAATCCCATGAATTAGGTTCATATATGTAATAACAAGTCACTTGTTGATCTTGTGATGGTATTAATTTTTCAAGTCTTTCTATTATGTGTGGTGCTATTTTGAAATTAAAGTGAGGATGAGTTAAATTCTTAATGAATTTCATATTTCTTATGAATGGTGTATGAATTTCAATATACACTTGATGGAATCACTTATATGAGTGTGGAGTAGGTTGCTCTTATGAGATTCTTTGGTAAAATCTCTAGAGCACTCAAGAATTACCAAGCGTACGCATGGCCTATTAGTGTAAGATTGTGTTAAACGGTAGAGTTATGTGGGTTTAATGTGAATGGTGAGATCAATAATTTGCTACAAGGATTATTGGTTTATAAAAATTTTGAATGTCATTAGTAATCTAGTAAATTAAGCCTTAATTGTACAAAGGTTGATTTATAACCCAAAAGGCACTAGGCTTAATGCATTATACTTAGTATAAACCTAGTAAAATTCTAAACCTAAGAAAAAAAAATTGAAATATGTAGGGAATTGTTGTAAATATTTCAAAAGGTTGTTAAAACCTTTTATCCCACATTACTAAAGAAGAGGCATGAGAGAACACTATACTAAAAAAAGTGTGTTATGGACTTATGAAAGATAAGCAAGATAGATTAGGCTTACACACAAACAAGTTGAGCTAAGCTAAGTCAAAATAAGTCATGTTTGCCCCTACACGTAATAACAAGGCCCAATCCAAGCCCCTTTTCTTAGCTTAACCATTTAAATTTTTTGACCTAAACTAAAAGTTGTTAAGGATAACTCTTATTTTCTGCTGTTATGGAATAGATCCGTTATGATCATTTATCGGTTTAGATTTTTAATGGTGTTCTCCGATTTTGTTCCACCATTATCCCGATCTATCTCTTATCAAACCAACCTAAATTAGCTTATAAATACCACTTCTACTGTCAATATTGAGCACACATAAAAATCCTCTCTTTCTCTACTACATAGTTCTTTGTTAGGTTTTTATTATTTATGTTATTTCTGCTCTTGGTTTTAATTTTAGAAAGGTTAGTTTTATCCCGAGGGATACGAAATAATATCCTTAAGGACATTGATTACACAACTCAACCATTAAGCTGTCCTTTACCTCCCTTTTTATTTTTATTCAACATTAAGATCTATAATTGTTGACGAGAACTTATGACACCATATGTGTTTTGGGAAAATGTGATACCGAGTTCTACATTTCATTCTTATCATTGATACATTATATCCGAAGCTAGAGATTTTATAGTTGTTCTTTCAAATTAATCCAGTTATCACTAGCAAAGAAAATGCAAATGGAGGTCAAAGCTCGGTTGGCCAAATCCTATTGTTTGATAATGAGATTACTTGAGATAGAGAATGTAAATCATAGATTCGGTAAAAAAATATAAGGGATTACAAATCTAATTATTTATTCTTTTATTATTAGAATGGGTGATGTTTAATAAATCTTGTGTAAATTGTAATAATCACTATAAAAAAAGGCAATTAGCGATAGATTAATTCGTCACTAATTACCGATATTCCATTGCTAAAAGGAGTTAACGATGGAAACTCGGTCCATCATTATATCGCTTGTTGCTAATTTTTTATGACAAAAAATCTATTTCGTCGAAATTTAGTGATGCAATTTTTGTCACTAATCTAAAAAAAAATCATCTCTAATTACATCGTGGAATCTGTCATTTCGGACGTCGCTAATCCATCGTAATTTTGTATCTCAATAGCGGTCGAGAATCTATCGCTAATATTCGAAACTAAGTTAAGGCATCGCTATTTTGTCGCTAAATGTAAGAGATGATTTTTTTTTGCTATTCCGTTGTCATTTTTTATGGTAAAAATATTTTTTTGATAATTGTTTTATTTTTAAATTATTAATATTGCATTTAATAATTAATATTATATTTAATAATTAAAAATTAAAAGTAATAATGTCTAGATTAAAAATAAAATAATATTAAAAATAATATTCTAGAGTACGTTCCATAAAAAAAAACAAAGAAAAACAAAGTGACTAAATGCAATGTTCTATCACTCATCCCGCTCATCTAATTTCATATCCTTCTCCCGATATTGTGTGAAAGGCTTAGCGGGAGGATCGACTAGAGGCTACATAGGAGGTTACATGGAAGAAATGATAGACTACCGATGATCGATGGATCTACAAACACCACGGTTGTCTATGTCAACCTTAGCACTAAGGATGTCATCGAGTCGTACCGAGATTTCGGATTATATATAGTCATCTACTGCTCCGAGATTTGGCTTTGGAGCTCATGTTGTATCACCTACATCCCCTTCATCACTTTCTTCGTAGCCTCGTAGTCCCTCCGAAGCTCTTCATTAGTCGGGTTGGTAGTGTAATGCAACGTCACGGAGGAGAAACTACCGCCACCTGACCGGGACATATAATAATGCACCAACTTATGACTACACCATAAAACCTTTTCTTTTTCTATGTGATAGCCTCGAGGTATATGAGATTCTGGTCAACTTTTGGCTCAATGAATCCTGCCGCCTACCGTGTTGTAATCGCCTCCCGGATGAGCAACTACCTTCGGATGAGCTATTCCACACGATTCCGCGTAATCAAAATAACAATATCATCTTTATAAGATTAAAATAAAATTTAGATTATCTTTTCATATTTAATATTTGAAATTGAAAAACACTCACCATTATTTATTGGGAGCATAGATCAATGAAAGAACCATCATGTCGCTTATGAGTCATCCGAAACAACTCAAAACTAGTTGGCTCACGACCTAATTTTATCTTCCGAAAAAAATCAATTATAAACAATATGAGAAGAAAATTAAAATGTTTTGAAACATGTAATTAATAATAAAGAGTATGCAATTTACCAAGCGACGGATGTGCTCTTTTGCGGATATGGAGCCCCTTATATGCTTGGAATGACCCACACCAAGATCATCGATTTTGACAATCGATTTTGTGATGCTTGCTCCGAATGGGCCACGAGCTCAAGTCTCATGAAATCTATTTGCCACGCATCTTAGACCTCTTGACTAATATATATAGGTCACTTGTTCATCAAACTACACTTGTAAATGAAGTCGGCGTAGCATTTTGTAGCTACGACCTCCCATGCCGCTCCGATAAGCTCATGATAGTCAAATCCCGAGTCAAAATATTTCGCAAGAACAAAAAATTAATATTAACAATTTTAATTAATGAAAATTTTTTATTTTAATTATAAAAAAATTGATAATAAGTTACTTGAAATTCACCGAAGTAGAAGTTTTTAGTGACGTACGTGATAAACTTCGACGACGATCCACTAATGTATAAATGCTCCTTAAAAATCACAAAGATCTTCATAGAATAATCTCAACTAGGTGGAGTGAAACTATCGAACAAGAAAACAAAAAAAAATATTAAAAAAACATAGAAATTATTAAAATTATATATTAAAGTAAAGAAATAATTACATATCGTCCTCGAGCGATAGAAATACGTCATCGGCTGGAGGAGCTATGAGAACGTTCTAGAATGTTAGACACATGAATGAAGAGGTCACTCTCGGAGTTTGGTGGTGGAACCTTAGGTGCCGATACGGGAACACCTACCATTACCGATGTGTTGCCTCCATGATTGCAAGAGTTGTGGGATCCACATAAAAGGCTTATAGTTAGCGACCCACAATCGATGCGATAAGAAATCCTAGTGGACTACCATTAGATGATGATGCTTATACACAATTATTAGAATGTGATCCGATAGTGATCTGTAGCGGGACGACACAAATCACAAGTCATTGTTGTATAATCTAATGTTAAATAAATAAATAAAATATAACAAATATATTGTCGGATTAAATTAATAAGTAAATAAAAAAATACTTCATTTGCTATGGATAAAAAACAATCAAAATACACAACGAACATTTAGTGGAGGTATGAAAATCGATATTATTAATTGCTGTAACAAATTAATAAAGAGAAAAAAATTATATCATTTCGTACTAATATAATAAATGAAATATAAATTTAATTAAAACTATTGTAATCACCTGTTTAATTGTTGTAAAACTTTGTTGAATGATCCAAATGGATCATTTGTAGATATAGAAGTAGGTGTAGTTGATAAAGATGATGATAATGAGTGTAAAAATATGTCGGATCATTCAACAAAGTGTTATCCTCAACTTCATCTATCAATTCGTGTCAAATTTCTAGATCGTTCTATTGAAATGGTTAAGCTTTTTGTTGGATAGTAATTGATGACCGAGGAAAGTCAAATATAGACTTAGCTTTGATCTTACACACGACCCACCAATCTCGGTTCTCAAGCCTTAAGCTAGGGTACTCCATATAATCCACCTAAGCCGATCGTGATGCTTGGGACAAATGGTTCATAATTATTCAAGGTTCTCTTACGGTTAACATCTAAAACCTTGTACTATAGATAAACCCTTATTCTTTACGGTGTAGGATCAAACCAATCACATTTGAACAATATTGTTCTCTTGATTAGTAATACAAGATACTTTACTTTAAGAATTTTTATCGGTATCCTATAATAGTCCTTCTCGACTTGTGCTTTAATTGCTTTCTTTAATGTCGACACCACTATTGAAAAACTCTATTTTTGAAGATCTCTCAAGTTTGCGAAACCTACAACTCGTTAATAAAATAACTGCCGTACGATCTTATAGGAAGCAATGGGCCTTGTGCAAGATCTTTCAAGAACTAGTCTTTCATGGAAATTGCTTATTTGTTTTATGTATCTATAAATTAAACATAAAACCTCCTATACATCTAGTTATCATTTTATTAATGCTATCAACAAACTAAATATAAATAAAATGCTAGTACTTACATATTCATTAAATCGGGAGGTAAACTCATTTTCAATCGAGCATTGGCCTTATTCTCGAACATGAAGGGATTATTTAGTCGTATTTCGGTAAGAAATCCACTAAAGAGAAGAGAATTAATAACAAATGTGAGTTAGTCTCTACTATGTTGTTAATATTATCATATATAATAAAATAGGTATGATATAGAATTTGAATTTTGATAAACTCACTCAATGTAAGGTTTTACTTTTTCACAATTCAAAAATATATATTGGTGAGGTCGCTTTATGTTCGAATTGTGTCAATTTTCGTATATATGTCGACTAATTGGTTGACCTTATTGTTTAAATACGGATAACATCCATTTAATATGGTCACTTTCTTCTCCATCATAGTAGTCAATATTATGCGATACTTTTCGATGCCTAGTATGCACATGAGGCTCAAAATAATACGAGCAAAATAAAGAGGGTTTTTTGACCAAATATTCATTATATATTGATCCTTCCACTTTAGCCTTATTCTTAATATTATTTTTTAGCTTCCACATATATCTACAATATGAATTATTTTAACTTTTGAAAGTAGAAATTTATTTAATTTTAAATTTAAATTTAATATCAATATCGTTCTAATGGATACATCTATTGATATTGCATAGGTCCCGTAACGGATGCCTCATATGGTATATGAATTGAAAGATGTTTCATGGAGTCAAAAAAGCTAGGTGGAAATATACGCTCCGGTTTGCATAAAATGATGAGTATCTCATCATTAAGCGACATCATATCTTCTTCCCTTATCACTTGTAGAAGTCAATTGCCTCAAAAACAAACTCAACTTTGTATGCTTGCCAACATTTCTCGATAAAAACTCCCTAAATGTAATTAGAAGTAACCTCTGTATAAAGACGTGAAAATTATGCCTTTTCATCCCATAAAGTTTGTCATACTGCATATCAACACATCTAGCTAGATTAGACACATATCCATTGGGAAACCTAAGTTGTTTTATCCATTCAAGCAATTTTGTTTTTTGTTGTTTAGATAGAGTAAATGCAACTTTAGGATACTTTCTAGATGCATTATCCTTTGCTAATTCTAGCCTTTTATAGAAATTTTTCAAGTCTTCTGTTGAGTTAGCATTGTCTTTAGTCTTATCTGACATATTCATGATTGTGTTAAAAATATTATCAAACATATTTTTCTCAACATGCATGACATCTAAATTATGTCGAATGAGATTTGTACTCGCAATAAGGAAAATCCTAAAAAATACTTGATTTCCTCTATCCACACATTTAAGAGATTCTGCTATTATAATTATCTGCAACATCTTTTGACCTTCAACAACCTCCACTATTCCACCATATGTAACATCTCTACTCTAGATCGGATTGGAGGAGGGGTAGATTTAACAACTTTTTTATAGTGAATACTTTTTTTGTTTCTTCTATATGGATGATCACGAGGAAAAAAATTTTAATGGTTGTTAAATCGGGAGGTCTTCCTTTCATTAGAAGGAAGAAAGCATCTAATTTTTTCATATAGTAAGGATAAGCTTGTTTTCTTACGATACTACAACCGAGACAACATTGAATACATAGGAAATTCACCGATAGTCAACATAATTGTATCTCTTAATAAAAAATTCTATTTACGGTACACATCGTAGGTCACCACACTTACTTCCCAAACTCGGATAAGCTTAGATATGAAAGGTTGTAAGTAGACATCCAACTTATAGTTTGGATTTGTTGGACTTGGAACAATCATTATTAGGAACATATAGTCCTCCTTCATACACATTTATAATGGCAAATTGTATTAAGTCACAATGACTCGCCATGAGAAATATTTCACATCGGATTGACCAAATGGTTAAAACCTATCGATACGCATTCCTAATCCGATGTTCCTTCTTTCAGTTGCAAAAGGAAGATTAATCTAATTGAAACTTTTTCATTGAATAAAATTGAAGGGATGATACATTACTCTTGCATCATTTTCCCCATGTTCGGCATGCCATATCATATGCTTAGTTGTCGCATTTGATGTATACAATTGTTGCGAGACACGGAGTTAGAGGGAAGTAGTACATTTTCTTAATTAGAATAAGTTTTCATCTTCTAATCCTTGATGGGAACTTTGATATCGAGGATGTTGATAGAACTAGTGTTTATCTAGTTCATTGTCTTCTTTCCAATAGACTATGTAGTCGTTTTGACAATAATGAATTTTTTCCATCGGTAAACCCATCCCCTTAACCAGCCTTTTTGTTTAATAAAAATTGTCCGTCATACGGTTATCAATCGACATCAACTCTTTCATCAACTTACATAACTAGTTGAAATACTTCTCCGAAAAATGATATTCAACTTTTAGACTTAGCATTCGAGCAACCGATAACAATTATGAATGCTCATCATAACCAAGTCAAATCTCTCTACGTGATTCATTCAATATATCATAAATGTGTTGGGTGCTAGGTGAGGAACGTCCTCCATGTCGAGAGGATCAAATGATGTACCAGTTTCATCCATTACCATAGTTTGATATGGTTTTAGGGTTCACTGGAATTACCTTCGCCTACATAATAATTTTCGAAACATACCGACTTCAATATTTAACGGATGCCATGTAGGATTCAAATTTGTCATGATGTATCTAATCATAATATCCTAACATAAAACCCTTACGATACAAATGATATTTACTTGTTTCAACCTTTTCTTAATTTTTATTTTGACACTTACTCAACTTATAAAGACACTTAATTTTGGTTTCGTCCGTACATTCGGGATGCTCAACGAGTAAAAACTAAAAATTGTTCTACACCTTTGACGAGTGTCATCATTTAATAATTCGTCAACCGACCTAACATTTATCAATTGTCGAATATATCTCATTTTTGTAATTACTACAAAAACAACACAATCAATGAAAATAATTACTTATCATCATTCCTATGAATTTTAAATAAAAATCAAGCATATATATTAGTTGTGCAATTAACGAGCACTAGTCATGAATTTTGTTTTAAGAATTTAATTTTATATTTAATTGATTGTTTAAAGAATTAGCATTACCATAGTTATGAAATTTTTCACTTTCATTCATCAATTCACACTTAACTAACTACTAATTAACCAAGAGTTCATTAACCAAGCAAAATAAATCAAATTGTAATTTTACCAATGTTGGGCCGAATGGGCTCCTAAGGGATTAAGTAAAAATCTATCATTTTAACTTCAATTACATGAAATTTTATCTATATTGAAGCTAAAAATATTTATGTTTATTAAATTTTTCTAATTAATTTAATAATAAATTCAACTAAATTTAATTTAATTAATCCTAAATAAAATGTTTATTAAATTCTATTAATTAATAAAATGTTTATTAAATTTTAACGTTTATGTTTATTTTCCAATTACATTTTTATTCCAATTTATTTATTTTTCAAACGATTAAATCATTATGCATATTATCTTCTTTCAATTTTAATAATTAAACTATAACAATTACTTCTACAGTTTATATTCAAAATAACCATAAATCAAATCAATTAGATTAAATTAATTTAAACTAATTAAGCTAGTAACTAATTCAAACGCAACACAATATCACAAATTAACAATAAATTAAAAATAAATTAACCAACCAATAAATTAAAAATTTCTTTAGAAATAATCAACAAGATTTAACTAAAGTATGTACAAAATCATATAATTTAAAAATTAAGTTAAAACAAACAACTAACAAAATTCTCCTAATAATTAACACAATTAATTAATTAATTTAAAATAATATTAATAATTAAATTTTAATCTAAAAATTAAAAACAAATAAATTAACAATAAATCAACCTTAACTAAATTACATTAATAAAATTAAACCTAAAAAATTAATATAATTAATTTTTTTTAGGTTAAAATTAACCTAAAAATTAACATAATTAAAAAATAACACTTAACATAATTAATCTAACAATTAAGAAAATTAAATAAAAAATCAACAAAATTACACTAATAAGTAACAAATAAATTAACACAATTAAAAATTAACATAATAATAAAATTAACAACATTCAAACAATTAATCAACTAACAAATAACAAAATTAACCCAAAAATTTATTACATTTAATTAAAAAAACAAAAGAGTTAGAAAGAGAAAGTTTTACCGAAGAGATCAAGGAGAGAGAGTAGATATTTCATTGGATTTTGAGGGAGAAAGATGCACCTCATTGAATTGAACGGTTTGAGGAGTCACTTAGTGGTGTGGGGCGGTGTGGTTGGTGGTTTTTTGGCCGACGACGAATTTTTGGGTAGAGGAGAGAGGGAGTTGAATGGGGGAGAAGAGAACTGGGCATTTATAGACTGCGAGGTTAGTGACGGATGCGATTTCATTGCTAATTAGCAACATAATTGCTAATCCGTCGTTAATTAGCGACGTAATGTCCAATCCGTCACTAATTTGAAGCTTTTGGGTGGCCATTTTCCAATAAAAACGGGTCAAATTAGCAACAAATTTCAAAATTCCCATCCAAATTGCCAAAATAACGACAGATTTCAAATCCATCATTATTTTGAATTTTTGGTTAGGATTTTCCCCATCCATATGATCAAATGAGCGATGGATTTCATAATGCATCGCTAAAATGCAATTTGGGTGGGAAAATTCCCACCTCAATAGCAAAAAATAGCGACGGACTTGAAATCTATTGATAGTTTTGGTGTTAAATTAGTGACGGATAATTATTTTGTCGCTAATTTGAATCCCAAAAGGCAACTCATTATGTTTTATTTAGCAACAAAATATATTCGTCGCTATTTATCGACCGATAGTGACGGATCTTATTTGGTAGCTAAATTAGTGATGAAAATCCATCGCTAGTTAGTTGCTGATCGTGGTGCTTTTTTTATCGTGTTATTTTGCAATAGAATTAATTTCATCGTTGAGTTTCCTTGGCTATTCATCGCTAATCAATCGAAAAGATCGCATTTTTCTCGTCCATCGCTAATCCATCATTAATTTATCTCAAATTAGAGACAGAATAGTATCCGTCGTTAAAATCCATCGCTAATTGTCAATTTTCTTACAATGAATGCCTTTGTTGTAGCCTCATTGACTGAATTTCTTGAATGATTTTTTAGATTGATTTTTTTCTTTCATTTCCTTCTATTCTAGGAAACAAAAATCCTACCTCAAAGCATTTCATTAGTTACAAAATTATAGTAGTAGTTTATTGTAACAAGCATTTGGCATTTGAAAGTTGACTTTGGGACAAATAGAGGTGACCAGATGGATCACATTTATGTTTACTTCTTTTCTTGAATTTATATGGGAGTTACCACTACAAATGATGATTGTAAAGAAGTTACTTGAACAAGAATTCAAGTTTGTAACAAGCTGGGATCAATGTTAGATCATTTTTGCCTTCTTGCTCCTAAAGGAATTGGGTGGAATTGGGTGCTGTTACTAGAGCTCTTCCTTCACTTACAAAAATGCTTAAATCACTTGGTGAAAAAATATAATGAGAAGATCTATTCCTAGCTTTTGAGGATTTTGTTTTCCAAATCCAAAGGATCTGGATTTGCTAAACGAAATTTTCTAGTCCCTTAACATACTTGGGTCAAATAGTTTGAGAGAAAATTTGTCTTTTTAATTTTTTTAAATTCTAAGTATTATTTTATTTTATTATTAAAAAATTTAATGAATTAATTTATTTATTTTGGATAGAAACAATGGTATTTGAGACCTATAATACTACTTTTCTATCGGTAATTGATAGTTGTTAATAGTAATATGTCACATCAAATGAATAGTTGATATAGTTATGACGAATGGTTTGAATTAATAAATCTTGAAGAGTAGAAGATTTAAATCAAATTTAAATAAAATAGAGAATTTCAATTAAAAAAATTCAAAAAGTACAAGAACCAAGTATGGGATAAATCCATTTTATTTTTGTTATACTTTATGTAATTTTAAATTTTATTCTAAAATTCATAAAATATTTCAATATAATAAAAAAGATAAGATTGAAACAATTAAAATTGAAAAAAAATAATCGAACAAATACATTTTTCACGTAAACAAATAAAAAAACACTATTTTTTCATCAACACTATCTAGTAGTCTTTTAACTATACAAAAATATTAGAGAGTCATAAAAATCATATCTTGAGGTTTCATTTAATAGTTTAAATTTTTGTATGAAAATGATTTTTTGATATGATGTTAGACATAAATTCAAATCTCATCGCCCCATTCTCTCTTATTAAAATTAAATAATTTAGCACAAAATAGTGATGAATATGTACAAGTTTCAAGTTTAAAAGGATTTTAGTTGAAATTGTGTGTTAAAGATTAATATAAATTATATATTGAGACCTTAATTACCCAACATTTTAAGTTTTTGGATTGATAAGGTCTTTGATAAAAAATAAAATAAAATAAAGTTAACTTTGATAAAAAATAAAATTAAGTTAAAAAAATATGATAAAAAATATTTTTTAATAAAAATACTAACCAATATTGTTGTATTCCCTCATACACTTTCTTACTAACATATCATATCTAAATTTTTTTAAATCTATTTTTCATTAAAATATTAGACATGAATTCCAAAAAATAAAATTTGAACTCATATGAATGGAATAATAACTTGAGTATATGATAATTTTGAAATCATTTAGAGTGTAATTATATGAACATAATGTGTTTTTTTTCATGAGAATATATATATATATATATATATATATATATATATATATATATATATATATATATATATATATATATATAAAGGTTATAGTTGAGAGTGATCCAAATAGTGAAAGTTTTAACCAAAAAAAAGATAGAGTTAAATCTTAAATTTTATTTAACTATAGTATTGATAAAGAAAAAGATGATATTGTTAAGTGAGAATTGAAGTTGATAGGATTTGAAAATTTCTTAAGAAACTAAACCTCTCAAGTTGCATCATACTTGTTTTAATAAAAGATATTTTTTCTTATTGATTTTTTGTTTTTATTTTTCTTAATTTTAATTAGTTATTTATTTATTTATTTTTTAAAATTTTTAGACAATATAAAGATATTTCATAAACTTCAGTGATGGAATTGAAATTTATGAACTTGACGAAAACGGGCTAAGGGAGAAAATTTGATACGATGAAAGGTGCAAAGATTGATTATATATATATATATATATATTTGAGAAAACAAAATAGGTTTAAATGAAATTGAGAAAACGCATCAATTTCAGAGAAATAAATTAAATGATATTATCATTTAATTTATAACCATGAGGTTCCTTGGAAGTATTGAATTGAATGTGAGTGCATACTGGGGAGTATATATTTGCAAGGATAAATCAAGGTCTAAGAACATGACGTTCTATTGTCTCTTCTGGGTCATTCAGATTATCAAAATCTTATTGACTTTATTAAAGAGAGCTGTGAGAGGTTATTATCATCGTTTGTGTACGTATTTCCAAACATTTGATGCTGAGGGCGCAATGCATTGGTGAGTTCCTATTGCAAAATCACCCTTAGACATCATGGAAATAACTTGACAAAGAATTTTATGGCCATGATTAATCCAAAATGTTAAAAAATGGACGGTTCAACTGAAAAAACAAGAAAAAGAAAAAAGACTGAAAAATTGCTTTTTATCAAAGAATCAATTTAACTTAAACCGTTTAATTGTTCAATCGAGTGAATTAATTGAAAGTTAACACAAAAATCTCTTTTCTTTGTATTCTTTCTTCCTAATTTCCGTCTCCTCGTTTTATTTTCTTCTATGTATCTTCATTTTGGAAATGGATTAAAGGATCCCTCGTATTAGGTATTGTTGGATGGGAAAGCCCTACGTTAGATTTTCATTTTTAAACAAAAGCATGCAAAATTATAAGATATGTTAAAAATTATACTTTACTTTTCCATAAAAAACAAAAATTTTATTATGAAAATTATTTATAAATTCTATCATGATATAAGAAAGAAAAATATAATCATTCGTGTACTGAATAGTTACTGATTCCAATTTTCCTATGGTGAATAATTACTCGGTTATCTGATTAGCTAATGGGCATTGAAAATTGGGATTTGATTGACTACTAAAATTGGCATCTTAATTAAAGTGATAGCGACTTCTTTAGATTTCAGACAGACAACATAATCGATATGCGTCTATTCTTTCATAATTTCTACCAATAGATTTAGGTCACCTTTCATAAAGGGTAAGCCCCAGGCCAAAGCGACGAGAAATGCATGAGAGTCACCTTTTCTTTTATTCTCAAAATAAAGAGTCATGGGGTATTAAATTAGGCCGAAAGTCTGTATAATGCGAAAATAGCGTTTCCCACCTTTTTCTCTATGTATTTTTTTTTAAATTATTCTAGATTGAATAAATATAAAAATATAAAAAACATAAAAAATTATAGAATAAATTACCCACTTTAACATCTAATTTTTTTTAATGAAATTTAATCTCAACTATTTAATTAATATAATATCATAAACTTAAAAAATAAAACCCACAATTGCATCTATTTAACTAATAGAGTATCAGAAACTTGAAAAAAAAAATCAATGATCTCAAGTGAAGAGATTGTTAAAAAATTTATTCTACATTGATAAATATAAAAATATAAATAATATATAAAAAAATTATAAAATATACCATCCATCATAAAATTTATTTATTTTTTTTATAAAACCCAATTTCAATTATTTAATTATATTTTTCTATAGATATATACTCTCATGTGTATAAAAAGTAATTAAATCAATTAATTAAATAAAAATAAAGAATATTATGAGAAAATATACTTATACCAGCATGCTTCCAACCAATTTCATTAGGTCTTCTTTAGACATCAATGTCGTCCAACAATATGAATATTTATTGGTACAGGTATCACTTTAGCAATCTTGGCTAATCAAATATCTTTCATGGAGATTGATAATGACAGGGCATGGAGTTTAATTTATATCGTTTAAAACATGAACAACCTTTGACGTCGAGTCTCTACCATCCACTTGGCATGCTAAGAGCAAGATCGAACTATTCTGCATAAGTGACATAATGACAAAGTTGAGATCAATGTATACTGCGTGCTGCCTTATTAAATTGTTTTGTCATATACGATTTGACAAGGTTGAGATCAATAATCAAACTATTCTGCATAAGTGACATACATTAAAATGCTCCATTTCATTTGCTGACGAAGAATTTCAACGCACCATTCACATCATCACCTATGAATCCTAGTTGTATAATAGTTTTCTTGCTTGATTGAAGAACAAAGCCAGATCCATATATACTGCGTGCATGACAAGCAATTTACAACGTATAAGAGCTCTCATTTTAGTCATATTTTTCAAAGTAGACATATATATGTGGATGATATTTGGTTCTTCCCTACCTATACTCAAAATCTTGGATAAGAACCGTGAATCATGCATTATATATATTATTTGAGTAAGGCATTGATTTGATTTGCATTTCGACCATGACAAATTGCATGGACATCTCTTTGTCTCCATGTATATATAACAGGTTGGAACTATTTGCAATTGCTTTTGACATGTGATCATCAATGGTGGAGCTTCACTTAGATTTTTAAGGGAGCTAAATATAGCACTTAGAACTATATATATATATATATATAAAGTTCATATAAAAATAAATAGTAAATATTAAGAATAAATTAATAAATTAAGCAATTAATATCATATATTTTTATAAAAGTAGCGCTCTATGCTCAGCTAAAACATTAAATTTATTAATAATGAAATTAGAATAAAAAAGTTCAACAATCCCTTTCTCAATATACACAACTATTCTTTTTGCAAGAAATTGGTGATTTTAAGGTGCAATCTATTTTTCAATTTTTGTTCCAATGTTTGAATATATATAATATTTTGAATATGTCTAAATTGATTTTTAAGAGCTTCATAGCACATCTTCACATTGTTGTGTAGTGAACAAACATTACAAGAAAATTGAAAAATAGTGATGGATTTTTTCATCACTATATAGTAAAAATCTATCGCTATTTGTACTTGAACAACAAATTTGTGATAATAGATGTTCTATAGCAAAAGTCATGGTCACTATTTTCTTTGCGATAGAAAATTTTTTTCGTTCGTCGCTCGTGCATAGAATTTTCATCACCAAAATGTAGTAAATAGTAGTCTATCCGATCTTGTATTTGTCACAAAACTATCGCTAATTGGCTATTTTCATCGCTAATTGTTCTCGCTAAAGTTTCTTGCGGATTCATCTCTAAATCCGTTGCTATTTAGCGACCATTCTATCTTCTATCGTTAAAGCCTAGTAAATAGTCATCTCCCCGATCTCTTATTTGTCACAAAACCATCGCTAGTTCACAATTTTCATCTCTAAATTATTCTTGCTAAAGTTTCTTGTAGATTCGTTGCTAAATATAAATTTTTTTAATATAAATTAATAATCATTTAATGCTAATGGTAGTAATAAATAACTAAAAATAACACCTTATTAAAACATAATATATTGTTTAAAAAATTAAAATAAATAAATTGAAATCAATAAATATTTAAATGTGTTAAGGTGTACGAAAATATTAAAAAACTTTTAAAAACAAGAAACCTAGTTCTCATCATCTCCTACATTATCTTTTAGCTGCTTGTGTATTGAGAGAAATGATTGACTCCTGGATTGTGAGGGGGTCGGTAGAGGGATGCGGGTTCGTTGTGGGTCCGAGTAACAACCCTATCACCGTCTATAACCGATTCTATATGGTGCTAACTTGATGTGCTTGTTGATAGATGGTAATCTCCGTCTCCTTAATCCTATCTTCGTACCGGCTAGAAACTTCATGGTCATTACCACTAGGATATCACGAAGTGGCATAGGAGGAGCCGACGCTAGAATAAGAGTAATACTAGGACGTCTATGATCCAAGGTCGTATACTCTCTACTTCTTCTCCTTTGCTACATCATCTAAATATATCTTGAAAATGTTGATCTTTGTAGACGATGAATCACCCTTCGCTTCTTCTCGGTAATTGGTTCTTGTATTGACTATATACGATCCTATATAATTAAAATAATTATAACATTAAATCATAAATATATTTTTTAGATTATATTGATTGATGTATATTTACAAAAATAAAAAACTTATCATTACTATCTAGAATCATCTATTGACGAATGATCCATTTTTTCCCTTGTAAGTAGTTATGAACAACTCATAAGGATTTGGGTTACGATTCAATTTATTATGCTGAAAAAAATAGACAAAATAATAGAGATGTAATAAATATAAAAATTAATTTATAAAATAATGGATAATATGATTTACCAAACATTTAGCATGGTCAATCAAAGAGATGAACGCTCCGTATGCTTGAATGGACCAAGCATCGACACCATTTGTCTCCGACATATAGTTATGTGATACCTACCGAGAATGGTCTTGAAACTCAAGTGTGGCCTAATTTTGATGCCACGCTTTCCACACCTATTGTTTAACGGATGTGGGTCTATCATTCTTGTTCTTTAGTTTGTTCGGCATGTCGTCGTATCGCCTCCATGCTAAACTCTCCCACGCATCCTTAATCGAGTGCATCGATGGTCGTATCCCCTAAAAAAGTGCTTCTACATGGAAAAAAAATATAATTAGTACATTTCATGTTAAATGAATACTTTAAATGAAATATAAGCGCATAATTAATATATTACGTTAAACTCATTAAAGTAAAAGTTTTTTTTTATCTCTTTGAAGATAGACTTTCATACGAAGCTAGCGACATATCGAATCGCTTCTCAAAAACTATGATGAGTTTATGGAGCATTTACTTGATGGAACCAAGATATGAAACAAAACAAATAAATAATAAATAAGTGAATTTATTATTCCAATATAATATATAAAAATATAAAACTAATTACCATACGTAAAGCACATTACTTACCAATTAATCTTGACTTAAATGGTTCATCCAAAATCGGATCCAATAGAGTTTCTTAGAGCTAAGTAAACCATCATGGGGACATTCGTAAGGGGCATTATTGGCGGAGGCATTACTAGGGAGGGCATTACTAGAGGGGATGTTGATGTGCCGATGCCATTATCTAGTCTATGCCTTCGAACATTTACACTAGCAGTATCACATCCATGTATACCGTAACGACCCAAACCTTTGCACATAGCATATGCATATTTGTGTGTGTTTAGTTTGATGCCTAATTAAATTGCTTGATGATTGATGCTTAAATTTTTAATAATGCATATGGTTGTCGAGAAGTAGCGCATCATGGCATGCTCGTCTACGATGTTGAAAATCAACTGCATTAGGACATGTTAATTTTTGTCAAAGCTTATGTGTGCTTGAATTGCATAATTGAATGATCATGTTTGATGAATGATTGTTGTTGAAACTTAGTTGCGTCAAGACATGCCGGATTCCCTATTGAAATCAACTCGTATCATGACATGTTAATTTCCGTCAACGTTTGTGTGCTTGAATTGCATAACCGAATGATCATGTTTGATGGATGATTGTCTGTTGAAAACCAACCGCATCAAGACATGCTAGATTCGCTATCAAAAGTAGTAGTTTCTCGACGTGCTAGTTTCGTTGCTAGAACTATCACACCAAGATAAGCTTTATTCATCGACCAAACTACTACTTCCAAACTTGTTACTTTTGTTGATGAGTTTCATGTTTTAACTTAGGTTTTGCAACTAAATGCCATGTTAGTATGCTTTGTGAAATTACTATAAAAAATGATAATCTAGACATGCCATTTTTCGTTGAGAAAAAATGTTGTATCCAAACATTACGAGTATATATTAATAAAAGCCGCCACCATCGTGGCATCAATGTTTTGTTGATGAATTTATATCCACCCACATATATTAATATATTAGTCCCTTTATTATAAAAATCAGACAAAGAGATGTTAAGTATGATTTGGGCTTAATTAAGGGACTTGATAACATGGATTGAACATTTGAGAGGGACTTACTTTCTTCTTGAGTTAGTGGAATGCTAAGTGTCACCACTATGCCTTGTATGGGTGACTTGGCCAAGTAGGGGTCATCCTTCAGAATTTTTAGCATTTTTCTATTGCATGACTGAATTATATAAAGAGAGAGTGAGACCATGGTTGATTCTTCTTGCTATTGAAAATTATGTAGGAGAAAAGAGAGAATTGCTTGAGTGGAAGGCTGCTGTAACTTGCTAGAGTTGCTACCGAGTTTTGGTTAAGTGTTGGACCAAATGCAAGGAAGGTCTATTGAGGTCTTTTAAAGCATTTCCTATCTCCTAACTCTAGACCAAGTAAGTGTAATATATTCAACTATATTACAAGACGTAAGTTTAGGTAATCTCGACATGTTGAGTTTGATTGTTACTATGTTTGTGTACTAAATGAAAAAGGGGTTAAAAATTAATGTATGTGGGGGCTTAGGATTGATTACTAAGCCTAGAATTACCATGTGAATCTTAAATAATTGTGAGCTAAACTTGATATGATTTTAGGCTCGAATGAAATATTGGTTTTGCTTGATTGTATTTTGTCAAAATTGCTTGATTGTATTTTGTCAAATATGCTTAGCTTGATTTATGATGCTACCAAATACTGAATTATGTGGTCGCCATACTTGACTTGTGATTTTATCGAAATGTTGAATTTTATTGCTATCATGCTTGGTTTGTGATTTTGTTGAAATATTGAATTACATGACTGTCGTGCTTGACTTGTGATTCTATCAAAATTTTGAATTATATGACGAGTCATGCTCGGTGAATGATAACATGTTATGAGTTAGCTTAATACGTTGAGGCTATTAGCACGGTTATGTTGTCTTGAATTCGTTGATAATATTTGGTTGCTCAAGAATTGAAAGGCATGTGTTCATGGCATGGCATAACATTGGTTTTCATGATGCATATTTTAAATTAGAAAAAAAGTCATGTGCATGAACATGGAAATGCCACTCGCGAGAATGATCTAGTGTATACCTAAGGGTTGAACATAGAGAATCGATGTATACCTAAGGGCTAGTCCTTGGCTAGACATTGTCTAGTTTCATGGTTTTAGTCAAGGTTTTAAAAGAAGCTTGAATCGGACATTCAACAAGGCATGTCCAAAAGAGAAAAATGAATTTTTTGACAAAAATATGCTTTAGTTAACTCATACGGGGTTGCACTTACCGAGTGTGAGCTCATCTTTATGTCTTGTGATTTAGGTGATCGCAACGATGATTTCATGTAGGTTACTGCGAAGATGGTGCTTGTTAGATGCTTTTAAAGTTTGTCAAAAGTTGTACTTTCGTTTAGGCTTTTAGGTTATAGGCTATGTTTAGCTCATGTTTTCATATCATAACATGCTTTTATTATAAATGTTGAATGTAATTAACCTTACGACTAAGACACGTATGTATAAAGTTTATTTTGAATGAAATAAAAATATTTTACCCAAAGCATGTGCCCCTTTATTTTTTTATTTTCTTTAATATTTTTGTATCCTACGTAAATCATTCATAATGGTTTATATAGTTAGACCCTTAGTTTCTTCGCGAAGTCACTAGACGAGTAGGTCGTCATGTATTACGATAGATTTAGGCTACTCGAATGTAGTTTGCGTCAATGAAATTTTTGAGTAGCGATATAATTTTTACGTCGATGAAAAGTACCAAATATAAAATAAGTTTTAAGTAGGCTTCCAAGCCAAATATCTTTAATTGTGCATTACATGTCCCACGTATGGTATAATGTCATAGGGTATCGACATGTATTTGACGAGCATGGGATGTGGCCGCGGTGTGCCTAGCCATTATTGGCTACGTACGCTACAACTACGTCTAGTGCTTCATGAATGTTTGGTATTATCGTAGCATTCCAACCTCTCTTTCAAGGCTCAAGCTTAGAAAGTATATGCAAACTTTAACTCCTGTAATGTTGTCAATGCGTAAGTGCCTAATTTTTATTGGATATGAAATTGTGATTTTTTCTTAGCAAGTATGAATGCTTCCCTCATGATGAAATATATATTTGGATACTTGGTGAATTCATAACTTGTTTACTTGAAGAATTACTTAGCATGCTTTGATGTTGTCAATATTGTTGAGTGTGTTTGTGTGTTGCATTATGCTTCATAGTGATCGTATGGAAATGGGTGTACTCAAAATAGCATGGTGAAGAAAAATCATAATGGTGAGGGTGTGGCAAAGAAAAATCATAACGATGAGGGTTCCGGTCATAAGGTTGTCCACTGTGAAGGGAATAATGAAACCTACGAGTAATGAGATGTTAGCGAGCTTGTCTTTGAGCTCGTTATGACAACAATAATAAAGGCTTGATAAGCAAGTACGAGTGTTGATAGCTATACAACGACCATAAACCGAGCTTAGATTGCCTCAAAAGGTTGACATAGTAGAGTGGTTTTAAAAATTCGAGTCCGAAAAAGTGTATGGGCAAGGCTAATTTGATGGTGGTTAAAGAATGGATTGAGTCTCTTGAGATGATCTTTGAACACATGGTAGTGGGTGATGTGGATAGGGGGTTATGTGTCGTACTCATACCGATCAATGATGTTCGAGCATGGTGGGAATTGATGAAAGTTTCCTTGAATGTGTCTAACCTTACATAGGCACAATTTAAGGAGGGTTTTCATTGAAATGCTCTTCTCCAAAAGTGTGAAATCAAAGAAGATTTAATAGTTTATGAAGCTAAATTAGAATAACATATCGGTGGTCGATTATGTATATAAGTTTGAATGTGACTATCAATTTATGACTTTTATTTTAGGAGTTGCGCATACAAGAGAGGTTACTTTTTGAGAGGCTTGAAAGCCGAAGAGCGAAGTATAGTATAAGTGTCCACAAATGATTATGATGACATAGTCAACCGAGTAATAAAAATTAAGAAAGATTGTAAAGAGGCAACATGGAGCAAAAAGGCCATATGTTGCCGATAATTTCAATCAACGGACTATGAAACCAAATTAGTTTGAGAGGACGGGGCCAAACGATACCAAGAAGCCTAGAATGGTCAAGGGGCAACAAAGAATGGTCGAGAGACAATAGAGGGCGGATGCATCAAACAAGTTAAATTACTTCAAGTATGATCGTAAACACATTAGCGAGTGTTTGATGGGCACCATCAAGAACATTGAGCGAGTGTACATGATGATGCATGAACAAGTCAAAGAGGACTCACAACGTGAAAGAATGGAGTAAGTTAATTTTGAAGATGAAATTTTTATAAGGATAGGAGATTGTAACGACCCAAACCTTTGCACATGGCATATGCATGTTTGTGTGTATTTAGCTTGATGCCTAATTAAATTGCTTGATGATTGATGCTTAAATTTTTGTTAATGCATGTGGTTGTCGAGAATTGAAGCGTCATGACATGCTATCTGTGTTGTCAAAAATCAATTGCATCATGACATGTTAATTTTTATCAACATTTATGTGTGCTTGAATTGGATAACTGAATGATCATATTTGATGGATGATTGCTACCAAAAACCAGTTGTGTCAAGATATGCAGATTTGTCGTAAAAAATAATAGCATCTTGACGTGGTAGTTTTTCTATCAAAACTACCATTCTAAGATAATCTTTATTCGTCGACGAAACTACCGCATACAAACTTGCTACTTTTGTTGATGAGTTTTATGTTATAACTTAGGTTTTACAACCAAATGTCATGCTAGTATGCTTGTGTGAAATTGTCGCCAAAAATGACAATCCGAACATGTCATTTTTCAATAAAGAAAATTTTTTTGTCCATATATTATAGTTTACGTCAACAAAAGCTGCCACTATCATGGCATCGGTTTTTCATTGATGAATTTTATGTCCGACCACACATATTAATATATTAGTCCATTTATTATGAAAATCATACAAGGACATATTAATTATGATTTGAGCTTAATTAAGGGACTTGATAGCATTGATTGAACATTTGAGAGAGAGTTACTTTGTTCTTGTGTTAGTGGAATGCTAAGTGTCACCATCATGCCTTGCATGGGTGACTTGGCCAAGAAGGTGTCATCCGTTAGAATTTTTTGCTTTTTTCTATTGCATTACTGACCTATATAAAGAGAAAGGGAGACCATAGCTGATTCTTTTGGCCATTTGAAAATTCTATAAGGAAAAAAGGGAGAATTGCTTGAGTGAGAGGTGTTAGAGTTACCGTAACTTGTTTGAGTTGTCGTCAATTTTGGCTAAGTCGTTGGACCAAGTGCAAGGAAGGTCTATTAAGGTCTTTTGAAGCATTTTTTATCTCTTAACTCTAGATCAAGTAAGTGTAATCCATTTAACTATACCATAAGACTAGGTTTAGGCAATTTTGATATGTTGAGCTTGATTATTACTATGTTTGTGAAGTCTGAATGAGAAGGATTTAAAACTTAATACATGTGGGGACTTAGCACTGATTACTAACCCTAGAATTGTCATGTAATCCCTAGAAAAATGTGGGCTGAACTTAATGTGCTTTTGTGGTCGAATGAAATGTTAGTTTTGTTTGATTATATTACGCCAAAATTACTTGATTGTATTCCGTCGAATTTACTTGGCTTGGTTTATGATTCAGCCAAAATGTTAAATTATATGACTCGTCATGTTTGGTTTGTGATTTTATCAAAATATTGAATTGCATGGCTACCATGCTTGGCTTGTGATTCCGTCGAAATGTTGAATTGTGTGGTTGTCATACTTGGTGATAATAACATGTTTTGAGTTAGCTTAATATGTAGAGGCTATTGGCACGATTACGTTGTCTTGAATTTGTTGATAATATTTAGTTGCTCAAGCATTGAAAGGCATGTGTCCGTGGTATGACATAGTATAGCATTAGCTTTCATGATGTATGTTTTAAATATGAAAAGAAGTCATGTGCATGAACATGAAAATGTTACTCGTGGGAATGATCCGGTGCATACCCAACTACTGAACATAGGGAGGCCACCTATGATAATGATTTGTAGTATGCCTAAATAATTAATTAAGCCTAAATCAAACTAAAAATTAATTGAAAAAATTAACCTAATAATGAACAAAAATTACAATTTAACAAATTCACCAACAAATTAACAATTAATCAAATTTAACAAAATTCATTAATTGAAACTAGATTGAACAAACCATTAATTAAAATTAAAATAATTAATTAATTGAACATAAATCAAACTAACAATTACTAAAAAAATAACAATTTAACAAGTTAATCAACAAATTAATAATTAATCAAATTTAACCTAATTAATTAATTGAACCTAAATCAAACTAATTATTAATTAACAAATTAACCAAAAAATGTAACAAATTAATAAAAAAATTAACAATTAGAGCTATTCAAAATTATAAATCAGCCAATTAAATTTAAAATTAACCTAACGAGTTATGAAATAACTAAATTTTAAAGAACAAAAGAGAGAGAGAGAACTTACTTAATAATTCGGACTTGAAAAGGAGGAGATAAATGAAGGAAAAACATGAGATTTTTTAGGAGAGTTTGGAGTGGGTGTGGATTGATGGGGAGTGGAGGATAGTCACTATTCTCCGGTTTTAGGTAGGGGAGCTATAGGTTCGGCTAGTGAGGAGAGGTCTGGAAGAAGAAGAAATGAGGGATGATGAAGGGTGGGGGGTTAAATTAGGGATAGAGACCAACAACATATGAGAAGATTTTGACACCACAAATAGCGATGGAAAATTATCCGTTGCTAAGAGTTTGTTGCCAAACCGTCTTTATTCCATCGCCGAATGAAATAGATGCTATTCGATCTCTATTTACTCGCTAATTAGCGATGATTTTTATTATGTTCCTAAAATTCATTGCTATTCTCTATTTTTCTTACAACGAAGGACTATTTCCAATGTGATTAAGAAAAGCACATTTCTTTCCATCTCTATTTTTTTTCCAATTTTGAATTCTTTTAATAGTAAATAGATATTTTCCATTTGGCCACCAAAAGCTTTGCCAAAAAAAAAAAGCGTGGCCAGCAATATGCGACATCTTTTGTTACATAATATTCTAACCATGAATGAAAAATAGTAAACCATGAAGCTAAACATCTATGAGGATGTTTTTCTTAACAAGAGAGCAATGACTTTCAAAACGTATTTCATTTGGTCTCTTTCTTAAATATTATCTTTTGATTTTATCTCTTTGGTTAATCGGGTATTCGTAAATTTGAGGACGTAAACCCGTATCATGTTCCAAACTATTAACATCAACTTCTTCATGTTCTAAACCCTTAGCATTATATAATTTAGCCATATTCGAAGCCAAAAGCATCAACTTCATGTTGCAAACCACAAGCACCAACTTCTTCATTTTTCAAACCAATAGCATCAACTTCTTCATGTTTTAAAGTATTAACATCAACTTTTTCATTCTATACATCATTACAATCAACTTCTTTGGATTCAAATCTTGGACACTTAGAAGGTTTCTCTTGAGAGAATTTTCAATTCATCTACTTTTATGATTATAATTAAGTCTTCTCTTTAAAAAGGAATCAATTGTCTTTTACTTTTTCATAATGAATTGATAAATTTCTAAAACAATCAAATAAATTAATAATGCTAATTTTTATATTATGAAAATGAAAGTTTAAATTTATGCAAATAAACTCAATTTTTATCTTTAATATTATTATCACAACGAGTGTCCAACTTTTCACTAATCAATTTAAATATTAGAGTATACCCATTTTAATTCTATGATAGAAAATAATCCATTATAATTAATCTCTTATTAGAAGACAATAAATCATCATACAAGTCATAAATAGCATAATTTTAGTATTAACTAAATCCTAAAATATACACATTAAACTATAATAATTACATGCATCAAAATATAATTCATTATGTTCGAGTCATTTACCCACAACCAATGAAGCATAACATGAAAAAAAAAAATTAGTTAACAAAATTGTATATAAATTCAGAATTAAAATAAATAAATAAATAGAAAACATTGTTTTGATATATTTTATGCTTTTGTAATAGTTGTCCCTTGATGATACTAGAATTTAGTGTTCAAAGAAAATAAAGCCCGAAGAAATTAATATTTATTTGATCAATGGTAACATGATGTTGGAGGAGTTGCATGAAAAATAAGTCAAAATAAAAAGTAGAAGATAGTAAGGAGACATGGAAGAATCAGGAGAAAGAAATGAAAAGATTAAATAATTATAGTGAGTGATATATTATTTTATGATGTAGTGTAGGTTGAGTTGACACTTGTCAACAATCTACAATTAATTTGGCAAGTCAAAAATATTTTGGGAGTCAATCACAAAAATTTTTCTTATGTTTTTTATACCAATATATTATATAAGTAATTTTTTTTTTCAAAATGTTTGGGGAACCATGGGCCATGCATGCCCCTATTATCCTCCGGCCTCGGTGATCATATTCATCCTTTCTAGGTACAGTCACGGGAAACTCGGTCCATTCTAATAATAGAAGCTATTAAGTCATGGAAAAATATTGCAAAAGTTGCATTCTATCTGTGGGATAAAGACATCGATTATGTGGACATGTTCCTCAATCCTTGATTAATTAAGAACAAAACCCCAAAACCACTACTTTGGTTTATTATTTTTATTCTTTCTTTCTACATATAGCTGCAAGGTTGGACCTCCTTCCATGGTTTGAGCATATGCATCCAATGGAATTAGACCACATTAAGTACTACTCGAATATTTTCAAAGCAGAGAGACCCCATTCTCGATGCTTTATATAATATTTTTATAGCTTAACTTGTAAACTAGCATTGACTTTATTCCACGTGTTGATGCCAGCACTAAGTACACAGCGCTAGGGTATCTGAAACTGCTAATCCCTAACAAGTCTAGATAGATTAGGTTCGTGCAGCTTTCCCTATATTGCTTCAACAAAAGAGAAATATAACTACCTCTTTGAAATATCTTCTTATCGGTATGCCATGCTGAGCAAGACTTGCGTCTGAATTGGACCCATTGGTCTAATTTCTTCATTTCTCAAGCGGCCCTTAGTTAGCTAATAAATTTACGGACACCAGTTTTAATTGTATGGACATGGTACCCGATGGTTATAAATGTGAATGATGACTAGTTTTCTTTTCTCTTCGATAGTAGAAAGCATGGCTATTAAAGAAGAAGAATGTGGACAACTGGAATTTTTTATGTAGCAAAACACAGATGTTTCAGACGTAAAAGACCCACAAATAGAAATGACAATACGCGGATTCCATTAACTCAAATTTTTACTATATCCATAAAAAAAAATATTTTATTCATTATTCATTAAAAAATTATTATATGTTATAAAATAAATAGAACTAATAGGATAATTGAAGAAAAAGATGACAAGAAAATGAAATCATTGTAATATGGATATAAGTGATAAGAATTTCAAAGTTTCTCTTATTCTCTCTAGAAAACTTATACCACAACTAATGAACAATCAAGCATATTTATAGGCTTCAAAATTGAGGAGATAATTGAAAGGGACTATGAATAATCAATTATATCACCTTTTCAATTTCTCATATTGAATGATGAATTGAATCATATTAAAAATCATGAGTAGTGGGGATATGAAAAGTGGAGAAACATGATGATAGACATTCATTATTTCATAACACACCCCTTTGAATGTCTATTGTATAAGGAACATGTCTCATTAAAACCTTACTAGGAAAAAACCCGAGTGGGAAAAAAATCCTAGTAAAGGAAAAAGAGTACAATATTCCTCGCACACATTAATCTTCATTTTTGTCTCCTCTCGTTGAAGGCATTATTTAAGATCTCTAAGACGATGCATTCCAATGTTGTGAATCTTCTCAAAAGTTGTGGTAGGTAACGCCTTAGCGAATAAATTTGCTGGATTGTCACTTTGATGTATTCTTCCTTCAATTGAATTATGCAAGTAGCATTATCCTCATATGATATTGTTGGAATTTCTTTTACTCGGTAGATAAATTGCATGTCTCTCGAATACGATGGATCATTCATCTTAGCCAAATACATTCTCGACTTGCCTCGTGAATTGATATTTCTGCATGATTTGAAGATGTGGCAACTATAGTTTGCTTTATAGAACACAAAGATATAGCTGGATCTCCATATTTAAATATATAACTAGTTGTGATCGAGCTTTGTGTGAATTAGATAAATAACCTACATCCGCATAATCAATTAATCTTGTCTTTGATTTATTGGAGTAATATAAGCCCATATCAATTATTTCTCGAAGATAACGTAGTATATGTTTAACTTTATTTCAATGTCTCCGTATTGAAACAAAACTATGACTTGCTAATAAATTTATAGAAAAGACTATATCAAATCGAGTATTATTAGTAAGATATATCAATTCATTAGTGGCACTAAGATATGGTACTTCGGGACTAGCGGTTCCTCGTTATCTTCTCGAGGTTGAAAAAACTCTTTTTGGATATTAAGTGAATGAATTACTATTGGGTTAGTCAATGAATGATTTTTATATAGAATCATTGTAGAACTTTTTTCTTTAAAAATTGACTGATGAATAAAAGTCTCATTATCTTAGTGCTCGAATTGCGAGTCGAGATAACATTTTGTTGTCCCAAGGTATTTAAATCAAATTCTTTTTTAGATAACTTATGATGCTTAGAATCTCTTCGGGAGTTCTAATAATATCTAAGTTATCAACATATATAACAAAACCCTTTTCAAATAAAAATATATGAACAAATAGGTTTTTTCTTTTTCATAACTTTCTTTCAATAATCATTAAAGTGATTATATCACATGCACACAGATTAGTAATAAATAATAGATATAAAAATAAAATATAAAGAGTATAAATTGAATTTATAAAAACTAAAATGATAAAACAAATACTAATAATCCTAATAGAGATCTCTATAATTTAATCAAATTCTTTTCTCGAGAATATGTATTACATGTCGTTGGCATGTTAAGTCCTTCTAGGACTTTTATATTGATATCATTTCAAAATCACATTCGAGTAAATGCATGCATATGAATGTTTTTCATATATTTTGTCAAGCTAATGAGATAACAAAATATAATTACATCCATTATAGGAAAATATGTCTCATCATAGTCAATGTCAATTCTTTACAAAAACTTTTGTGTTATAAGTCTTGCTTTGTATCTTATAATCTCATCTTTCTTATTTTGTTTTCATAAAAATACTCATTTATATTCCACTAGCTTAATATCTTCGGGTGTTTTAGCTATAGGTTTAGAAAATTACTTTTTTGTAAGAGAACATAATTCTGCTTGGATTGCTATTTTCATTTAGGTTAATAATCTTTATGTCGACATTCTTCAATAAATTTTGGCTCGGGATCTTTATTTTCATTCAAAATATCAATTGCAACATTATATGCAAAAATCTTATCAATAGATGTTTCTTTTCAGTCCTATTTTCTCCCTCATTGATATAATTTATTAAAATCTCTTGATTTTTCTCAAGTATTTGGACTTCTTCGTAAGCCTATTATCGAAATATATTGGACCATTTTGTGAATATTTTCATCTTGCCCTTTTCTTTGAGGGATTTTTATCTTTAGAGCTGATCGGTCTTCCACGCTTCAAGCGTGCTTTAAATTCGTTAGCTATAATATTAATAGATTGTCCTTCTAGGACATCAATTCTAATAGAAGCATTTTCAACGAGGACATGCATTTTATTTACTCTTTTAGGATATGAGAATACATCTAGCAGTTGGTTTATCATACCTTGTAAATGAATTATCTTGTGAACTTCTAGTTCACATTGTTTTGTACCAAATTGATATAAAGATAGAGTACTCCATGTAATCTCTTTTTTCAATATTTTTAATCGCTTATTTTGTGTATTCTCTCCCCTAATATTAGAAAAACTATTTCATTAAATAAATAGAAATAATAGGAGAATTGAAGAAAAGGACGACAAGAAAATGAAATCACTAGAATGTGATACAAGTGATAAGAAGTTCAAAGTTTCTCTTATTCTCTTTAGAAAACTTGTACCTCAACTAATGAACAATCAAGCCTATTACGCTTCAAAATTAAGGAGAGAATTGAAAGGGATTATGAATAATTAATTGTATCACCCTTTCAATTTCTCATATTGAATGATGAATTGAATCATATTAAGAATCATGAGTAGTGGGGATATGAAAAGTGGATGAACATAATGATGGACATTCATTATTTCATAACACTATATAAATATTTATCCAGCTTTTATCTAGCTTACATAATTCATCTATTCATTTAGTATTCATTTAAAATCCGTTAAAAATAATTTTTTTTAAAATATTTCATTTCAATCTTTGTAATTTCTAAAAGAAGTTTTTTGGTCTTTAATTTGTTTTTAACGTTTTTGATAATTTCTTTATAAGTTTTTTACGTCTTCAAAGTTCTTAAAAAAATCTCAATACTTGTCTTGGTCGGTAGCAAGTAGTTTTAACATCATCGTATTTCAAATTAAGAAGATGGTTAGAAAATTAATTTCTAGGATGCACTTATTCTTTCGGATGTAGATAGTTTGTCTAAAATTTGATTAAGTTTGAGTATGATTGTCACTACTCGAAATATAAAATTTTCAAATGAAAAAAAAAAAAGTTAAAAACAGAGCCGTCACTTAATTCTTTAAAGGATAATTAAATTCTTAAAAATACATTGGTTCTAGAGAAATGTATAAAATCATTCAAAAATATTTTTTTTCCCGAAAAACAGCTTACCAAACTTGTTTATATCCGTATGTTTATTTCTTGTAAGTCATTATATGCTCAATTATTTTCCGAGTATATTTGTGAGTTTATTTTTTGAGCGGTTCATGCATGTGAACTTAAAATTAATCCGGGGTATTAATTCATCACATTTATTTATTCGAACATTTGAAACTCGAAATTTGGCGGGGTCTTAAAAGGGTCAAAAAAAAGGCTCGGATGCCATTTTTTTTTGTTTATTTGTTAGGTAAGGTCTAAAAGTTGGGCCTTTGGGATTTTAAGGTCATCCGGCCCAATTAAAATTTTTTGACGATCTTGCTAATTAAAAAAAAAGACAATAATTTTTTTTAAAAGAACCACAACCTCGAATGGTTGAGAAATACATAAAAAAGAAAAATAAAATTTCTAAACTTATTTTTTGAATCTCATTAAATTGTCGACGGACTCTAAAACTAAAAATCTCATCAATTTAATATCGAATCTAATTAATTTTCAATATAAGATTATATGTGAAAAATATGCTTGAATGAGAATGTAAGACTTCAAATATAAACTTATGCAGACATGGTGAAAATAAAAGAATTTAAAATGTTAGTAAATGAAGTTGTAATTTTAAACATGCTGAATTAAATGAAGTTAATTGTAAAATCTTATTAAATTACCATCATGACCTAAAATCGGGAGTCTCATTAATTTAATATTAGATCCAATTAAAATCTAGTTTGAATTTTATATGTAGTAAATTATGGCAAGTCGAGACACACCAAATATCCAAATATCCAAATGCACAAATAAGAATAATAAAGTTGATTATAAAGTGGAAAATGAAAATATTTAATATTACATGTTAATATATTTAAAAATAATTACAGAAAAATAGGAGACTCATAAACCTAGTATGCAATCCTGATAAAATTCTCAAACGAAATCACATATGTAAATCATACAAGGGCATAATATATCAATAATTACAAAACAAGGACGAAAGTAGAACTATAAGTTTTCGAAGACAATAAAAGGGTAATTTTGGTGCATGTAGGTCATGCATATACAAAGACGCATGAAAAAAAAAGAAAAAAAAGAAAAAAAGAGATTGGTCTCTATCGTAAACCCCTTCCTTTTCCATCCGCCACCGAAAAACCTTAACGAAAGAATTCTCAAAGAATGGTACAATCTTAGACATTTTTCTAGCAAAAGAAAAAAACCAAATTAGGAAGATGATTTGATTTTGTTTAAATAGAGATAAGGTTGTAAACGGAAACTCTACTCCTAGCATTGAACGACATCCGGTTTGGTTCCTACAAATTGAGAGTGAATTTGGTAAGATTTGAAAGGAGGAAGTTGGATACAAAAGAAGGAAAGAGAAAATGTGTTGTCAAAGGTGAAGGGACGAAGAGGCAATGGAGGAAAAAGCAACGATGTCCTGTGCATGAAAATTGTAAGCTCGAAAATTGTAAGGAGTCCAAAGTTGAAAACTGGTGAACCTTGTCATGATCCCAAAAAAAAAAAAGAAATAATAATAATAATAATAATAAAAAAAAAATCAAAATTCAGAAAAGTGCTTATTGTCTTTGTTTCTATGATTTTTTAGGTAGTCTTATAAATTTTAAAATTTTACATGTATTGGTATTTTTATCCCTAATTTGTAATGAAAAAGAGAGAGAGATAGAGAAAAAAATACAAATTGTCCAAATTTTTTCATTTTTTGGCATATTTTTTGCAAAGTTTCTCTTTAATACGTAGCTTGATTTCCTCTCTTAACATTGACCTGGAAACTTGTCTTAACTTCCTCTATATCTAGACTAGTTTTTATCCGAAGAATAGCAACTAAATAATTCCTAAAATTACTATAATCTTTGCTAAAATACCATGCCACAAACAACTTCTCCATGCATGAAAAAAAATCTTGAAACATCTGAAAATTCTCCCAAAAAATACCATAAAGTCAACAAATTCATGAAGGCAAATATTTCCCCTAAAGCCTATAAATACACAACAAAACGAGTAGAAACACATAAAAAAGAAAAAAAAAGCGAGACAATTTTGAAAGTTTAGGGAGTTTATTCGGGCAAGTTTTTCTTATCAATATTCCAACTATTTTGGCCGTTTTTAGTTTTTACTTGTAGAAGATAAACTCTTCTTTGTTTCCATGCTTTTAGTTTAGCAATTTCATACTTTTTTTTTCTTTTTGATTTTGGCCATGAAAGTCATGACCACAACCCGAAAAATCTACAACAATATTTCCAAGCATTCTGTTATGTTATGAAAATTTGGATTAATTTTATACGATCCAATCCTTGAGTTTACTTGGTTAGTGTATTTTGGAAATTTAATATGAATTGATTTCGCAATTGGATCCTTTAATTTCTCATAATTAATGCTAAATTAACATTGTTTTAAGAATATAGATTGTTCCATTCATTCATGAATTGGGCATAATTTTGATCCGATTTTGAAATAAATTTGTAGTACATTGTCGATATATGCGTCTTCTAATTAATTGCCAAATTTCATAATTTTTTAGATCATTTAGGCATAAAACTCATTCACTCTACTTAGTTGATTATTGCATTTAAAATAAATCGATTAAATGTTTTACTCTTAAATTTTAATAGGATCCGACATTAAATTAATACAACTTCCTATTTTGAGGTTCAATAGTAATTTAATACGATTCAATAAACAAATATAATTTACTTAATATGCTTTAAATCCCTAAAGTGTTCTCGACATGCAATTTGTCTCACTATTCACTACAAGAAAAGCTGGCAATTAGGAACAAATATTAACGACGAATACTATTCCATCTCTAATTGGAGACAAATTAACGAGGAATTAGAGATGAAAGAGAAAAAGGTGATTCTTGCGAGTAAATAGTGATGGAATAGCGAGGGATATGCGACGACGAAATTAAACCCATAACTAAATAACGTGGTAAAAAAAGCACCATATTCGAGTGATGGAATAGCGACGGATGTCGGTCATTGATTTAGTGATGGCAAGAAGTTCCATCATTATCCATTGGTAAATAGCGAGAAATGGCTTCCGTCGTTAAATGAAAAACCATTGGGTGGATTTTAAAATTGAAATTAGCAATGGATCGGTATTTGGTTGCTAATTTGAATTTTAAATAACGATGGATTCTGAAATTCATCGCTAATTTGGCAATTTTCTCAAAACTTCTAGAGGGTTTAATGACTTTTGGAATTCAAATTAGTGACGGATCGATATTTTGTCGCTAATTTGAAGTTTAAATAGCGATAGATTTGGAAATGAACCACTAATTTTGAAATTTTTCCAAACATTTTAAAGGGTTCGACGACTTTTGGAATTCAAATTAGTGACGGACTTCGTATTCGATTGCTAATTAGAATTTTAAATAACGTCGAATTTCCAAATCCTTCACTAATTTGGTAATTTTTTTAAAAATTCCAAATACATCGATGCCTTTTGGAATTCAAATTAGCAACGGACACTTATTTTCTTCGCTAATTAGCGAGGAAAACACATTTGTTGCTAAAAAAAAGCCCTATATCTTGGTAGTTTCTCTTTTTTCTTCATTCGGACTCTCCCCTCCTCCACCAAAAACAGTCGTTGAGCCCAAATCACCTCCCATGTCGCCCTACGCTAGGCACTTGTCTCTCAAGACTCGTTTATCTCGATTAGATGCATCTTTCTCCCTCAAAATCCGATGCAATCTTTGCTCTTTCGTTGATCTCTTTGGTAAATCTTTCTATCTCTAACTCTTTTGTTTTTTTTTCAAAAAATTAAACTAATGTTATCATTTTTTAAGTTAATTTTGTTATTTTTTAGTTGATTAAATGTTTTTTTAATTTTTTTATTTATTAGTTTAATTTTTATAATAATTGTTTGAATGTTGTTAAATTTTATTGTTAGGTTAATTTGTATGTTAATTTTTTAATTACTTATTTAATTTTGTTAATTATTAGATTTATTTTTTTAAGTGTTATTTTTTAATTATGTTAATTTTTAGGTTTAATTTAATTTATGTAATTTAGTTAAGGTTGATTAATTGTTAATTTATTAATTTATTATTTGAATTTTGTTAGTTGTTTGTTTTAAGTTAATTTTTAATTATACAGTTTTTTAGGTAATTTAGTTAAATTTTGTTGATTATTTCTTAAGTTATTTTTAATTTATGGGTTGGTTATTTTTTTTTAATTTATTGTTAATTTGTGATGTTGTTTTTGGTTTGAATTAGTTACTAGCTTAATATTTTTAATTTATTTGTTGTTATTTTTACATTTATATATTATTTATATTTGAATTAATGTAATTAGTCTAGATTAATTTAATGTAATTAATTTGATTTATGGTTAGTTCAAATATAAATGCTAGAAGTAATTGTTATAGTTTAATTATTAAAAATGAAAGAAGATAATATGTATAATGATTTAATCGTTCAAAAAATAAAAAAATTGTAATAAAGATGTAATTGAAAAAAATTGAAATCATTGTTTAATTAAATATTTAATCAAAATAATTATTTAATTAGGGTCTTATAATTTAAGATTTAACAGAAAAAAAACATAGTTGTGATATAAAAATATGAACTTGATTGCAATAAGATTAACATTTGATAATTTTTTTTTTAGAATTAATTTAATGAAATTTAGTTGAATTTTTTATTAAATTGACTAGGAAAAGTTAATAAACATAAAAGTTTTTAGCTTCAAAATAGATAAATATTCATTAATTAATAGAATTTTTTAAATTAAATTATTTATTTTAAATTATGAAATATAATATTATTTTTTTGAGGGTTCTTTCATTAGCGAAAATAAAATTTAATGAAAGTTTTTAAATGGTATAATAAAAAAAGACAAGCATAAAAAAATTAAAAAAAAAATGAAAGTTCAAGAACTCAATTGAAATTAAGTGAAAATAGGTGTATTAATAGCAAGATAGGGTAGAAAATGTAAATAAATAATAAATAAATAAATAAATTACACAATAAATTATTGAATATTATAAAATTAAATATTTAATCAAAATAATTATTTAATTAGGGTCTTATAATTTAAGATTTAACAGGAAAAAACATAGTTGTGATATAAAAATATGAACTTGATTGCAATAAGATAAACGTTTGATAAATTTATTTTTAGAATTAATTTAATGAAATTTAGTTGAATTTTTTATTAAATTGACTAGGAAAAGTTAATAAACATAATTTTTTTTTAGCTTCAAAATAGATAAATATTCATTAATTAATAGAATTTTTTAAATTAAATTATTTATTTTAAATTATGAAATATAATATTATTTTTTTGAGGGTTCTTTTATTAGCGAAAATAAAATTTAATGAAAGTTTTTAAATGGTATGATAAAAAAAAGACAAGCATAAAAAAAAAATGAAAGTTCAAGAACTCAATTGAAATTAAGTGAAAATAGGTGTATTAATAGCAAGATAGGGTAGAAAATGTAAATAAATAATAAAAAAATAAATAAATTACACAATAAATTATTGAATATTATAAAATTAAATATTTACTAACAAAAAAAAAGAAAGAAAAGTTAGTCATTCTTTAGAAAATTAATTAAATATAAAGTCAAAGTCTTAAAAAAATTTGTAATGGTTAGTTTGGATGTAAATGCTAGAAGTAATTGTTATAGTTTAATTATTAAAAGAGAAGGAAGATAATATGCATAATGATTTAATTGTTCAAAAAATAAAAAAATTGAAATAAATATGTAAAAAAAAAATCATTCTTTAATTAAAGATTTAATCAAAATACTTAATCAGAATCTTATAATTTAAGATTTAAGAAAAAAAAAACATAGTTTTACAAATATCAACTCTGATTGCAATAAGGTTAAAATTTAATAAACATTTTATTTATAATTAATTTAATGAAACTTAGTTGAATTTATTATTAAATTAATTAAGAAAATTTAATAAACATAAATTTTTTTAGCTTAAATATAGATAAATTTTCAGTAATTAATAAAATTTTTTAAATAAAATTTATTTAATATAAATTATGGAATATAAT
The DNA here is from genome assembly GCA_963924115.1 of Dovyalis caffra. Lineage (NCBI taxonomy): Eukaryota > Viridiplantae > Streptophyta > Magnoliopsida > Malpighiales > Salicaceae > Dovyalis > Dovyalis caffra. The sequence continues at coordinate 1,769,584 of CAWUPB010001009.1, forward strand.
ATTATTTTTTGGAGGGTTCTTTTATTAGAGAAAATAAAATTTAACGAAATGGTATAATAATAATAAAAAGCATAAAAAAAACAAAAGTTCAAAAACTCGATTGAAATTAAGTGAAATTGGGTGTACTAATAGCAAGATATGGTAGAAAATGTAAAAAAAAAAAAAAAAAAATCAAATTACATAATAATTTATTGAATATTATAAAATTAAATATTTATGAATAAAAAAATAGAAAGAAAAGTTAATTATTCTTTAGACAATCAATTAAATATAAAGTCAAATTCTTAAAATAAAATTCATAACTAGTACTCGTTAATTACACAACCAATATTTATGCTAAATTTTTGTTTAAAATTCATTGGAATGATGATAAATAATTATTTGCATCGATTGTGTAATTTTTGCAATAATTACAAAAATGAGCTCGATCGACAATGGATGAGTGTTAGTTTAGTTGACGGGTTGTTAAATGATGACTTTGTTTGAGGGGTAGAACAATTTTAGTTTTTGTAGTTAAGCATCCCGAATGTATGGACGAGACCAAAATTAAGAGTCCTTATAATTACGGTAAGTGTCGAAACATAAGTTATGAGGAGGTTGAAATGGTAAAATATTATTTGTATCATATGGGTATTGTGCTTGAGATATTATTATTAGCTACATCATGGTGAATTTAAGTGCTACATGACATCTATTGAATCTAAGAATCATTATGCTTCTAAAAATTATTATGTAGACGAAGGTAGTTCTAGTGAACCCTAAAAGCCATATCAAACTATGATAATGGATGTAGTCGATCCATCCTTTTATTTGTCTAACACGGAGGAGGTTTTAAATCACGACGTTCGGCTTTTTTATGATATGCTCGAAAGCATTACATGAGAGATTTGACTCGATCGTGATAAGCACTTGTAATTGTTAGCGAGTTGCTCGAATGCCAAATATCATTTTCCAAAGAAGTGTTTCGTCTAGTTATGTGAGCCGATGAAGGAGTTGATATCGACCGATGGTTGTATGATAGATAATTTTTATGAAACAAAGAAGTCTGGTTAAAGGGAAGGATTTATTGGTGGAAAAAATTCATTATTGTCGGAATGACTGCATGATCTATTGGAAGGAAGACAATTAATTAGATAAATGCAAGTTCGTCAACATCCTCGATATTGAAGTTCCTATCGAGGATCAAGAAGAGCAAAACTTATTCCAATTAAAAAAATATACTACTTTCCTCTAACCTAGCATCCGTAGCATTTGAATGCATTAAATGCAATAATTGAGCATAGGACGTGGGATACCGAACATGAGGAGATATTGCGGGAGTAATGCATCATCCCTTCGATTCTATTACATGACAAAGTTTCAATCAGATTAATCTTTCTTTTGTTGTTGAAAGAAGGAACATCGGATTAGGAATGTGCACTCGATGGTTTCAACCATTTGGTCAATTCGGTGTGTAATATTCTTCGTGTTCGGTCATTGTGACTCCATACAATTTACTACCATAGATGTGTATAAAAGAGGAATACATGTTCCTAACATTGATTATTCCGGATCTAACAAATCCAAAACATAAGTTGGACATTTACTTACAGCCTTTCATATCCGAGCTTATCCAGTTATAAAAAGTGGATATGGTGACCTACGATGTATTTCATAAGCATAATTTTTTTTTATTAAAAGCTATAGTTATATGGACTATTAGTGATTTTCCTATATATTTGATGTTGTCTAGTTGGAGTACTGCGAGAAAAACAAGCTTGTCCTTACTCGTATAGAAAATTCAAATGCTTTCTCCCTTCCCATGAAAGGAAGACCCCGATTTAACAATCATCGAACGTTTCTTCCTCATAATCATTCATATAGAAGAAACAAGAAAGCATTCACTACAAAAAAAGTTGTTAAATCCGGCCTTCCTTCAATCCAATCTAGAGTAGAGATGTTACATCCGGTAGAATAGTAGGGGTCATTGAAGGTTATAGAAAATTGTATAGATAATCATAACAATAGAATCTCTCGGATATGTGGATGAAGGAAACATAGTATTTTTTGGGATTTGCCTTACTAGAGTAAAAATCTCATTTGACACAATTTAGATGTCATGCATATTGAGAAAAGTGTTATTGACAATATTTTTAACATAATCATAAATGTGTTGGTCAAGACTAAAGATAATGCCAACTCTAGGGAAGACTTGAAACTTTTCTATAAAAGACTAGAATTAGCAAAGGATGATGCATCTAGAAAGTACTAAAAGCTGCATTTACTATATATAAACAACAAAAAACAAAATCGCTTGAATGGATAAAACAACTCAAGTTTCTCAATGGATATGTGTCCAACCTAGTTAGATGTTTTAATATGCAGCATGAAAAACTTCATGGGATGAAAATTCATGACTATCACATCTTCATGCAAAGGCTACTTCCAATTGCATTTTGGGATTTTTGTCGAAAAATGTTTGGCAAGCACTTATAGAGTTGAATTTGTTCTTTAGGCAATTGACTTTTACGGTAATAAGGGAAGAAGATATATTGCTACTTAATGATGAGGTATCCATCATTTTATGAAAACTAAAGCATATATTCCCACTTATTTTTTTTCACTCAATGGAACATCTTTCAATCCATCTATCATATGATGCATCTATTGCGAGACCTATTCAATGTTGGTGGATGCATCCATTTGAAAGGTATTGACATTGAATTTAAATGTAAAAATAAATAAAATTTTAATTATAAAAAATTCAAATAATTTATATTGCAGGTATCTACGAAGCTAAAAAATAATGCTATGAATAAGGCTAAGGTGGAAGGATCAATATGCAATGCATATTTGGTCGAAAAAGCCTTTTTTTAACTCGTATTATTTTGATCCTCATGTGCATACTAGGCATCGAAAGTGCCACATAATATTGAGTGCGAGTGAGAAGAAAACAACAACATTGAAGGGATGTTATCCGTATTCAAACAACAAGGTCGACTAATTGGTCGACACACAATATAAAAATTGACACAACTCCAACATAAAGTAGCCCACCAATATATATTATTGAATTGTGAAGAAGTAAAACCTTACATTGAGCGAGTTTATCAAAATTTAAATTTTAGAACATACATATTTTTATTACATATAATAATATTAATAACATAGTAGAGATTGACTCATAGTTGTTAATTCTCTTTAGTGGATTTCTTACCGAAATGTGATTAAACAATCCCTTCGTGTTCGAGAATAAGGCCGAGGCTCTAATTAAAAATGAGTTTGCCTCCTAGTTTAATTAATATGTGAGTATTATTATTTTATTTTTATTTAGTATGTTGATAGTATTAATTAAAAGATAACTAAACATTTTTTGGATTTTATGTTTAATTTACAAACACAAAATGCATAAGCAATTTCCATGAAAGACTAGTTTTTGAAAGATCTAGCACAAGGCCTATTATTTACTGTAAGATCATACACGGATTATTTTGTTAACGATTATAGGTTTTGGACACTTGAGGGATCTTTGAAAATAGGATTTTTCAATAGTGGTGTCCGCATTAAAGGAAGCAATTATTGTACAACCGAGAGTGATTATTATGGGATATTGATAAAAATTCTAAAAGTATAGTATTCTACATTACCAATCAAGAGAATAGTATTATTCAAATGTAATTGGTTTGATTCTATACCGTAAGGAATAAGGGTTCATCCATAGTATAAACTTGTAGATATTAACTCGTAAGAGAACCTTGAACAATTACAAACCATTTTGTCCTAGCATCGTAGTCGGCTCGGGTGTATTATGTGGAGTACCCTAGCTTTAGGTGCAAGAATCAAGATTGGTGGGCTATGAGTAAGATCAAAGCTAATTCTATGTTTGACTTACTTGATTCATTAGCTATCGTCTAACAAAATGCTGAACCATTTTAGTAGGACGATATGAAATTCGACTCGAATTAATAAAGGAAGTGAAGGATGTTACTTTATTGAATGATCCAAATGGATCCTTTGTAGATATAAAAGTAGGTGTAGTTGATGAATACGATGATAATGAGTGTGAAAATACATCGGATGATGAAAATGATAACTTAAATAGTGGTTACAATAGTTCTAATTAAATATATATTTTATTTGTTGTATTATTAAAAAATGATGTAATTTTTGTTCTCTATTAATTTGTTACATGTAGTAAATAATATCGTTTTCATACATCTACCAAATATTTATTGTGTATTTTTAATTGTTTCATATCCATAGCAAATGATATGTTTTTTATTTGCTTATTAATTTACTACGATAATATATTTATTATATTTTGTTTATTTGTTTAACCTTTGATCATATAACAATGACTTATGATTTGTGTTGTCTCCCTACCGTCAATATCGGATCATATTTCAATAATCGTGGATGAAGATCAATGTCCGATAGTATTCCATTAGGATCCCTTAGTAGTATCGGTCATTGGTCTTCGACTATAGGCCTTTTAGATAGGTCTCGCCATTGTCACGATCATGGAGGTAGCACATCTACAACAACCATTTAGGATGCCCATCTTGCATCAACAATAGATGTTCTCGAATCGACACTAGAGGTTCTAGTGTTGACCTTCGAGAGTGGCCTCGTCCATTGGTGTATCCGACATTTTAGATAGTTCCCATAGCTCCTCTAGTCGACAACGTATTTATATCGCTCGAGGATATATGTAATTATTTTTTTACTTCAATATATAATTTCAATAATTTCTTTATTATTTTTTTTTGTTTTGATGTTCAATAGTTTCACTCTGCCTAGTAGAGATTATTCCACAAAGATAACTATGATTTTTAATGAGCGGTTAGAAGTCGGTGGATCTTCCTAGAAGTCCGTTTCCAACATCATAAACCATTCTACTTCGGTGAATTTAGGTTAACATATTATCAATTTTTTTTATAATTAAATTTTTTTATTAAATAAAATTGTTAATATTAATTTTGTTATTTGTGCCAAAATATTTTGATTGGGATTTGGCCATCGAGGTATTTTTTAGAGCGACATGGGAGGTCGTGGCAAAAAAATGCTACGCCGACTTTGCCTATAAGTATAGTTTGCTAGATGATCATCTTGCTCATATTAGACATAAGGTTTGGAATGCGTGGTAAATAGATTTTGTGAGACCTAATCGCATGGCTCTTTCATATCAAGCATCGTAGAACCGATTGTTGGAGACCGAGTGGTCCCGATCTTGGTCATTTCAAGCATACGAGGGCTCTATATCTATAAAAGAGCACTTACGTCACTTGGTAAATTACACACTTTTTATTATTAATTACATGTTTTAGAAAATTTCAAATTTCTCCTCATATTGTTTGTAATTCATTTTTTTCAAGAGATAAGATTGGGTCTGTGAGCAAAACGAGTTTTGAGTTGTTTTAGATGACTCAAAAGCGACGAGATGGTTCTTTCATTGATTTATGCTCATGGAAAACAATGGTAAGTTTTTTTTAATTTTAAATATGAATTATGGAAAGATAGTATAACATTTATTTTAATCCAATACCGATGATATCATTGAACAACTTATCTAGGAGGCGATTACGATGCAACGAGTGAAAGGAATCCTAGAGCCAAAAGTTGACAAGAATGCCATATATCTCAAGGCTATCAAGGAGAAGAAGAAAAGGCTATGTGGTGTAACCACACAAGTGTTGCATTACCTGTCTTAGTCGGTGGCGGTAGCTCCTCCTTTATGATGTCGCATTACACCGTCGACACTAATAATGACGAGCTTCGGAGGACTTGTGAGGCTATGAAGGAAGTGATGAAAAGGGATACGAGTGAAACTAGATGAGCTTCAAAACCTATTCACAGAGCAATATATATATTCTTAAATCTCGGTACGACACGATGGCCTCCTCAATGATGAGGCTAGCACGGACAACCGAGGTGTCTATAGATCTGTCAATCGGTCGGGACTCTACTGTTCCTTCTATGTAGCCTCCCGTGGATCATCCTATCAAGCCCTCCACATAATATCGGAAAGAGGATAGAGGATTAGATGAGTAGGATGAGTGATAACACATATATTTTGTGACTTTGTTTATTTTTATTGAATGTACTACTCGAATGTTATTGTTAATATTAATTAATATTAATTTATATGTTATTACTTTTAATTGTTAATTATTAAATATAATATTAATAATTTAAAAATTAAAAATAAAATGTAAAAAGGAATTTTTCATAAAAAAATAATGATGGAATAGTGATGAATCAACGAAAAATTCCTTGCTTATAGCAACGGAATACCGACGAGATAAGAACGACGTTTGGCAATGGAATAGTGATGGAATAGGAACGACTGGATTTGGCTTCGGATATTAGCTATGAAAAATCAATTGGTATTCGGGGATGGAATTAGCAACGTTAGCCACGACGGGCCTCATGACAAAAACATCGATGGATTCTTGAATGTTAGTGATGGAAATTCCATCATAGATATAGTGAAGGAATGGATTTGTCTATCGCTAATTTTAGCGACAAGCGATATAACGACGAAAAGATGTTCCTTCACTACGCCACATTATCGACAAATTTTAGCCAATTAGCGACGGAATAATCCATCTCTAATTGTGTGTTTTTTTTATAGTGATTATATCAAATACAATGTGAAGTTGATATGACTCCCGAAGTCGAGGATTCAATGCTAATTTAACACAATTTCATAATAAATAAAAAACTCTTTTACATGTCATAAATTAAATAGAAAATAGGCTTAAAAATATTTTTGACAAATATTTTTTGGAAATGAATAGAATAAGTTTGATAATCTTTCTTAGTAAAAGATTTTTTTGAGTGATTTTGATATTTTTATAAACATGACCAATTCTTTATCCGTAATCTCTATAAGACTATTTATTTAGGTTTCGTAGTCTAATTAAAGTATTAGGTGATAACTTTTTATCATTAACTCTTCTGTCAGGAAGTCCTATATGTTGGTAATGGCAAACCTACTTTAGAATATCATACTATCGATGGGGATTTAGAATGGCTGAAGAGAGGCTTGGTTGGTGAAATTTTGGATGGTGTAAACTATGGTTCTATACATAGCGATTTGGAAAAACTTGGTCTACGGTAATTGGATTTAGGATTTTTTGGTGGCTCACAAACTCTGATTACTTTTGAATCATTAGAGGATAAGCTAGGGGCAAGAAAGGATACGGATACCGATATTGACATGTATTTTGAGGAGATTAGGCCGTGTATACCTTCTGATACAACTTATGATTGTTTTTATTGGGTGGAAATTTTTGGATTGCCACTTATGGAATAAAAATTGCTTTGGTTTAATTCTGAAATGTTTAGGAAAAGTTTCAATTTTGGTGAATTGATTGCAAAAGTTCTTTATCTCCAAGCTGTTACCATTCTAATAGCTACTCCTTATCCGACTAGGTTGGATGAAAGTGTTAGTTTGGTCGTTGATGGTGTTCAACATCAAATCATTGTTAAAGAACATGTGCACTTGATTTTTCCTAACTTCATAATGTCTGGTTCACCTTGGAAATTATAATGGACCAAGAGGATGAAGATGATTACATGGCAACTAACGTGAGATGGATTGATGATGTGTCTCTAATCATTGGTGCTTGTGCTGCTAGGTTGGAAGTAGGATCCAACCTAAAAGATTTGGCTATTGAATGAATTAAAATTCCATCAATGCTATTCCGAAAAATCATATGCAATATTTATGGAGATTAGAATTTAAATTCAAATAGGGAATTTGATTTTAATGGTGATCAAAATTTCAATTCAAATGGAGAATTTGAGATTAATCAGGGAGAAAAAAACACTAATTTGGTGTTAAGTTTAATCGACAGTAGCGATGGATCATTAGGAGATATAGGTTTGGATTATGGGCTTGCAAACATACATATAAATGAGATTGATAGGGCTGAACCTAACTTAATCTTAGGCTTAGATTGTTAGTATACTTCATTTATAACTTACATAAGGGGGAAAAAAAAGAAGGGTCTATATATCTAACCTATTTGTATGGTTAGAAGGAAGAAGTAAAAGCCAAATAAGGTTACAATAATGGAAGCATTGCAAAAACAATTGGAAAGACTAGTGAAGATGATATGATTACGATAGCTAATGAAAGAATTTAGAAATATGTAACTTGTATTGAAGTCGGATCAAAATAATGAAGTGGAATTGGAGGAGACTTTGAAGATTAGTGCGACTTTGTGGGTGGTTGACAAAACTACTGACCGAGAAGTCTCCAATTGGATCACCAATAGATTCTGATAAACTATAAACACTATAACAAATATCAAATTTAGTATGAATATTTTTTCTACGAATTCATTTTCATCCCCAAATACGAATATTCCTTGACAAAAAACTTATTTTGTCTTTAAATCATTGGCGCCTAATTTTTTGGTGCATGCCTAGCTTGTTGTGCGCACTTGTTGTGAAAATGAATTATTTTAGGATGAATTATACTATTTTGGGATGAAACTACATGTCTTAAAATGCTGAGTTATCTAAGGATGACATTTTTTTATCCATTTATCTATTTGGGACAAAAACAAAGATGTCTAAAAAAGTTAGGTATCTACGTGGATGAAAAGGAAACATCACGTATTTTTGAAATAAAATATTAACCCCTAATTTTGGTAAAGGACTATATGCTACGATAATAAAAGCTTCCCACAAATTCTTGATAGAGTAAAACATCCACAAAAACCAAAAAATCTTGCTAGAGTAAAATACCCACAAAAACTACAAAATCTAGTAGCTGAATAAATACCCACAAAATCTTGTCATTATGATTTTTGCTTTGGCATTGTTCCTCTTCTTTCTCATTAAAGTCGGAGATATTAAGAGCGAGACATTAATGGTGGATTCAATACAACATCATTGAAGATATTTGCTAGAGTAGTGGTGTTCGTTTGATTAAGTGGTGGGCAAAATAGGCTCTTGTGAGTCGATCTTTCAATGAGAATAATGGACTTGTCACAATCCCTCAAAGGTTACCTTCTATTTCCTTTCTAATTTATCATTTAATTTGTTAATTTCTTTATTGCTGCAAGTTCTTCTCTCCAACATAAACATATAGTAATATTCGAATGGGTTTTTTTTGTTGAGATGCATTCCCTTTAGATGACTTATATGGAGATGATTGTTCATGAATTTGAAAACATACTGCTGCTTGCTAATTAATTAATATCACTTTCACTCTTAAATCTGCTTGGTCTTTTCAATTTAGGCTTTTCCATAGATTAGGTATATTTATATAATAAAAATTTACTAGTAGTGCTAGCGACCATGACCATTTTTCAATATTTTATTTGCATTACACATCATATTAACTAAAATGATGAAGATATATGATGCAATGTTCTTCAAATTATGGTATATTTTATCCCAATGTCCTATGTTGTATCATCGTAAGTAAGTTATCTCAATATCCTTGTTTTGAATTTGAGCTAAAATGATAAGTTTTTGAATTGGTTTGGTGTCATAAAATGTTGAATATGGTATGTGTGCCAAATTATATGATCAATTTACTTTTGCTTTGATTGAATAGTTTTAGATGATTCATACAAGCAATAAAATGTGGGAATGGGATTATCATATTTTTTATGTTTATTTAAAACCGAGGTTGATTTTGATCAAACAAGTGGGCTAATGACTTGAAATGAGTGGCTCATTAAAAAATGACATAGATTTTGTTCGGAATATGAGGAAGAACTTAAATTGGTTAGTTTTTATAGCGTTGACTAACATGTTGTTTAGTATTCTTTACGATGGTTTCGTTGCTCGAGTTTAAGGTTAGCAATTATACTAAAGTTAAAAAATTGAGTTTTATTAGTTGTATAATTACTGGGATGATGATCTCTACATTAACATTTTCTTAAGGAAATCATTTAGCAGATCCTAATCATTCTTATTTTTCACTTGTAAAGAAAGAGCTATTGATTTCACAGAGTAGAAACTCTTTTTTTTTGCCAAATGTGTGCAATTTTTGTAATCATGTGTTGATATTGGTCTTAAATTGTTTTATATTTTGGTTTTTCTTCTTGTTGTATTTCAATATATACGGAATCAAGCAATAAATGTCTCGGACTACCAAATCATACTCATGTGCTGATATCGGTCTCAATTTTTTTTAATGATGCTGAACTAGTTGAAACTTTGAACATGCTTGATTTACATGTTGACGAGTTGTGTTATCTTTGGTTTTCCGTACCATGTCATGTTCTATGCACACTTGTAGGTAGTGTAGTTGTAAGTATAGGAACCACTTGTCATTAGCTTCGGTTATGGAATCTGCCATATAGGTAGTGTTGAGAGTGAGAAATATAGTAGAGCCATGTTGTGTGGATGGGTTGGAGTTATCCGTGACAACATGATCGGCCATGTTGTGTGGCATACTGAATTCGTTCTTGCTCGGCTTGAAACTTTTGAATTACTTGGCAACAATAATTTTAGGAGAATACATGGTTTGTTATTGGTTTGATTCCGGATGTGCTAAATTTTTAGCGATTATGAGGTCGGCCTATTATTAACTTAACTTCTAGCTATCTCCTTCATTTATTTAAGCATAATTGATTAGGCAAGATGTAAAGTCTCCGTATTCAATTAATAAATTATAATGTGATTAGGCAAAGTTCATAGCTTTTGGTGAATCCATCTTTTGCAATTTTCGACACATAATTATAAAAACAAGAGCTTTTTTATTTTGCTTTAATATGTTCATTTGTGTAGTTGATGTTTCGGAATTTATAAAGATAGGTAGCTTAACTAGGTCATGTATGAATCCATCTTTTTTTATTTGCATTAGACATCATGTTAAATAAAATAATGATGATACATTATGCAATATGGTTTTAGGATGATGTGATTTCGATGTGCTTTTTATTAACCATAATTCTCATTTATCAAAAAATAAAATAAAAATGGATGTAGGTTATGAGCAAGCAATCCAAACCTATGCAATTCACCTACTTTCTTTTATTTATCAAAAGGTTTTTTAGTTTGTGTTGGCTTAGGTATGCTTCAATTTCATGCTTTACAAATTGTTGTGCAATTTGTGTGTTAAACTTTCCTTTATTTATATGTGTGCTTCTATTTCATGCTTAAGGGGAGATAATGCTATTTCTGCTGCTATGGTTGCCCTAAGAGTTGTTTTGATTACTTGTGCTATTTTGAGTTGCTTTGATTATTTTTGTGCGTGGTTCTATGTCATGCTTTACTAGATATTGATGGTTATTATGGTTTTGTTGGTTCCACAAGAGCATGGATCGCTCAAACTAGTATAAAAAGATATTATTCCCATGAGGACTATGTTTTATCCACCAATTGACTTAGTTTCGATTTGTTTAAGATTAATAAACTGAAGATGATATATATAAATCAAGTAAGAATTCAATAACAAAAACAAGTAGTGAAATTACTAGAAACTTTAAAGAAATTAATCAAGGTTTAATAGGCTAGGAATTAACGCTATCCACATCCCCTATCGGTCTTTCTAATGGGTTCAATACGACTAAGGGTTTAGATATCCAATGGTGTTAGTTATTCTCTTTTAAGCAATAACTAAACTATCGACTTGAAGAAACATGAGCGAAATTATAGTTTCTCAACTAATAACCCAAAACCCAAATCGCTTCAATCAATTCCTTAAGCAATCTTTCAAGCAATTAATTAACAATCATGATCTCTCCATAACTATCAATTAACTCGATGTTTATCGATCTATTATGCAACAATTCTCATTGAAACATAACACAAATCATCCAATTCAATTTCTAAATTGTAATTAAAGCATGAAGCACAATAAACATCACAAAGCTAATATTAAACCTAAAAGATTAACATCAAGGAATGTTTTAAGAGTTAATCCCTAATGAAAATTTAGCAACCATCATCATGATTGACAATAACACATTAAAAACACTTAGAGTCATAAAAAAAGAACAAAAGATGAAAGAAAGAACTCTTAAATATTGCTAAGAACTTCTTTTAATCTTCTTCCTTGATTCTTGGGCTCCCTTTCTTCTTCTTTTGTTTCCTTGTTTACTTGCTTCCAAAAATCATCTTTTTTTCTTCTCTATCTTATGGCTTTCTTTTATATTTGCTCGAGCTGCCCAAAAGGATGGCTTTTGAGTGACTTGTCATAATGTCAAGGTTTTGGTCGTGTAGTGTTACATGATTGTGTATAAATCGGTTCCAACTGCATTCATTGCGACCGTGCAATGTTGCATGGTTGTGCATTATGCGGCTAGTACAATTTTTATGATCCAAACGTCCTCAATCTACAATAATTACCATAAAAACAGAGAGTAACGAGCCTACCCATTTCTTTAACATTTAAAACTTAAAATTAAACATTCTAATGATTATTAAAAACATAAAAAAAACTCCTAGGCACAATTACTATCATAAAAACACACTTAAAGACGCATTAAAAGTACTCATATCAACTTTTCCACACTTAAAATCTTGCTTGTCCCCAAGCAAAGTAAGATCAAAACACGGGATAGAGGCAAGAATCAAATCAAAGTTGCAATCATAAGATGTTGCAACATACAACCATGTGCACTAACCGAGTAGTGTAAAACCCTACATATCTATGACTTACTTATCACATACCTCGGTATTCGGGTGTTGCATTTAAAGAAGCTCGACGATGATCAAGTCTTTTATCTTACCAAGGACACCGAGAAATCACTCACCCCATTACTAAGCCAAAGTAATTTTTTTTTTGAAATTAGGACAAACTTGGCTTTCGATTTGCATAACTTATTATGCACCATTCGTTGCACTTTTCATTTTATTTTCACTTTCGTCCTTACTATTTATGGTTGCTTGCAAACAAGTCGGTGAATTAGGGGTCCCAATTTGCTTAGCACTTATTAATAGCCAACCAAGAGGTGAATCCTCCTTTTTACGCGAAGACTACTCATCCGTGATGAGTGCCCTCGGTTACTCATAGAATGCACCTCCTAGGTGGTGGGGCCAACCATACATTTGTCCTTGTTTAGGTTCAACCTCAAGAGGGACTTAACCATTGTCAAACATTTCATTTCCTACCAAGTTTGTCCTAAGAGTTTCTCAAAAAGTCAAAAGTTCAATCCACTTAATAACAAGTTTAATGAGTCCCACAATGTACAAGCTAAGATGAAAGAATTGGTTTTCAAGTTAACTTGTCTATACAACAACAAAACACCAATTTACGTTTTAAGTAACATGCATTTACTCATAGTTCTAAACCAATCATTCCATTCACATGACGATACACTACAAAGTCCATTCAAGCATCTCAAATTCAAATTGCACACTATCACCATAATTGTAGCACAATCAATATGAGCACAAGCACAAACAAACACACGAGCACACAAAAACAACCAAAAGGTAAGCGAGGCAAACACCGACAAAAATAAAACTCAAAACTCAAAATCCCCCTCCACACAAGAAAATGGTCACATTGTCCCCAATGTGGACCAACACAAGTAAAAGCAAAAACAAACAAACGAAATAGCAAATGCAACACACAATAAAAATAAACACACGCAACAAAGAGACAACTAAAAAAAAAATCAACACAAAATAAGGGTCGAAGGCTTCTTTAGTGATGTGGAGAACTCGAAAGCGATGAGTTTGGTGAAGGAACGTTAATGTTGCTCGCCTAAAAGAACTTGAGCATCTTTTAATGATGATACCATTGAAACTTGGCTAAATTCTTTATTTGAGTTTCCATGGCGGTTATTCTTGTATCATAGATTGCATTTGTCTCCTCCATCCTTTTAAGGACAATTCTCCACCCTTCTTCCTCAGCATCATTCTCCACATCGTCACTTGAGTTCGCAATCTGTTGAAGATAATTATGGGATGCCATTCCGATTCCTAAAACAAGTACGAGTACAAGGATCCCGAAGACCAAAAGCACTAACTAAAAGGATCTCTGCACTCCTCAAGTGATCTTCTCGAAAAAAATCTTTGACAAATGGGGTTAGGCAAGAAAAATCAATGTAAAAATGGGTTGCTAAAGCGATCACAATGTAACCCATTCCCATTGCCCTACAACATTTACCAACAATACCCATAATAGCATGGAAGATGAAATGAAATGCGAGAGAATTTCACTTTATTACGCATGGATCATAACAAAAATAAATCTTTTCGAGAGCATTTGTTGCTTGTCTACTTTCCCAAAAATTGTATGACAAATAACTTACGAAGCATTAAGACAAAAGCATCTCGAATGAGACTATTTGGTGCATTGTATTGATTGAAAGTATCCAAACCAGTTAATTTTTTTCAAAATTGTGACCTTTTAAATTTTTTATGAGATTCAATGGTTGTTCCTTTAGGCAACTTAAGAATTTGATTCAACGAGTCAAGAGTAACCTCATAAAAACCACCAAACAACCTAAACCAAAGAGATGTCAAATTTTTAATATCATAACATAAGGTGGTGTAAAATTTCCAAGTTAACTCTTCATAAGTTGCAAGGTCACAAGCAATGAAAGTCTCTAATCCTACCTTTTGGCTCAAATCAACCATCGATTCCTTAATGCCCAATCGTTCTAATAATTCAAAATCAAAGTATCTAGGCTCGGTAATATCTTGCTTATGAATAATTTGAAATTTCTTACCTTCTTTCTTAGAGTAGATCCGGAATGGCATACCAAATTGAGCCGCAAAGTCGGGTTATGGTGTAGGGGGAGCCACCTCTTTCCCTTATCCGGATTGACCCGTCGGCCTCCTCTTGATGGGTGGTTTTGTTCTTGGTGGCATGGTAAAGCTTTCCTGAAATCTTAAACAAAATTAAAGAATAAGGAAGGTAGAAGATGAGAATGGAGAAGATTTGAAAACAAAGGAAGAGGAAAGAGATGAAGAGACAAAGTGGGAGGGGGAAATACGAAAAGAAAGGAAAAAAAGGAGAAAATAGAAGTAAAGAAGCTGGTGGTCGTGACATGATTGAACTTTTAGGGTTTTTGTGTATTTTTTTAATAGAAAGGCATAGTTTTTTTTTTTTTTTTTTTTTTTAAATTTTAGTACTTAACATGGAAAGCTTGCTCTCAATCTATCTCGATCACACAACAATGCATGCCATGATAGAGTGAGAGCAAAAGCTTTCTATCGCGATCGTGCATCGTTGCACAACCGCAATAGAAACTTTTGCCAAACGTTTTTGCACAATTAGGCAAACGTGCACAATTTCAAAAAAATTTTCAAGCACAATACAACTCAAAACATGCTAAAATTAAGGTCTTTAGCTGGATCCTCATATCTTTAGAGTTCAAGTTGAATTGACTAGAGAAAGTGTTTCCCTTTCTCTAGAAAAGAACCCTCCAAAATATGGCTTGCAATGGTGCCCGTTAACTTTGAAACTTTTTCCCTTTTCATTTTTTACAACCAATGCTCCATGAGTGAAAAATTGAACCACTTCAAATGGCCCACTTCATCTTGATCTCAACTTTCCAAGGAATAACTTAAGCCTAGAGTTAAACACCAAAACTTTGTCACCCACTTTGAACTCTTTCTTCTTAATGTGAGCATCATGCCACGTTTTTGTCTTTTTCTTATATAATCGAGCATTCTCATAAGCATTGAACCTTAGCTCCTCGAAGCTCATTTAGTTGCAAGAGTCTTCTTTCTCTAGCTTTTTTGAAATCAAAATTTAAGGTCTTGATTGCCCAAAAAGCATTGTGCTCCAATTCTAACGGAAGATGGCAAGCTTTCCCATAGACAATTCTATATGGAGTCATACCAATTGGCATTTTGAATGTCATTCGGTAAGCCCACAAAGCATCATCTAGCTTGTCCAATCCTTTCTTGAATTGTTCATCGTTTTCTCCAAAATCTTATTCAATTCGTGACCTTAACTTGACGGCTTATTTGTGGGTGGTATGGAGTTGCCAACTTGTGATGTACACCATATTTCTTCAAAAGACCTTCTAACCTTTAAGTGAAAAAGTGTGTTCCACCATGAATAATGATTATCCTTGGCACTCCAAATCTCATAAAGATCTTCTTCAAAAATTTAATGACTACCTTACCATCATTGATAGGACTTGCTAAAGCCTCAACCCATTTTGACATATAGTCAACTCCCACCAAAATGTATTTGTTACCAAAAGAAGATGGGAATGGACCCATGAAATCCAACCCCCATACATCAAACACTTCTACCTCAAGAATACTCGAAAGTGGCATTTCATCCCTCTTAGTAATGTTCTTAACTCTTTGACATCGCTCATGATGCATTGCAAACTCCCTTGCATCTTTAAACAATGTTGGCCAATAGAACCCACACTCCAACACTCTAACGGTTGTTTTATTAGCACCATAATGATTGGCATAAGGATAATCATGGTAATGTGTGAGAACATCTAACATCTCATCTTTCAAAACACTTCTCTTTATCAATCCATCTGCGTAAAGTTTATAAAGAAAAGGCTCTTGCCAAAGATAATGAGTGGCATCAATGAAAAACCTCTTCTTTTGTTAATAAGTCAAATCAAATGATATTAAACCACTTATAAGATAATTAGTCATGTCGAGCATACCGGGGAGTTTGCAAATGTTGCATTAAAAGAATGGACTCATCTAGGAATTGCTCATTAACCTCCTCTTCCCTTTATGCACTCTCCCTTTTAAGTCATGATAAGTGATCCACCATCAAGTTCTTGGCTCCCTTCTTATCTTTTATCTCCAAGTCAAATTCTTTAAGCAAAAGAACCCATTGAATGAGCCTTGGCTTTGAGTCTTTCTTTGCAAAAAGATACTTAAGAGTTGTATGGTCGGTGTATATAATAACCTTTGAACCAAGAAGATAAGGTTTAAATTTATCACAAGCATACATTATCGCTAAAATCTCCTTCTCGGTTGTGGTGTAGTTTAATTGGGCCCATGTTAAGGTTTTACTTACATAGTAGATGACATGCAACTTTTTATTTTTCCTTTGGCCTAGAACACAACCAAGAGCTTGATTACTCGCATTGCACATGATCTCAAAAGGAATGCTCCAATCCGGAGAAGTCAATATTGGTGTGGTCACTAGGGCCTCCTTCAACCTATTAAAAGGATTAAGAAAAAAAGAGTCAAAGTTAAAAGGCACATCCTTTACTAATAAATTAGTAAGTGGCCTAGTAATGAAAGAGAAATCCTTAATGAACCAACGATAGAAACTAACATGGCCCAAGAAAGCTCTAACTCTTTTCATATTTATTGGTGGAGGATGTCTTGCTATCATATCAGTTTTAGCTCTATCAACTTCAATCCCTTCCTTGGAAATTTTATGCCCAAGTGCAATGCCTTATTCCACCATGAAATGGCACTTCTCCTAATTGAGGACCAAGTTAGCACTGTTCACAACGATTGAGCACTCTCTTTAGATTTTCCAAGCACAACTCAAATGAATTCCCAACCATCAAAAAATCATCCATAAACACTTCCATAATGTCTTTAATAATATCTATAAAAATGGTCATCATACACCTTTGAAAGGTGGTCGGTGCATTACACAACTAGAATGGCATACGTCGATAAGCGAAGGTGCCATGAGGACATGTAAAAATTGTTTTCTCTTGGTCTTCGAATAGATAAAAATTTGATTGTAACCTAAAAAACCATCAAGGATAAAATAGTAAGAATGACTCGTAATTCTCTCAATCATTTGGTCAACAAATGGGAGGGGAAAATGATCTTTCCTTGTGGCTGAGTTCAACTTTCTATAATCAATACATACTCTCCAACCCGAAACCATTTTAGTGGAAATCAACTCCCTTTCTTCATTCTCTATCACTATCATTCCTCCTTTTTTTGGAAGACATTTCATCGAGCTCACCCATTCATTATCCGAAATTGGATAGATAATTCCCACATCGAGCAATTTGATAACCTTTTTCTTTACCACATCCTTCATGTTGGGATTCAATCTTCTTTGTCTCTCCCTCAACGTCTTACATCCTTCTTCTAAATGGATTTTATGCATCACTACATTCGGACTAATACCTCTTATATTCGAGAATTGCCACCCAATAGCCCTTATCTTACTCCTCACTACTTCTACCAACCTATCTTCTTGCTCTTTTGATAAATTACTAGACACAATGATAGGTAGAATGTCTTTCCGACCCAAGAAAGCATACCTAAGGTGACTTGGTAAAGGCTTGAGCTTAAGTGTAGGTGGCTTGACAATTGATAGAGGTGTAGGGGCATTCGTCCTCATTAGTAACTCCGGTGTAGTCCTCTCGTCCTCCACACTAGCTACCATTTGCTTTTCTTCTTCAAAAATGCCTTCCTTTTGCTTTTTCTCTTCCTTTTCTACAACACACTCTTCAATTACATCCACTCTGAGGCAAATCTCTTTTTTCATAGGATGTTTCATAGCTTTGCTCATCCAAAACTCCACTTGTTCCTCTCCTATCCTTAACGGGAGCCCTCCCTTATACACATCCATCAAGGCTCTATCGATGTTCAAGAATGGCCTCCTAAGGATCAAAGGACAATTCTTGTCCTCATCATAGTCTAGCACCACAAAATCCACTGAGATGATGAATTTATCCACCTTTACTAAGACATCCTCAATCATACCATAAGGTCTCTTAATTGATTGGTTGGCTACCTGCAACACTATTGGAGTTGTCTTCACCTCTTCCAAGCCTAATTTCCCGAAAATAGATAAAGGCATGAGGTTAAACTTGTTCTCAAATCACACTTTTAGCAAATTCAAAGTGACCAACAACATAAAGAATTGTAAAACTCCCTAGATCTTGAAGTTTAATAGAGCTATAATTCTCCGTTAAAGACACTCGTTTGGTTGTCATCCCAAGTCCTCTTTTTGAGAAGATGTCCTTCAAGAATTTTACCCACTTGGGCATGTTCTCCTACACTTCCATAAAAGAAAGGTTGATTTACAATTTCTTCAATTTCTTTAAAAATTTGGCGAATTGAGTGTCAAGTTGTTGTTTCTTCAACCTTTGAGGAAAAGGCACTTTAGGCACAAAGAAATGGATTGAACATATGACTTGCTTACTTGTTTTCCTTCCTCACTTCCCTTCTCCTCAATTGGTTCTTTTCCTTTCTTCTTAAGTAGGGGTGCACTTAATTCCTTACCACTCATAAGCGGATTGCCTTCAATTGTTCCCTCGGATTAGATTCCATGTTGCTTGGCAAACTCCCCAAATTCTCGTTTGACAAAGCATTGGCTAATTGCCTAACTTGTACCTCCAAGTTGTGAATAGATGAAGAGTGGTTTTTAACAATATGATCTAACTTCACCTCCATTCTCTTCGAGCCTCCTCTTGACTAGTCAACTTACTCCCCATTGTATCAATGAATTTATCCATCTTAGACTCGATAGATAAAAGCCGATCTTGTTGAGGATTTTGTTGAAATCCGAATGGCCCTCGGGGTCTAACCATGTTTCTCGCATTGTTGGACCAAGAAAAGTTCGGGTGGTTTCTCCAACCTGGATTATATGTATTAGAATAGGGATTATTCCCTACTCTTCCTTGTTGAACCCTCCACAAAATTAACTTGCTCTCCAGTTACTCCTCTTGCTAAGAAATAATTTATAGCAAGGTGCCCAACTTACCCGCATAGCTCATATGGACTTTGAATGACGAGCTACTTGACTTGAAGAACCCACTCTTATCTCATTTATTTGCTTTCACAATGTAACCACTTTTGCTTGCAATGCTATCACTAGATCGAGGTAAGAACGAACTTTTATTCTTTCACGGTGTCCTGGTCCTCTCCGTTGCCCATAGAGAATTATTAGTTACCATTTCCTTAAGAAGATCATACGTGGCATTAACTGTTTTTCTCATCAATGAACCACCTAATGCCGCATCAATGGTTCCTCTTATAGTAGGATTGAATCCATTGTAGAATGTTTGCAATAACGACTCCCTTGGCAAATTATGATGCGGACTCCCTTTCCTTGTAATTCCTTTAATCGCTCTTAAGCTTCATATAAGGACTCCCTTTGGCTTATTGGAAAGTGGTAATCTTTTTGATAATCTTTGCCCTTTTTGCCAAAGGGAAATACTTGGCGAGGAAAGCTAGAGCCAATTGATCCCATGTGTTGATAGAACCCGGAGCCATTGAGTTCAACCATGCCTTAGCTCGGTCCTTTAGAGTGAAAGGAAATAGGCGAAGCCTTATTGCATCGTCGGAAACATCATAATATCCGAATGTGTCACAAATCTCTAAGAAATTGGCGATGTGGCATTTGGGTCTTCATTGGCCACCCTATAGAATTGCACGATTGATTGAAGCATTTGGAGCAACGCTAGTTTTATCTCAAAATTATTGGCATTAATCGACGGGCATGTAACACCTTGTTGGTTTACGTTGAAACCTAGTCTCACATACTCCATGAGAGTTCTTTGTTAGCCCACTTGATTCCCTTCTTCCTCTGCCATTTTGTCTCTTTTTTGGTGGATTTGTCTTCTAAGATCCCTCTCGTGTCTTGCAATTTCTAGGATGAATGCTACTAGTAGTTGTTATGAGCTTTTTGATCTCCTCTTTGATATACACCTAAAATCAAGTCAAAGCTAGAGATTTAATCCCAAAAAAAAAAGAAAATTGAATTCTTAAATCAAGCCAAACTAAATCAACACAAATGTTAAACACAATAGTCCACGACAACGATGCCAAAAACTTGTTGGTTCCCCAAAAGCACGTATCGCTCAAGTAGTATAAAAAGATATAAGTAGTGAAATTACTAAAAACTTTAAAGAAATTAATCAAGGTTTAATAGGCTAGGAATTAACGCTATCCACATCCCCTATCGGTCTTTTTAGTGGTTTAATACAAATAAGGCTCTAGATATCCAATGGTGTTAGTTATTCTCTTTCAAGCAATAACTAAACTATCGAGCTTGAAGAAATATGAGTGAAATTATAGTTTCTCAACTAATAACCCCAAATCCAAATCGCTTTAATCAATTCCTTAAGCAATCTTTCAAGCAATTAATCAACAATCATGATGTCTCCATAACTATCAATTAACCCGATGTTTATCAATCTATTATGCAACAATTCTCATTGAAACATAACATAAATCATCTAATTCAATTTCTCAATTGCAATTAGAGCATGAAGCACAATAAACATCACAAAGCTAATAATAAACCCAAAAGATTAACATCAAGGAATCTTTCAAGAGTTAATCCCTAATGAAAATTTAGCAATTCATCATCATGATTGATAATAACACATTAAAAACACTTAGAGTCATAACACAAGAACAAAAGATGAAAGAAAGAACTCTTGAATGTTGCTAAGAACTTCTTCTAATTTTCTTCCTTGATTCTTGGGCTCTCTTTCTTCTTCATTTGTTTCCTTGTTTTCTTGCTCCAAAAGATCATCTTTTTTTTTTCTCTCTGTCTTATGGCTTTCTTTTATATTCGATTAGTCGTCCAAAAGGATGGCTCTTAAGTGACTTGTCATAATGTCATGGTTTTGGTCGTGCGATCGTTGCACGATTGTGCATAAATCACTTCTAGCTACTTCGTTGTGACTATGCAATGCTGCATGGTTATGCATTATACGGCTAGTACAAGTTTTATGATCCATACGTCCTCAATCTACAATAATTACCATAAAAAGAGAGAGTAATGGCCCAACCCACTTCTTTAACATTTAAAACTTAAAATTAAACATTCTAATGATTATTAAAAATATAAAAGAAGCTCTTAAGCAGAATTACTATCATAAAAACACACTTAAAGACACATTAAAAGTACTCATATCATGTTTCATATGGGATCGCTTAACCCACTCCACCACCTTCTTTCCCCTAACTTAAAAGTAGCATTAATTACAACACTTGTATGTTCACCCACCCTACCACCTTCTTTGATCTTTCCTTAGTAGTAATATGGATTTATGGTTACCGATAGTTGCATACCTCCATGAAACATTATGATAATATGGTTTGATTCATATTGCGGTAGCAATAATACCAAAGAGGAACATTATTCTTATATCAAACATATATATTTCATTTTTCAAGAATATTAAGTGTTTTTGTTTCAAGAAAAAAATTAGCTACTCCGATTGATGGGTGTCATTTCTTGTGGTACGGAAGTTTTGGCATTTTTTTACTAAAGTATGTACATGATGTATGACGAATGGTTTTATCTATTCATAAACAATGTATTATAACTTATTAAAATATGCTCCGACGTATGTTATTGTGATAGGCATTTAACAATGGATAAGGCTTGGATGAAGGAATTAAAATGGTCGAATGGATAGATTGAAGAATTTAAGTCTTTTATAAAATTTATGGAAGATAATTTAGGGAGAGAGTGTGAAATTAGGTGCCCATGTACAGATTGTTTAAATTTATATGTTAAAAGTCAAAATGTGGCTTATGATCATCTATTAATTTGAGGGATAGATATGGATTATACTCAATGGATCTATCATGGAGAACATTCTAATTTTGATGTTAGATCTAAGACTTGTTCTAGTAACCATAATAATGAATTTCATATTGGGATGACACCTAATGATGATGGAATTAATGAAATGTTAAATGAATTTGAAAACCTTAGAAGGAATTATGTGGGAGATGACACAAACCATAGAACTAAGTCTTTTGATAAATTATTACATGAAGCACAATAATAATTATATCCGGGTTATTTAAAGTTTACCACATTGTCATTCATAGTGAAATTGCTCCACTTAAAGGTGTATAATAAATGGAGCAATAAATCATTTGACATGTTACTTGATTTACTTAAACAAGTTTTGTCAAGTGGTGAGACACTTCTAAAATCTCATTACAAGGTAAAAAAACATGTTGCTCGAGTTAGCATTAGGGTATATCCTTACACATGCTTGTAAATATCATTTTGCTTTATTTTAGAAAGAGTATGAATCGCATGAATCTTGCCCTAAATTTGGTACCTTAAGATGGAAAATCAATGATAGTTTAGGAAAGAAGATTCCCCATAAAACTTTGTGATATTTCCCTTTAAGGCCTAGGCTTCAAAGGTTGTTTTTGTCTACTAATATAACTATAAAGATGAGGTGGCATAAGGAGAAGTGTGTTGATGATGGTGTATTAAGACATCCAATCGATGGTATGGCATGGAAAAATTTTGATGGAAAGTTTACATGGTTTTTCTAAGATTTTCATAATGTAGAGCTTGGCTTAACAATTGATGGTTTCAATCTATTTGGTAATATGAGTAGCTCTTATAGTATGTGGCAAATCACTCATGTGCTGTATAATTTACCACCATGGAAATACATGAAAGAAAATTTTTTCATCATGTCAATATTAATTCTAAGGCCTTGTGCAACAAGAAGGGATATTGATGTCTTCATACAACCTTTAATTGATGAGTTAAAGAAATTATGGGAAGTTGGTGTTAGAACATATGATGTTTCAAGCGGATAACTTTTCCAAATGCATGTTTTCGTAATATGGACAATAAATGATTTTCCCGCATATGGTAATTTGTCTAGATGGAGTACAAAGGGATATATGGCTTGTCCTGTATGTAATCAACAAACTTATTCCTATAAGTTAAGAAGTAAAATTGGTTATATAGGGCATCGTTGGTTTTTACCATATGATCATAGTTGGAGAAAAAGTAAAAGTTTGATGAGAAGATTGAACATAGATTAACTCCTATAGAGTATCGGGAGATGATGTGTTACATCAATTAAAAACTTCAAATATGTCAATTTTGGAAAACATCCAACAAATAAGAAGAGGAACCGTACTTTCGACGAGTTAAATTGGACCAAAAACAGTATTCTTTTTCAATTTCCATATTTAGGGATGGCAATCTAACCCGCTCGAACTTCGCCCCGCCCGTCCTTTTTGGGCGGGTATGGGGAGTGAAATTTTACCCGAACGGGGCACGGGGCGGGGCGAGGAATGCATCCCCATCCTCGCCCCTCCCCGCCATTTTACCTTTAAAAAAGCTAATCTATTGGAGCTCGGCCTTGCCCCGACCTATTTGGGTGGGGATGTGGAGTGAAATTTTGCTCGGAACCGAGTGAGGGTCGGGATGGGTTTTTTTTTTTTTTTTTTTAAGGGATGGGGATGACAATCCTCGCCCCGCCTCACCCCGCCCCATTGCCATCCCTAGCCATATTGGCATACACTTAAGTGAAGACATAATTTAGATGTAATGCATATTGAGAAAAATATTTATGAGAATATTTTAGGAACATTGTTTAGTGTGGATAGGAAAAATAAAGATACATTCAAGCCTAGACAAGATTTGGAGGATATGAATATAAGAAAAAAGTTGCATTTGGTGAAAAGAAGTGATGGTAGATATATGGTATCGGTAGCTTGTTATGTGTTATCTAAGGAGGAAAATAACAATTTTTTGAATTTACGAAATCGGTGAAGTTTCAAAATGGGTATGCTTCAAATATTACTAGATGTGTGAATATAAGTGATGGGAAGATATCGGGTTTAAAGAGCCATGATTGCCATGTTCTTTTATAATGATTGCTCCTTGTTGGCATTTGTGGATGCTTATCGAAGGATGTTGCTAACATGATAGTTGAGTTAGGAGATTTTTTCAAACGGTTTTGTAGTAAGACATTAAAGTTGAAGATCTTGAAAAGATGAGAATAGTTATTGTTTCAATACTTTACAAACTTGAAATGATATTTTTGCTAGCCTTTTTTGATGTAATGGTGCATTTAGCGGTTCATCTACCATACAAGGCTATTCTTGGAGGTCCGAGTTCAATATAGATGGATGTTTCTTATTGAGTGATTAGAAATTACTCTTATTTATGAGTTTTTGTTTCCTTGACTTGAATATAAATGATGTTTAGTTGTAATAATTATTCTTATGTATGATTATTTGTGGTAGACGTTTAGGGTCTTTTAAAAGAACTATGCGTAACAAAGCTTATCCAAAAGGTTCAATTGTTGAGGCCTATATTGTTGGAGAATGTTTGAAATTTTGTTCCATTTATCTTCATAGAATTAAAACTTAATTCAATATACCAGAATGAAATTTTGATGTTTTAGGAGATGGTGGCTCGTCCATTTTTTCACATAGGCTTCGACCATTTGGAGTTGTAAAATATGTTGATATTCCAACAAAGGAGCTTGAAATATGTAATTCATATGTCTTAAACAATTATGTAGAAGTGGAGCTGTATATTGAGTAAGTCAATTTGTAATGTTGTTGAATTATCAAATTTTATTGTCCTTAACTCGTTAATACTCACCATTGACATGCAATAAATTTTTTAGTACCCATATAGAAGAGCTTATGAAGGAAAGTGAATTGGATGTGTAAGAAAGACATAAAACAAAGTTCTCTTTATAGTTTTAACAACACGTAAGGATCTAATTATAAAATATTAATACTTGTACAATAATTTTTTTGTTGCATGCATCATCTCGCATTATCTTAATTCCTTTGTCTTGTAGATGATGCATTTATATAATGAACGATGATAAAAAGATAGTGAGGCATTATATTCGTTAGCATACGGACCTCAAGTTTGTGTAAAGAAATATAATGGTTGTATCACTAATAGGGTTAGATTTTATATCAAGAATCATGATGGATGACCTAGAAGCTAACATAGTGGTGTGGTAGTAAAAGTAAATCATTGTGAAAATATGGTCACTTTTTATGGGGTGCTTACCGATATTATAGAGTTGGACTATATAAAAGATAGAAGAGTTATGCTTTTTAGGTGTGATTGGTTTGATCTTAGTAAGAAAAAAAAATCAAGCATACATGTAGATGGTAATTTTATAAGTTTCAATGTTTCTCAAACTTGGTATGAAGATGAGCCTTATGTGTTAGCTTTGCAAGTCAAACAAATTTTCTATGTTGATGACACAAAGTTAAGAAAAAATTGGTGAGTAGTACAACAATTTCAGCATAGGCATGTGTTTGATGTGCCGAGTATTACAAGGTTAGACAAGGGATGATAACGAACTATTAGTCTTCAATGATGAAATATATTAAGTTAATGGAATGCAAGATAGTGTAGATGTTGATATCATTGAGGATTCAAACATAGCTTTATTGTGCAGAGTTGATGCGGACTCAAAAGTTCGGAAGCCAATGTTATAGAAAGTAGCAAAAGAGGTTTGCAAGAAGATGATAACTTTGTTTTCGATCAAAGTGAAGAAGAGGATGATACTTTAGTTAATTATTGTAGTGATGAGGAAAACAATTTCTTTGATGATTCGATGATTGATAATTCATGTAATTATAATTGCTCCTTTTTAATTCGTTTATTGATGTAAATTAGTAATTAATTATTCTTTATTGATTCTTGTTTACTAGGATTTTCTATGCTATGATGTTCATCGGGTGTATCATATGATGGTTTCGGTGTTACGACCTCGCACTTCGAGGCTTTAAAGCTATAGCTACTGCTGTAATGAGCAACTAGTGCTTCACGAGTAGCTCATAATGGTGCATCTTCATGAGTAGCTCATAATACTGCATCTTCTTTAACTAATTTGACAGCTAACACTTCAAAAGATATTCCCCAAGATGAACAAACATTGCCTTCTCCTAATGTTATCCCAACATTAAATCTTGAGGCTACTACTTTGCCTACTCCAACAAGCTATTCGGAGTTATATATTTATGTTATTTTCAATTTTTTTTTGGCATCTGTTCTTTTATTAATGATACTATTCAGAAATTGTTTTACTTTTTCTTTATCATTATAGCTTCAAACTTGATAAAAACAAAATGTGAGGATAAGATATAAAGGACTACAAAAGTTGAATAAATCAGTTGGTAAAAAGCTAAAAGTTAATATTTACATGGACATAGGAAGACCATTTAATAGGACTCGGTACCGCCAAGTTATCAAATAAGTTAGGATTCATTTCTTGGCAATGTATTCATGTGCCAACTAAATGGAAGGACATGAATGTAGCAGATTTGAACCTTATATTGGATAACCTTGGTGTAAGTACTCTTTGTCTCTAAATATGAAATTGGTTTGTCGAGTACTCTTTGGCTCTAATATGAAATTGGTTTATAAGGAGATCCATGAACTGAATATCCTAATTGTTATCTAAAACTCAATTTTTTTTTCAAATTATATAGATGCATATAGAAATGGAGGATATAGATGATGACTTTGTTAAAGGAAAAATTGAAGACTTGTTGAGGCATTGGTCTAGGAATGCACGGTATCTCTTGCATAAACATTTCAAAAGGTCCAACTCGGTTGAGGAGGCAAAAGAAAATAAGCTCGATATCAAGAATTTGACAAAAGATAATTGGAAAGCACTTTGCAATTATTGGGCTAATCCCGATGTTAAGGTATATGTTAATTAGTCATTAGAAAAAAAAATTTATTAGGCTAATCTTGATCTTGCTTTTTTGCACTATTGTTGTTTGCCTTTATCATAGGGAAAATGTGATAAAAAAAATGAAAATCAAAGCAAGCCGAAGCTGCCGCACAACCGAGGATCAATGGTTTTTGTCATTATTTGGAATGAAATTGTAAGTCAAGTCCATATAATAGTGTAGATCAATTATATTTTCATTTTCCAATGTCATTTTAGTTTTATCTCACGAGATCATGTTTGGTATCTTTGAGATAAGGAGGAGAAGCAAAATGATTCTGAATGTGATAGGGTTTCCTTTCTTGAGCATTTTCATTATGAGGAAGGGAAGGGTTGGTCAAATTTAGAGGTTGAATCCAAATATGTAAGTCTTCAATGTTTTTATTTCATAATTCATATGATGCATAATTTATATGATGGGCTAATGAAATTCAGTGATATTATATGAAGAGAAATAAAAATTAGTTGTTTGCTATATTTTGAACTATATGGTCATGGTGTAATAGTGAGAGTTGCCTTTGAATGCATCTAAGATGGTGTGATTCATGCCTTTATCTTATACCGACTACAAGTACTAGTTAACTAAAAAGAACAAAATTAATCATCCCTTAACTTTGTTTACCGGAACTTATGTGGTTTATATAGTGCCATTTAGTAATAATATATTAGATTCTTTGTTCCTATATATAGAGTTTTTGGTTCAAGCTAGTCTTTCTAAATAGTGTATGTGGCATATTTGTTACCACACGAGTTCGAAGGGGTTTCACATTATAGGTCATCAAAGCTGGTATCGGATGGGTTGTATATTTTTCTAAATTAAGGTAGGTATGAGGTATGGGTTGGGTTCTACACAACTCACAAATGATCCATGATCTTTACCGTAACCTCCTTCTATGTATTTGATGCTACTCGTAAAGTAGAAATTGAGTGCTTTGCATTTCATTCATTTTTGACGAGTCTCGTAGTTATTTATAAGGAAAAAGGGAAGCAAATAGTATATTAAAATTTAGGTTCATTTAGTGTATGTCTTATTTGATGATAAAAGCCAGTTGGAGGTCAATGTACTTTAGAAGTTAATTCTTGGAGGTTAACCCACCAATCTAATTAAGCATTTACAACCTATTTGAGATGGATGTTCGGAATTTCGGATGGTGAAACGATCAAGCTAGGACTAATATGACATTTTCTTTTTCGGAAAAATGGATAAACCCCGCCTACTTTTAAGTCATTTCTAAGTAAGAACATTCCACTTTCCGTTTTCAATTTCAAAGTCTGCTAGAGCATCCTATTTCACTTTGGTCGTTTATAGAAGAAAAATGAAGTAGATTAGATAGATAATTTTAGCCTTTAGAAGTTGTGATTGTTGTACCATGTGATGTTTAAAGAAACATTGTGATCTAGGTTTGATCCTTTCCCGGTAAACTATTACCTCTTGGGAATAAAATTTCTTCACCACACATGATTAGGAGTAGTATTATATGAGTTTCAAATTGGATTCGTTTCAATGTAGATGGAAGGGGGAAACAAAGAGTATATTATAATTTAGGTTCATTTAGTGTATGTCTTATTTGATGATAAAAGCCAGTCTGGAGGTCAATGTACTCTAGAAGTTAATTCCTAGAGGCTAATCCACTAAGGTAATTAAGCATTTCTAACCCATTTAAGATGCATGTTCAGAATTTCGGATGGTGAAACAATCAAGATAGGCCTAATATGATATGTTCTTTTTCAAACGAATTGATAAAGCTAGCCTACTTTTAAGTCATTTCGAGTAAGAACATTCCACTTTTTATTTTCAATTTCAAAATTTGCTAGAGCATCCTATTTCACTTCGATCATTTATAAAAGAAAAATGAAGTAGATCAAGAAAATAAGTTTAGCCTCTAGAAGTTGTGACAGACTATGTTTAAAGAAACATTATGATCCATGTTTGATCCTCTCCTAATAAACTGTTGCCTCTTAGGAATAAAATTTCTTACAACCTATTTTAACCTCAATTACATGAATTACAAATAGGGGTGCTTAGGATTAAGAAAAATGCATCAAAAATAGCAAAAAGCAAGGGAAACTCTTGCAAACGTTTCCTAAGAAAAAATTCCACCTAAAACCACCCAAAACGACCATTAAACACCTTAATTCACCTAGCTAAGCAAGGAAAACAAGTTAGAAACTCAAGAATTTTCTAGGGGAAAAGCTTTGATTTTGGCCGAATTTGGGAGGAGGAAGAGGAAGGAAGCATTTTGCAATTTTTCCACTTTTTAAAGTTTAATTGGAGCATAACTAAGTAAGTTAGCTTCACCAACATCACAAATCAAGTTTAATTGTTGTTAATTTATGGTTTATGTGCTTTAATTGGTGAATTTTAGGTTTAATTTCGAAAATTTGGATTATGGTTCTTAATGAACAAAAAATTGAGGGAAATGAAATTAAACTTGTAATTCATGTAATTGATAGGCATATTTGGTGGAATTTTGACTTCATCTCAACCATTGAATTATGGTGTTTTGGAATGATCTTAGCCTTTGAATTAAATTTTAATCCTAGCCCTTCAAATGGATAAATTTTAAACCTTTAACTTTTCTTTAATTCTAAACCCTCCATTTTGCATGCTTCTTAACATTTTCTTTTTAAGTAAGTAAAAGTGCATTAATTAGGGCTCGATCATGTCGCAAATTTCAGTTGAAAAGTGGTGGAAGAGTCCAAAAAGTTTCTTAATTTCGAGCCCTCATTTTATTAATCTTTTCTCTAATGACTCCTTCCATCATCCTCTAATTTGTCAATTGATCACTTCAAGCCCTTCCCATAAAGGTATATTAAAAATTTTAAACTCCTTAGGTTCATAGCTAATTTAATTTAGAAGTTCAAACTTTCAATTTTATGCAATTGGGTCCCTAATTTCTATGTAATTACATCCTTAATTCTAAAATTTTATCCTATACTTTTCAAAAATTTAATGTCTTTCTAGAATAAATTAAAACTTGTATTAAGAGGATTTAGTATAATTTTTCAAAATTTTGAACCTCATTTAGGCTTCCAAATTAATTATTTAGTATAAAAAATATACTATTTCCTATGAAAAATATTCCTTATACTTGAT